>LPNX010924252.1:144838-405014 GCA_001517045.1 Pseudotsuga menziesii | reverse complement strand
CGCTTGGAGAGGTGACAATGATATTCAACAAAGGCCTTTGTTGAATATTTGTCCAACCATCCATGACGATTGAGCACCCATAATCAACCCATGATTTTCGAAGACCTTCCATCACCCCTTGCATCTTTGAGACCCCCCTATCTAACAATGTTGTCCTTAATTTATTGTAACCAAGGGGTTGAAATGATGGGCCAGCAGCACAAATTTTCACCATCATCTCTTTGTATTGAGGGGAACGGGTGGCATTAAAAGATATTCCATTAGCAAAGAAAAATTCAGCAATGGCATCCTCTGCCTCATTCTTGCGTTGTACATTGAACATTTCTGTCACAATAGCATTTTTTTTAGCTTTTCTAGTTGAAGTTGAAATAGATACGCTGCAACCCTCAGGTGGATCAACTACACTTTTGTCATTGACTTCTTTTAATTCTGAAAGTCTAGGTTTTTTAAAAACAGAGTTTTCTTCCTCTACCTCTACAGTGCCCCCTGTGGCAACCATGTGAAGTCTGGTAATTTCAACTCTTTTTTCCAATGGGCAAGGGCAGCTCTTTACTCCATCCCCTGGAATGGCCAAAAGATGATGGTAAACTCTGGTGTAGCTGCCTTTAAATGTGTGATGACAGAGTTTGCACTGCCATTCCTCTGAACCACCACTGTTTTTTCTCTTATTCTGGGTGATTTTGTTGACATATTGTAGCAATGGTTTCTTCACATTGATTGTGGTAGAGTTTTCAGTAGGTCCTGTTGTTTCCAACTCTGATTCAGTAGCAGGAGTGTTGCTGTCCATTTCTATGATACTATGAACTTTGAAGCTTAGTCTGAAATTTAAAAAAAATGAAAAATGAAGTTGAATTAAGATGCAATAAACTTTAGTTTAGTTTTACTCACTGTCTTAAATTTGAACTTTCAAGTTTCAACAAAAATTTAAAAATATAAAAACAAATAGATATACACTGGTGACTGTACAGAGTTTGAGTTTCTTCAAAAATAAATTATTAAATATAAAATTACCTGTAGCAGGTTGTAGACTGGAAATTGGAATTTATGGTAGTAAATGGGCTTCACAACGGTCCCGAAGCAATCACGATGGGGAATTAAAGCCTCAAGCAAAGTACCCTTGCCACAGACCACAGGAAAATATGTGTCCAGCAGCCTCGGCTTCCTGTAAAATATGTGTCAAACAAAGTTCTGTAGCAAATATCAGTACATACTACGATGTGTCCAGCAGCCTCGGCTTCCTGTAAAATATGTGTCAAACAAAGTTCTGTAGCAAATATCAGTACATACTACGATGTGTCCAGCAGCCAACAGACATGCTTTTTACAAAATGTTTCAACATATACCAGGAAGGACGAGGCTCAGCTGACTGTAGAGATTTTATCACGGGAGATTGCTAAACCTGGAACCACGACTATCCTGGAGATTGCCAAACCACGACTGTGCTGGAGATTGAAAACCCACGCTAAACCACGGATGCTGGAGGCCGCGGGTACTGAAGATTGCAGAGCAGACCGTGGGTGCTGGAGGCCGCGGGTACTGAAGATTGCTGTAGCAGACCGGAGAATGTAGGGCAGCAAAGAGACCGGAGCTGGTTGGACAGTATGGAGCTGGTTGGACAGACTGAAGATTGCTGTAGCAGACCGGTCGTTGATTGAAGAGTCGGAGCAGGAGCAGCAAAGTCTCGAATGATAGAATAGGATTGAACTTGGAGTGGAGCAGACCGTAAGAGATAGTAAGAGATAGAATAGAATAGGGTTTTAAACTTTTACACTTTCGATTTTAAGTCTTTTTAATTTCTTTTTTGGTTTTTAATTGTAAATTTTAAAATTTTAATCAAAATTTTAATTTTTTTATTTTTTTAATGTGCAGAAATAGGGGACGCGTGGGAGTCCCCGATTGGTTTGGGGACTTCGGGGAAGTCCCCGAAAAGTCCCCGATTTTTCGGGTACGTTTAGGGGACGGCAAAAAAGTCCCCAAGTCCCCGATGGAGTCCCCGGCCATTTGGGGACGTTTCCGAGGAGTTCCAAAGTCCCCGGAACTCCGGAACGCAGGGAACGGGTGAAATTTTAGGGGGGACGGGTCCCCATGCAACATAGGTTGTTTGTATAGTTGTCAGAGTCAAAGGAGTCATTTTTTGGTTGTCCAAGCCCAAGCTTGAAGCCTTTGGAGGCCTTGGGACAATGGCAAAATCCCTAGTTACCCATTGACTTTATTCAGTATCCCTAAGTTGTGTCTTGGTCCACTCTGAAGTCAAATTGATGCTCTATGTGTCACCTTGTACTTGTTATAGCTTGGTCATGTGTGTGAGTGCTTATTTGAGGTCTCTTTACTGTTTATATGGTAGCTTGGTCTTTGAAACCCTCACACAATTTGCCTTGTGCCACTCCTGATGTCTTAGCCGATTGATGAAGCCCATACTCTAGAAAAGAAGAAATGACCCATTTTGTGTACTTAATGAAGTTTGAAGCCCTTGACCCTGGTTGTTATTGATAACCCATTGACATGACATGATTTGGTCTTTGGAACCCTTATGGATGGGATCTTTGAAGTCCTGAACAAATTGAAGAATTTAAGGGTATTAGACTAAGAATTTGCAAATAAACCCATCATAGGGAGATAGTCCTCATCAAGCAATTTTTGTTGATATGTGGAGTGTCTTCTAACTCCTTACGATTGAAGAGATATGAATTTTTGAAGTTGGTGTACCCCACCTTTCTGAGTCAGCCGACCAAACAAAAGGGAATAAATTATCTTTTAATAATTTGTCATTTGAAGAAGTCTGCCGAGTTAAATTCCACGTTGAGACATGGATAAATACACCTTAAGATTTCTCATTTTACAACAAGAAGCAGATGATATCTATCTCTGAAATTTTCGGCTGTGTCTGAGGCAAATTCGCAGCAGCAGAAGATCAATCTTTTTGCTCTGATTTTCGGGTAGCAGCAGATGACAGTGAGCAGCAGTATATGTAACCTCTCTTTAGGTCTGATTTTCGGGTATTCTCAGTGAGCAGCAGTCTCTAAATCTGAGTTTTAGATGGGTTTAGCACAGAACATTGAATCCTAAAGGCACTTAAAGTCTGCTAGTCAACACAGTGAATATTCTCTAGCTTGAATAGAACATCCACCACTTGTACAGTATATAAAAAAGAGTCATCTACAGCCAAGGGTTGAAGAAAAAACAAAACACAGATCTGCATGAAGGAATTCCAAGTAAGGGTCGTGTGTTCGTCTCTAAGAGATCTTCTTGAATATGATTATTATGCCTTTTACGGTTTACCTTGACTCTCTTTAACTAAGTTGACTGTGAATGAGTATTAGTTTGGCTTCGACAGTTCTTGTTTGATGCTGACTTGTATAGATTTTGTTTCAATTTGAGTGATTGCTTGACAGTACTGTGAGTTGCTTTGAGTGGGCGTAAATAGTTTGGTAAGTGATGTAAAGTATTTGATTTAGCAAACTGTAAGTATTGACTGAGTTTGATACACTACTCTTTCCTTTGCCTTGACACGACAAGTTGACTATGTGCTTAGACTGGTGTATTGACTGAGATTAACAATTGATTGACAGTCCCCTCTTAATCTAGTTCGATTTGACAGTGCTTGACTATAAGTCGTGATGAGATTGGCTTGGCAATATTTTTATTATATTGTGTGTAACAGTGTTGTAAGTGGACTGATAATGACAGTACTGACAAGATGACAAAAGTGGTTTTGAGTCTTGACTTGACATGGTTAGCAACTTGTGTAAGTAGTTGTTTTGACTTGATTTGATTTTGATCTTGACCTTCTTGAGGTAACAAGTTGCCTTTAATGATCCTAACCTGTTTTACCTCACTTGACTGGTTATTCAAGATACCTCGAGTTGAAATGCTTGTGTCAGACTAGACTTCATATTGTCTTGAGTAATTTGGTTGAACAAGTAGAAGTAACCTAATTAGTTTGACAAATTTCCTGAAGTTGTTGATCCAGCAGGTTATCTTAAGTTGTGATGGTTATGTTGGTTGACTGAGATTGACTAAGTCTCTGGGTTGATTAAGGTTTGTTAATTAAGTTGTCTATCAAGCCTTGTTTGTTTGAGTTGTTAGTCAACTCATGAGTTTGGTTATGGTGTCATTGAACTGAGTATAATTGAGTGAGCTAGTTATGGTCATATTGTAAATGTACAGTCCTAACCCTATCTTGAACAAGAAAGTAGGTTTCCAATAGAGCAGTTGTGGTCTAGGAAGTGATAAGTTGACTATGTTAGAGTCTTGAGTAAGGTCTGTCTGTATCTGAGTCTTATTTGATGAAGTTAATTAAAGCGAATGGATTAGTTCTAAGATCAAATTGATACAGTTTGGTACAGGTATATAAGAAGCTTGGCACAGGTTCAATTTAGCAGGATTGGCACAGCCTATATGAGCAAATGCCTTGACTCAGATTGGCTGAGTTGTTTGAGCAGTTGGTTTGACCCAGGTGGACTAAGTTTGGTGTGCAGACACATATGGACTGAGTCGGATGATGTGAGCAACAGCTTGATTGGACAGGTTGATTGTTCAGGTTGATGAGCAGTGTGGTGCAATTGTGGTCCAATGGACAGTGATCAGTTGATGAGTAGTGATCAGATGATGAGCAGTGGTTAGTAGTGGCAGTGGTTGTGTAGTGTGGTACAGATTGTGCAGTGTAGTACATGTGTTGATTAGCAGGTTCGCAGGATCAGTGCGGCCATGGTTCAGTGGTTTCTATCTTCATATCAAGGTCGCAGGACGGGGCAAGGAAAGGGGGTTGTAGCCTCCTTCTGGCTGTAGCCGAAGAACTAGGGAGTTGGAATTACCTTCAGATAGTAGCCTGTAAATCAGGGGGTTGTACCCTCCTTCCAGTTGTAGCTAGAGAATTCAAGTCATTGTAACAAGGGGATTGTTGCCTCCTTTCAGTTGTTGCTAGAAAACTATTATTATAAGGCTTTCGTGGTTTTTCCCCCAGGACTTGGGTATCCACATAAAAATCTCGTGTACTATGTTTTGTTATGCTTCTTATATGATGATGATATGAAGATATGTGATGATGAGCTATAATTGTTGATATAATGATAACAACATATTCTGCATAATGTTGAATAAGTTGTTGATGATTATTATTGTTGAAAACGTAACAAAAGCTATACACACTATTCACCCCCCCTTCTCGATGTGCTCAGTGTGTCCAACAATTTAAACATTCAGAGTTCATTGATGCAGCTAGTTTTCAGTTTCGGGCACTTGTAGATGAGATATGGGTCATTTTAGCATTTTGCAGCAATTTGGCTCCAGGAAATCAAAATAATATGTTTTTTAGTTGATGGTGAGTTCTCCTAGGGCGCCAGAGGGAAACATAGGGTGTAGCTAGTCGTTTGTACCATATTGCTATGGTGCCAAGCCCATTTTTGTAGTCAGTCGACGTCCAATTTCAGTAGCTAGTGAGATATGAGTAGTTTTATGTTCCCGAGGCAGAATTTTAATGATGAAAATGGCTAATAAAGAAATCGATTTGGGCAATTGAGGCAAATAAATGGCATGGAATTGGTCTGAGGCACGGTGTTGGGGTCACCTTCATCATCCAGCATCAGCTTCACTCTTCATGGGGTCCACACGTCCTAGCATTGTCCACTTTGAGGGCGTTTTGATGTATATTGAGGAGGATGTCCCAGTGATTTTGATCACTCCATGCTTTGATTGATCATTAGACCTTGTTATTGTGTCATGGGGCCATGCTAGTAAAGGATTTGTATAACCTCCTAGCCCCACCATGTGTTATGCCATGTCTTACATACTTTTTATGTGGTGCGCTCCTCCTTGGGCATCTTTAGTGAGTGCGCCACGCTCCATTAGTGAGTAGATCCATGTATTATCTATCCGGATAATCTTAGTCGTTGATTAGAGTGATTGTATCTTTTGATCTTGGCCCTTGATCTTTTTGGATCTAGGTTTTGTGTATAAGAGAGATCTATATATTGAGATGCTCTCTCATTGTAACAGGGACTTTTGGCTATTAAGCTCTTGGAATCTTTGTCGTATGTCTTGTATAAAGATTGGAAAGTCTTATTCTCTAGCATTCTTGCGGATCTATGCATTTCTAACACCTTTTGCAGGGTGTCATCCTCTTGGGGAAGGAAGCAACCTGGTTGGGGGCGCTATTGTGACTGAGCTCCATAGCATTCTCCCAAATTGCCATTGAGTCAAAGAGTATCTTTATTGTGTCTTGTGGTCATCTTGATGTTCCTTGATTGATTTTCTTCGTCATTTTATCTCTCTTTTTGCAAATCAATTGTTACATTGTAGATCTCTTTTACAAAAGGAAGGAGCGCTTTGTATCTTGGAGGGATAGCAATTTCACTTGGAGAGGCATAGAAAACACTTGTAATTGATCGAAGAGGCAAGATCATTGTCATACAAGGTTAGTAGCAAGTATTTCCAGGTACGTTTGCATCTATTTTATTTTTTGGGGGCTTAATCCAATTGTCACTGTTACGTTGTACGTGTACCCAACGCACCTTCAGGTGTACCCCAGGGAGAGAGGGGCATTTTTTCAACAAAGAGGGGTGTTATCGAGCAATGGTGGTCATGGTTCGGCCCTTTGGTCCATCCTTTAGGAGTACTATGGCTTAATGGCACTGTTGACTACCCTTTGTTGGGGTTTTTAACCTCGAGATTGGTGTCTGGGGCTCCTAAGGGTTGACCACTAGGTCACATGGCTCCATATCTAGTTTATGTGATCTGGTGGCCTCTGCTTCAGCTACGAGACATCTGTCTCCTTTTGCAGCCACTTTGGACACCCTCCTGGCCCTTCCGTCAATGGGCTCCTGCTCTCCCTAACCTTATTTCCTCAGCGGAAAGCCACCCTCCATGCCAAGCCTTTTGAAGCTTTGAGGAGGGCGTTGAGGGATTTTATAGCATTCTAGGGGTTAGATGGGGTATAATGCCCTCCCTCCAACTCACTCCATCCTTTCGTTTGGAGTGATTTTCTTATTTGAGCATATTTTGGCACCTACGGGTACAAATACCCTAGGTAGCCTTGAGCCTACCTTAGGACATTTTATTATTATTTTGTTTTAATTTTAAGTTGACATTTTATAATTTCAAATTGACATGTTTTAAAGCATGTAGGCCTGTATTTTTTGTAAAAAGTGAGTGTGAGATCATATAGATAGATCTCCTCACTTTCATTTTTTTTAAAAGACTCATGGGATAAAACATTATGTTACTTTTTTACCCTTCTTAAGGCTCTTGGAGTGATTGGCACCTCTTGAGGAGACTTCTTTTTCTCGTTTAATGGCAATCTCTTGAAGAATCTTTGGTTCTTGCTCTTTGCTAAGGTGATGCTAGAATTGTTAGCTTAACACATGCACAAAGAGGTATCTATGCTCTTGTCTTGATTTTCTCTTTATTAAATGTTGATGGATGATGCTTGTTTATGGTTGAATGGTACATTAGTGCTGCATTTTGTCTAAACTAGGTCATTCTCATCCTTTTGTCACCATAGTATTGTGAAGGACATCCTCTAGAAGGAGTCCTTCACCATAGTATTGTGAAGGACATCCTCTAAAAGGAGTCCTTATAAGCTTGGGCCTTAGGTCTTTGAGTTTTTCCCTAGCTAGGCTTCCTTTAACGGGCCCTTGTGGTTGTTGGAGAAGGCCCTAGCTTGCCAAACTTTGGAAAGACCTCTCAAGAGGAAGGCTGGTCACCTTCCTTGATACCCTAGGGTTAGGGTAAAACCTTAAAACCCTTGGCTTTATTCTCATACAATTTTCCTTCAATTTAATTGCATTTTCATATGTTTATATTTGCATTTTACATGGTAGATTAGGGTAATTTTAGGTCTGCAATTTTGTGTTAGAAACCTTAAAAATAAAAACTTTAGATTTTTTGCACTTTCGAGCCTCCCTAAAATTTCGGGCCCTAAAATTCCAGGCCCTAAAATTTTGGGCCCTCCCTAAAATTTTGCGCACCATAATTTCAGACCCTCCCTAAAATTATGTGTCCTAAAATTTCGGGGCCTCCCTAAAATTCTGCACCATAAAATTTCAGGCCCTCCCTAAAATACTACACCCTAAAATCTCAGGCATCCTAAAACCTTGGGCCTGAAATTTCAGCTGGCTTCTTGACTCCATTAGGCATTGGTCACTAATTTTACACATTTGAAAGGTATATTTCGTGTTTAAGTGTCTTTTGTAGAGTTGTCATTAGGGTTCTCCCCTAGGAGGTTTTGACTTCCGAAGAAGTTAGGAGACGTGACTAAGGTGACAGTGGTCACTGTCTCCACATATGTTTGTCGGTGGCTTGGACTGCCATTTCAACCGGTAACAATCACCATAAAACCCTCTTCTTTCAAACCCTAGTTTTGTATATTTGATAGATCGGGTGCTTATTTGATGACGGCCATCAAAACCCACTTAAAGACAATTAATTAAACCCTAGATCTCATTTTTTGCTGAAATCCGACTCCATTTTCCCTGGGATCTAGCACTAGCCTACTCTAGGTAGGACGTCGTCCTTGGGTGGGTGGTCAAATCTTCAAATCTATCAATTGGGTATGCTTGAACCCACTTCAATTTCATAGATCTATCCTTCAAGCCTCCAAATCTAGTCATTTCTTGTCTCGATCTACTCTCTTGGGTCCACTTTGTCCATTATTTGCATAAACCCTAGATGGATCTCATTAGGGTTTTCATTATTTAGACTAGAACTATCTAGATCTACATTCTCAAATTCTTTGTGGTATATTTCTTATCAAATTGGGAAATTTTCATTATCTTAAGCCTCCCCAACTTGGCTTTAACCTCACCTACCACATCCATTCCCTAGATCAAGATTTACTTACTCATTATTCACTTCTTGCACTCATTGCAAACCCCTTAGAGTGTCCTGAGTAGATTCGCTAGCCCTCAGAGGCTAGTAGGGTCTCCCCCTTGATCATTCTCCATATTGATCTAAAGTGACAAGAGCCCGTCCAGTGTGACAACTACCCTTCATCCGTAGTGGACGAGGCCCTTGCAGTGACACCGGTTAGCTACCTTACCTCTACCATCCCACATAGGATACCATCAGTGGGTAGCTACACTTTGTGTGATAACAGGCACCTCGCAAAACCTTGACCCTAGATCTCCTACTTCTCTTCTCCATCAATCCCAAGCAAAGCTCCAATGTATAAGGGTTTGAAACTAACTAGGGCAGCAATTTCAAAACATGAATAGAAAAGGGATAGGAAATGGCAATTCCTCCAACATAACAATACTTTGGATAAAAGTCCCCTCTCATGGCCTACCCCCCTTGCTTTAGCCTTTTATACTAAGTGGAGATGGTTATATTCGGATAGGGAACAGTTATCACTGAGGAGGTAGTTCCAAAACCACCCAAACTACCCCAATTTTGAAATTTTATTAATTTTGAGCTTTTTAGGCAAAATCGCTTGCAATGTAAAGGCAAGGAGCAAAAATAGCTTGTCGACAAAGCATTACGAGCGATTTTGACTCAAAACACAGTTACAAAGGTCAAAAATGATAGGGAATCACTAAATGACAAAGACAAATGCATCAAATACCAAATCAAGGCTCTTCATCCATGGTGTCCTTTTGTGTGAGTGAAAGTTGACATTTTAAGTGTCTTCATGCAACTGTCATAACAAAGGGATAAGTGTCAATTTGGGCTATAACAGTGGGTCCTTGCAACAAAACAACCCCATAACTCATTGTTAAAGCCACACAAGCAATTGAAGAACTAGGCAAAAGAAACAATTCAAAGAGGCCTTGAGAAAAGAAATGGCTTCAAGATTCAGGTCCACAGTGGGAGTGGGGACTAGTGGGATGGGTCCATATACCCACTCCACATAGTCCACAATACCTTTAGCAACATTGCCTCTCTTTGTGCCAAGATCCACACCCAGTGCACAACCTTCTCTAAGGTCCATGGTGAAAGTAAAGGAAAAAGAAGAAGCAGACAAACTTGTGGGTCGGTGCCTGCTATGGAATGATATTCCATTCAACTTTCCCAAGAACCCATTCTATGTGTCCATGTTTGAGGCGAATGCTATTGTTGGACTAGGTATAAGCCCCCGCTTATGAGGAATTCAGAAGGCCCATCCTTTAGAATGATAAGGTTGGTTGCACTCGCAGGTTGCAGGAGCTTCGAGAATCATGGGAGTTTACAGGATGCACTGTGATGTCAAATGATTGGACCAATGGGAAGGGTAGGACCCTTTTCAATTTCTTGGTTCAATGTCCCAAGGGGACTATGTTTCTAAAATCCGTCGAGACATCCGCAGATGTCAAAGATGTGACATTACTATGTGGCTTGTTGGATGAGTTCATCCAAAAGATAGGCCCACAGCATGTTGTCCAAGTCATAACAAACAATGCTACAAATTATGTGGTTGTTGGTAGGATGCTTATGTCCAAGTATCCTACATTGTTCTAGACTCCTTGTGCTGCTTCTACTATTGATTTGATCTTAGAGGATATAGGAAAGATTGATTAAATCAAGGATACCATTGATTTAGCGCGAAGCATCACAAAATTTATATACAATCATGCAACGGTGCTTAGCTTGATGAGACAGTTCACAAGTGACAAAGAGTTGGTGCATCCTGCCATTACACGCTTTGCTACTAGCTTTATTTCTCTTTAGTCTCTCTTGAGTTCTATGGGACTTGCAGGCGATGTTCCTTTCACCTGAGTGGCATGCTTTATCATTTAGCACTAGACTAGAGGGGCAAGCCACGTTCAGGCTAGTTACATACCAATAGATCTTTTGGGATACAATGAAGGAGGTGTGCACCATCACCCAACCTTTGGTAAAGGTTCTTCGCTTGGTTGATGGAGACAAGCCCGTAATGGGATTCCTGTATGAGGCCATGGATAGGGCCAAAGAATCCATATGTGCCTATTATGAGGACAAGGGAGATCAGGGGCTAAAGAAACAGGAGATGATATGGGGGGTGACTAATGAGTGATGGAACCACACACTCCATCGCCACATTCATGCTACAAGGTTATATCTCAACCCTGCGTTCTCTTACTCCTATGCCTTTAGGTTTGATGGAAAGGTTATGGATGGATTCTACGAGTGTGTCCAAAGAATAGTGCCTAGTGCAGCTGACTATACAAAGCTTTCCCAAGGGTTGGAAGTCTATAAGAGGACCATGGTATTACTTGGGTTTGATATGGATATTAATGACAAGACCAACATAATGCCAAGTAAGATTCACCTTGTTTCAAGTTTCAAATTTCATTTTGTTTTTCTTTGTTTTAAATTTCATTGTCTTTTCTTATGTTTCTATACTTCATTGTAGATACTTGGTGGGAGAACTATGACTCCAAAGTACCTATTCTACAAAAGCTTGCCATTTAGTTGCTTAGCCATACATGTAGCTTTTCCAATTGTGAGCGCAATTGGAGTGTATTTGAAAGAGCACACACCAAAATGCGGAACAAGTTATAGAATTTCAAATTCATTATAAATTATTAAATTGTAATTTATAATTTTATGCCCCTTAACCTTCTAATTTATGTATTATAATTTATGATCCTCCTACAAGTTGGATACCCAACACCTTAATGATTTGGTATACGTCTACCACAATATCAAGTTGTGGGTGAAGCAGATTGAGAGAAAAGTTGACATGAAATCCATTTCATTGGATGGGATTAACACCATTGTTGCGTGGAGGGTGGAGTGTGAGGAGACGGTTATGGAGGCAGGCCTTGATTGGCTAGAGGATGATCATGATATTGAGCATAATATAGAGGCTCTGGATGAGGATTTTCAGTTTCACACTAAGCTTGGGAATGTACCACCGTCAGAGCCATAGTCAGAGTTAAAGAGAGATAGACCCGATGGTAGCACCGGTAGTGGTAGAGGACTTGATCAAAGTCTACCTGGTCTAACCTTCTTCTTCTATAGGACATCAGTTTCAAGGGCCTTCTTTAGTTTCTAAAGGACATCATTTGTAGGGTCTTATTCTAGAGGATGTCAGAGTCCAATACGAGGCCCATGAGACTCAAAGGCACCTACTCCTAGTCCTAGAGGAAGAACCATTTCCACAACGATTACCTTTACCCATAAAAGGAGTAGAGGGAAACGATAGGTTATTTACATCATTTCATTGTAAATGACTTATGAGTCATGATCATGATCATGAGATATATTTGTTATATTTTTTATGACTTAGGATTCATGACACGATTCATTTTTTATGTGTGATGTATCACTAAACATCTTATATATCAATTTTCTTTCTATATTCATGTGGCAATGTGTTTATTTGATGTTATTGTTGCTTTAAATGTTTAATATTTTGAAAATATATATTTTTAAGTTTGCCAATATATTGTCAATATTTGTCAATGTGTTCCCGAGATATTTTGAAATGATGTTTTCTAGATCCTATCAATTTTTTCATCAAGATGATGTTTGCAACATTGCAAATAGCACATCATCAAAGTCTAAAGAGTTACCTGAATGGAGTTGGAAAGGAATGGCACCAACGCCTACTACTGGATACTTGATATCATCACCAAGCTAGACGTGAACTCCAGATACATGCTCTGTTAGACTTGAAAATAGTCCCCAAGAAGATGTCATATGCTTAGATGCTCCAACATCCACATACCACTCATTCTTCAAAACAGTACTAGAACAACGACAAGATACCATTTAGAAATCCTTCAAGAATTTGGAGGCAAACTCATTCATCTGAGTTTCAACTAAGGCTACTACCCGATTTTGTTGTTGCTTCCCTTTAGCATTATTCTCTAGACACTATGGTGCATAATGGTCATTCTTATGACATATGAAGCACTTGATTTTACTCAAGTCCTTCTTCCCTGGCTGTGAAGTTGACTCCTCACTCTTCATCTTACCCTTGTTGGGTCCTTTACCTCTACCCTTCTTTGTTTGACCAATTAGGGCATGGTCATTGTCACCTCCCTACCTGCTAGCTTTGGAATCCATCCGAGTTTCCTCTTGGATACAATCATTACACAATCTCTCTCCAGGAGGGAAGGTTTTCCCAAGCACAAATACCTTGGACAAATGTTTGCCATTAAGGTGAGCAACAATTCAGTGCACTATTGACTAGCTCTTTGTCTTCAACCTTCTCCTCAACTGTTGCAAACAGGTCATGAACCTGCATGACCTTCATCAAGTAACTAGTGGTTGTGTTTGATTTGGTGATCTCAGCAGATCTAAGTCTATTATGTAATATCGTCTTCCTATTAGTGTTCTTCTCTGGTAAAGGCTAACTAGGGCATCAAACATGTCTTTCATCATCGTCTGTCATTGTCACCTCCCTACCTGCTAGCCTTGGAATCCATCTGAGTTTCCTCTTGGATACAGTCATTCCATAAGCTCTCTCCAGGAGGGAAGGTTTTCCCAAGCACAAATACCCTAGACAAATGTTTTCCATTAAGGTGAGCACCAATTCAATGCACTATTGACTAGCTCTTTGCTTTCAACCTTCTCCCCAACTGTTGCAAACTGGTCATGAATCTGCATGACCTTCATCACGTAACTAGTGGTTGTGTTTGATTTGGTCATCTCAACAGATCTAAGTCTGTTATGTATTATTATCTTCCAATTAATGTTCTGCTTTGGTCATGGCTAACTAGGGCATCAAACATGTCCTTCGTCGTCATCTTCTCAAATATATGAGGGATCAAATGATCCTTTATCGCATCCATGATCATTTGCTTGGCTCATGCTTATTTCTTCTTGTGAGTTGCCAAAAGTTGTAGATCTGTTGGTGAGGTTAACACATCCTTAACAATGTACTAGAGGTCATTCTCTTGTAATAGAAGAGTTACCCTAAATTTCCATTATAGGAAATTCAAGGCACCATCCAATCTATCCTCAAACTTGAGGCTAGTTTATGCCATCCCTGGTCTCCAAACAAACTCCTACTGTTTTGATCTTCTGAATCAGGGTTGCTTTGAAACCATATCAATTTTCCTAACCCTAGGTGATTGTTGTCCTTATGTTCTCAAATTAATAAACTTTAATTTGCCGAAAGTAAATTCTTCACATAGCAATATTCACACATTTAACAATAAAATGAACAGAAGTAGAATAAACAAAATTTACTCCCTCAAATCAACTTTTCATTAATAGATCAAAGCTTACAAGGAAACCTCAACAGTTGCCAAAACATGCAATTGTACAATACACTCAAACTGAGAAAAAGTCTGCACACTTATTGAGGAAATTTGCCCACTAGAAACTGAAAAAATCAAACCCTACAAATTGTCCGGCTATACAACAGTCCATACGACTGTACAACATGTTCCATACGACTATATGGACATGTCTATACAACTATATAAGTTTGTTGTACAGGCTGCCTGCTCACTGAAATCTGCCTAGTTGTTGAACCAAGCTCCTCTCTGATGCTCTAACTTCACTCCTCAAATGAGTTTCTTAACCTTTCGACCAAACTATCTTCAAGCAAAGAATGAATGTGCATTAACCCTCTACCTTGACTTGCCTTTATACTTTCACTGAAATCCTAATCTACCAAAACCCTAATCTCTCAATGAGATGTACAGTTGAGATTAATCTAAATCACTAATGTATTAAAAATTGGCTTTATTAGACTCAACAAATAAATATAAGACTTTTATTTTACTAGTGAAGTGAATTACAAAATAGATTTGACTTGGACGATTTCACGCACATTTGACACTAACCTTATGCGGAAGTTCCTCTCCAAGCTACAAACATCAACATGATATTCTTCCATTCCCAAATCTAACAATCCCTTGAACCAACACCATGAAGTGAATTTACAAATTTGGTAAGGAAATCAGTGGCTATAGGTGAGCATAGATGCCGGAGCAAAATAGGAAACCATTACCCACATGATATTCTTTCCCATTGACTTCTTTTGAACTAAAGAACTACCTCATAAGGCCCTCCCAAAAGACAATCAGTAGCTGGGCTTTTCTTGCCTACACTAGAGCAAAAGCTAGTCATGATCTCTTAAGGGAATGTATAGTAGAGAAGAGAAAAGTCCAAGATGTGTTGTGTGAGTTAGTGAGAAGAGAGTTTCATCACTTGTTGATGGTTGGATGAGAATCCTAGAGTGCTCTATAGTGAGTATATTGATTTAGTCATGAGAGATATTGGTTGAGTTGAGTGTGTTATAAGCCCATAACTGGTTTCTTTGTCTTGATGGCCTTAACCTAGCTTGGGGGTCGCATCTACACTAGATACCTATGGTTGGGCGGTAAATTGTTCTTACACAACCAGTTTTCTCAACCAATTTTATCAAAAGATAAGTGTGTTTTCTTGTTTTACTACTCTGTAAATTTTAACTCTCCATTTCCTACTATGATGATGAATTGTGCATGCATTGTGTGTGAATCTCTTTAAGAGTGGTATCAAGGCCTGTGTTGCCAAGTTCCCCATGATTTCAATAAATGTATGCTATTATTCTATTGCATCTTACTTCTACACTCAGGCATGCATTCATAGTATGTTGGGCTTCTTTCGGAAGACGGATCTATTTTGTTTATGGTGAATTTGGTTGGTTAATGGCCAAAATTTGAAATGGGATCAAGCAGGTACTCGTTGTTGGTTGGGAAGGCATGGACGAGTACACCGCAACTCCTATCTTCTTGACCAATGGTGGTTGATGGTAAAGGGGAAGAAAACCCTTTACCTTAGAGAGATGTAAAGACTGCTTAGCAGAATTATTAGTCTATGGCAAGTTAGCTTCCATCTTGTAAGCTAGTTGAAAGGCATACTCCAGTGATGAAGTTGGAAAAACGTCTAATTCATTTATGATGCTAGGAAGAAAATCTTAAATGAATTTGATGCAAAAAATGTCCTCTCAGTTATGTACCTCAAGCTTGATTGAGAGTTTGTTGAAGACCCCAATGACTTGTTGGATGGTTTGTCCATGCATCTATTTGAGCTACAACCACCAAGCCAACATAGCATCTTTGTACCCTAACCAACATAGATGCACCAAGAGAAATCAAATTTCTCAAGTTGTAAATTTTTTATCATTTAATTTCATATCATTATTAATTCTTCGTAATAATAAAATTTACACCTTGTTACCACCTAAGTTGTACTTGGTGGTTTTTTCAAACGAGTCGGTGAAGTAGAACAAGTACACGTGTTCATGATTAGAGTTCAGAAGACCGCCAGCCTTTTTATGGGAGTCTGTTCCAAAAAATTTGTAACACATGTAGAAAAATTCAAAGTGTAATTAAAGTCAGGTTCGAAGTCCGTTTTTTGCATGGGGATGCTCGTTTTCACACTCATAGCGTCCTCTTTACCCTAGGGACCACTTTTCATCTCATTTGGGCAGTCGGAACACCCCGTGGAGCATTATTCAGCCAAAGATGCGTCAAAATGGCATTTTAATGCTAAATTGCAACAAATTGGCACTAAAAGTCAAAAAATAAGTCAAAGTTTGAGTGGGGTGACATGGCAAATGGGTCCCCATGGTTAGCGACTTCATCCAAGTATGAAAGGAATCAAAAATTTCATTATTTTTTTAAGGTCGCAAGTCATGTAATTTGTGAGGTGACGCCAACCTCACGGATTTGGCACACGCTTGATTGGTTCGACGTTTGGTGTAGTGTGAGTTGGCAACATGAGTCAATCATTTAATTTGGAGTTCACGCCAAGCAAAAGGTATGCCCACCAGATCACAATGTATGAGTGATGTGGAAAATTCAAAGTGTGCCGACAATGGCCCAATGGCTACGGCAATTTGTTTGGGAGCCAATACGTGCGAATTGAAGATGAGCTTGGTGCAAGGACCATCTGTTTGTGCAAGGACTTCTAAGTTGCAGGTGGTCTCACTAGTAGAAGGGGTTGAGCTAGTTCGAGTCTTCCTCATCTTCAAGATCTTTTTGAGGACATAGTCCCTTGGTGTTCCACCAAAGCAGACTCCATGGTCCAACATTCCCAGGCTTCCAGCACTCTTTCTATCTCTCTTTCCTTCATTTTTTAAAGAAAAATTAAATCTTTCTCGGTTACGGTTACTCACATGCTTAAGTAGTTTAGTTTCTCTTTCAAGCAATATCTAAAGGCTGATCTATTTAAACATGTATCTAGATCTAGAAACATAAAGTAATATTTTCAAAGTAGATCTAGTTTTTATTAAGTACTTGTAAATAATTCCAATCTTTCAAGACTTAATTTTTTTTATGTTCTTAACGCTTTATTTGGCACATTTGGTGCATTACAGGTGGATGGTTTTCCACTTTTATTGTCAAAACAAGGAGAAGTGTTGCCGGAAAATCAAAGATCTAAGTTGTTCAAAGACCTCCCGGAGCACCACTATTGATCTTGTCTTACTCATTAAACCCGTAAGCCTTTGGATCTAGATCTGTAAGGACCATTAGCATCCACCTCAAGCATTGTAATACCATTAATAAAAGATCTTTCTGAGTAGGCTCTTTCGAGCCCACTCCCCATCCCCCCAAGCAAGAATTGATGTTTTTGGTGTTTTTTGTTTTTTTCATTTTTTCTTTAATTTAGTTGTTTATTGCAGTACTGTACAGTGTATACTTTGAATCGTCTTTACAAGCATTCCATACTATTTAAATTCAAAGTAACAATACTACTTACCCCACGACTTCCCGATTGACCCGAAAGGGGAAAAAGATGCGTGGTAGGATTAATTAGATAATCCGTGATTTTTTTTCTAGCATTTTTTCTGTTATCTAAATTAACCCCTCCTCACTTTCCCAATTGAGGTCCAGTTGAACCGAAGGCGACTCTTGGAGGTTTTCCTTTTTTAACAAGAACACAAGTATAAAATCTTTAAAAAATTACCAAGACTCCGTTGTGTATGCTCTACACTGGCTGCGGTTCGTCCGATCAGCTGGCTGCATCAAAAGCAGCTTGGGTGACTAGAATAACTAGTTCTCACATCTTTCAATAAACCTCCCCAGGAGAAAATCCAATGCATCGATTTAAGTCATTGCGGTGGCAAATTACCCGAAGGAAGCAGGAACAACTGGGCAGTGACCTCGAGGTACAAGTTAGACTACACCCTTGCGATGTAGTGCTGAACATCGTCTCCGAGACTCCAACCAACCTACATATTCTTTGCGGGTAGCCGTATCGGTTAAGGGTTTTGGACATACTCCCCACACCCCCTGGATATATTGGGGGTCCTCTTCCCCCCTAAGTAATCAACTCATCTTACATTAACTTAAAATTTGACCAAGAGCACTTGCAACAACCTTTTTGCATTTCAACAGCAATTTTATTTGTGGACTCCATTATTGGCACTGGTCTATTTTTGATATTATCATATGTTTCCGCATTCTTACTTATCAAGTATTAATTTTTATGTTGTTGTGGTGTAATAAATCTTACGAATGCCTTGTGTTGAATTCATTTATCAAAACTCCTAAGTAACTTATTTCATCACCATAAACACTAAAGCCTAAAAGCCTTAGCAATTAATAGGGTCTACCCCCCTTGGCTTCCTTAGGAGTTGGCCTAAATGGAGGAGTCAAGAACAAGGTGACAGCCTTGACTCAAGACTTGCCCCCAAGGACACACCGAGTGGCTTGAAGATTTCTGCCACGTCCCCCCAGGTGTGTGAAAGGAGGCAACACACCTCAAGAAATTTGATCCCTCTAGGTGCTTGATAGATCCGGGTTTAAAATGGATCTACATTGGCTTTAATTTTTTAAAATTTTTATGTAAAATTTAAATTGGGCCAACATGTGCTGTAAAATAGCTTATTAAAAAGAATATTGTCATATACGTACATTACGTTACGTAACAACATCCCCGCCATCTAGCCTGTAGAGCCCCTTGCTACTCTTGGTGCAACAAGTAGCACTACTTCTGAACAATAGCCTTGAACTCATCGCAGGTGTTGGTTTGTCGATGCTAGGGTCTAGGTGTGAATTTAGTAATTTACCACCACATGAGGCCCTCCTCTCCTTTACCCCCAAAATTTTACAACCTACGATTAGAGTGGCTTGGGTCTTGAAGTAATCCACAAGATAGTGGAGACAAGAATCCAATTTGTTCCCAATAAGGACTGTGTCAAATTCTGGAATGGATAGCTCAGTGTCCGGTTTGAAGGATTGTTGGACAATGGGAATATTTGGAGGTCTACTGTGCGGTTGAAGCGGTTGTAGTTGTTGTAATGTCTGCTACAATATGGTGATCAGCAGTTGGAACATGTTCATCATGTCCTGCCTGAATTTCATTTTCTTATTGTCTTTATACAACAGACTACCCCATCAAGATCTGTCTATGTTGGCATTGTTGTTCTTGCATTTGTTCCACTAAGAGTTGAATGATGCTGGAGTCATGGGAGATTTCTTTGTCTCTGAAGACTGAGGGAAAGAGGAGCCATGAAGCAAAGTTGAGACAGAAATTATGCAGAGTTTTTGCTGGAAATTGCATATCTGATAGTGGAAATCGCAGATATGAACTTGGAAACTGCAAATATGATGCTGGAAATTGCTGAGAAAATTGAGCGTCAGGGTGTTACCTGCATGCCATCTACCTTAAGTAAATAGGGGAATGTGTTTGACATGTTCTGGGTTACTGGAGCAGAGAAATGATAGTTCCAGTAATATTCCAGGTAAGGGAAATCCTGAGGCGGCTGCAATTGCAGTAACTAAAAAGCCCTAATCGTTAAGCTCTAATACCAGGCTCAAATACCACTGATATGAACTCAGTAGGCCAACAATACAAACTCTCGCACACAAGAAAGAAGAATACAAGTAACAAAAGAAGATAGTACATGTTGCACACTCTATATTCCAATACATATGTGTGCACACTCTCGCATAAAATTGTGGTCGGCGGAGTGTTAGGTAGAGGTAGTTGAAAGTTGGGTTAATATAGTTAAACAGATTTTGGTCCTTGCCAACAATACCCTGAGGGTGAAATGAACTAAAGAATATCATAATGACATTACTTATGGACATGTAGAGGAACAACAACTTAAAGCTCAAGACAAATAATATGCAGTTGCAGGAAAGGAATGAGGCGACAATGCAGGTTAGGCTACATCATTCAGTTTTTGCTTTCTTGTTTCGTCATTAGGCCATGGTATTTGCAAAAGGTAGTTAAGAGTTCAAATCGAATTAATTCTGCCAACGACACAACATAGACCGTAATGCCTTGGGCAGACTAACAAGTTACCATTGTGAGCAACATAGACTGTAATGCCTTGGGCAGACTACCAAGTTACCATTGTGAGATCCATTTGTCTAGCTGGCGATGCCTATGCCTAATCTAGATAGTTAGTGGATCCAATGCAAGCACAAGATGAGTAATGCAAATTCCCATTGGGGTCGCAGCCACCACATACCAGTAATATTACAATTTGATGAAATGAAACTAACAGGAGGACCAATGAATGATTATAAAAGATACCTGGATGAAGGGATGAGGAAGTAAATATTGTTTGGTATATTCAAAGCTAGCAGGGAAGGTACTACCACAGAAAAGCACCCGTATCGTAATTGTACCAGCAGTTGGGCTGTTGTTTTCTGCCATGGTTCGTAACTATTCTGATCAATCTCTCCAATAAGTGAAAACCGGCGCCCACTGTAGATGGTACCTTGGACTCACGGGATTGATCAGAACTTCATTTTCTGCATACAAATATGAAGTTCTGGGCTGCAAATTTTACATATTTAATGAATGAGCTTCTGACCTTCCGCTATCGTCACCAAAAGGGTCTACACTGTATAAAACCATTATACCTGCATGGAGGAGGGCCCTGGTCCCAAGAAAAGGCCCTTGTTTTCCACAAACGAGGTCTCATACATCAGAATTGATGCATATAGATTAGTGGAATTTTTTGTTTTTATTATTTTTTTTAATTCATGGTTTTAAGAAAAATAGTTTCTAAAAATTTATATATAAGTGTACACCGTATAATGACGGCATGGAGGAGGGCTTTGGTTTAAAAAAAAAAAGCCTCTTTGTTCTCCACAAACGAGGTCTATACATCAATTTTGATAATACCTGCATGAAGGCGGGCCTGGTCAAAATAATAAATATGATTTAATGATCTATTAAATATGTTAAATAATAAAATGATTTATTTTTTATTTTTAAATATATAAATATGTTTAATGTCTACATTGAAACTTGCATTAAGGTTCTTAGATCTCGATCAAACAACTAATTCCACGTACATTGTTGATAAATGGAACCATATAAACAATAAGCTTACTTATAGTGAAGGAGGAAGTGGAAAAGTGTATATAAATCAAAGTGACTTGGGTGGAGGAAGTAGAAAAGTGTATATAAATCAAAGTGAATTGGGTGTTGAGATGAGGAAGAACATTATACTATAAGAAGTTATTGACATATTGACAAGGGTAAAGGGTAATGGTGAAAGGTTATTATGACTTTTAATCATAGAATTTAAAATTCAGTAATGTTTTGGATAATCAAAAATAATTGATTACGTTATAAACGAAAATTGTTTTGATGATTGAGTTATAGATCAGAATTGCTCCGTGATTAGGATTCCCAAAATGTTTCAGTTTTGATTCTATTTTATAGTTGAAACTTTAATTTACATTAAGTTATTGCAAAAATTCAGCTAGTCTACTCAATTATGTTAAAACCATCATAGATCCATATTAAACTTGGATTTATCAAGCACATTGAGGCATCCAATTTTTTTTACACATACATAAAGGAAATTTGATCCCTCTCTATGTTTGATGTTGTTTTTATTTTTTTTATTTTTATTAATCAAAATGGATTTTTTAATGACTTTTTATTTGGTTTTAATTTTTTTAATAAATGTTTATTTGGTTTAAAATTTTGTAATGAATGTTTATTTGGTTTAAATTTTTTATTTTCTCAGCACATATGAACTTTTTTTAATTATTTTTTATTTTATGAGCATACATGATTTTTTTAATTACTTTTTTTATTTTCGGTACATCACCTTACACATTATGTATGTGACAACGTCTCCCCCATACCGGGTTGTAGAGCACCTCACACTTGATGCAATTATTGATTTTTTTATTTTAATACATTTATTTATGTTTCTTTTTTTTGTAAAGTTCAATTCTATTTCACATTATAAAGAGAAAAGTTGTACATATCAGTTACATTTATTCCTTGTTTCCAGATTGCATCAACATAACAGTGTTTTCAAAAACTAAAACTAGCAAAACCACCCAATAAAATTGCTAGTCATTGTCATGAGATCCTATGTCTGAGATGGCAACTAGGGTATGGTTCCCCCACAGATTGGGGGTTATGGCCTAAAAATTGCAGCAAATTCTGGTTATGCCTATCTTTAATATGCTAGGAAGTCGAAACTAGTCATTGTCAGAAATAACAATAAGAGACGGGCCTGCACCTAGGTCTTCACGTTTGGCCACGTGTGCCACTGCCTTCGGACATCTCCTAAAAACTAATTGAATGGTTGCAGGTTGCAATGGGGGCATTTTATTGAAATGCTTCCCAATTAGTTCACGTGCTAGAGCATCAATTTTGGCGTCAATTTGCTTGGTTACTTTGACTTGGTGCTTGGCTATGCGACGCATTCCAAGCTCTAGATTTTACATGCAGGTTTCTACTGTTGCATCCCCCACACCATCATGTTCCTTTCCCTTCGCAACATCCTCCAAAGCCATGTTAAAGAGTGACTTGATCATCCAGAACATGCCCAAATTCTTAGTATGGTGAGTTTCTCAAGTCCTGGAGGCACCCTTGTCTTCCACCAAACCACCAAGATATTCCATCAGTTGCTTAGCTCCCAATAACTTTTTATGCGCATGAACCCTTTGCTCCAGGCATGCATGCAAGCTTGGGCCTATGGATTAATTGAATTTTCAAAAAAACCTCTCGCATTCTCCATTTCCCTCACTATTCGAGCCATGTGAGAGCGTTTTAGCCCATTGGTCATCTTCCTCTTTGTTATTTTCGTTCAGACCATTATGTGGGATCCTCCCCTGCATGACCAATGCCCAAACTACCACTTACCGATGAAGGATGAGACTACGAATGTTCCAATAGAGCTCCCCTTCCACTAGCCACGCATGCAGTAGAACTCAATGGCATAAATATTAATCCGACCGTATTTTCAAAACAAAATCCGCTCCAAGCTTCTAGCAACATCTCCCTCATGAATAGAGCCAGCACACAACGCCATGAGTTCCCATACATAGGAGTGTACCCAAGCTTGTACCCATTCCAATACAGCAGCTAGAGAAGGTAGTCATCACACAGGTGGTTCATGATGAAATTGCTTGTGCTTTTATTGTCGCCTTGGTGGGAGCTCTCCCTCGTCATCCCACTTGTCCCTTTAGACCCGGCATCCCGCCAGGTGTCGTATCTCCCTACACGCGGCCTCATTCATGTGGCAACTGTCATGGGGATTCAGGTATCTATGATTAATCCTTATACATTCTTCTTCCAGGGAGGTGTCTATGACATTGTCCCATCATTGATTACAGTCCTCCCTTGGGTGGTCCACTCCCTAGTTTTCCAAACTATCTACTAGTTTATTAGCATCCCTTCCATTGTGGTGAGGTAGAATGGTGTGTGTGTTCTGAAGATTTGCCTTTAAAGCTTCCATTTTGGAAGCCAATCTCCGAGTGGGATTAATTTTATGAACACTCAATCCATTAAGAAGTTTGTCTAGAGCCATGACCATGAGCTTGGAGTCCCCTTCCGATGTAAGTTTTTTGTATCTAACTTTATTCACAATTTGGATGCCTTTGAGAAGTGCAAATAGTTATGCGACATTATTTGTGTATGTTCCTATGTGATCAACAAAAAATTTGAGAATGTTGCCTTTCCAATCCCAGAAAACTCCCCCATATCTTGTTGGTCCTGGGTTTCCACGGTTGGCTCCATCAAACTTTAGTTTCACAAAACCTTCCTTCGGAAGTGACTACCTTGAGGGATTGTTTGTGCGGGGCCTTGAGCTTTGGGTGGTTGGATGGTTTGAGTTTGGACTTAATTTCCAAGGCAAAAGACTGGTTTTATCCTAAACTTGACAGTTCGAATCCTCAACATGCCATCTTCCATCTATGATCATTTCATGTATATCTATCTAGGTTTTCCTCCAAATCTGATCACTTGAGAGGCTTGTGTTCTTGAAGATCCTTTTGTTTTGCTCTTTCCATGTTTCCCATAGGAGAAATCCTGGGAATAGTTGTCAGGTTCTATTGACAATAATGTTGTTTGAGATTTGGATCCACCATTGAGCTAGAGTGTCCCTTATACTTGTCCTCCTCCTATTCGATTATATGAATAAGTGTTGGCATAAGGCACATTGATTCATAATATGTTCTTAGTTTTTCTCCTCGGTTCTACATAGATAGCACATGGATGGTCCTTCAAAGCCTTTTTTCCTAATACAGTCCCAAGTTAAAATTATGTTTCATGCTACTAACCAGAGGAAGGTTGAGACCTTGGGCCAAAGATTTTGCTTCTAGATTTTGTTCCATGTATCTTCCTATTAGTTATCCTGGTGATTTTCCATGAGCGAGTAAGCTTCTTTGAGATTGAAGTTTCCCTTACTTTAATGGCCCCATCTGAAAATATCTTCTCCCTCATGAAAAAGAATCTGTTTGGATTGCAATTCAGTCTAAAGAGAGTCCCATTGTTCATGGGGTAGGAAGTCTGTCCAAAGAGTTAGGTTGCACCATTGTCTCCACTAAGATCCAATGGTTTGAATTCTCCAGAAGTGAGAAACTAGGAATCTATTGGAGGTCGGAGAAGCTTGTTGGAGAGCTTGAATGTACTCCAAAGAGTTTGGCTTGGCCCTTTGTTGTGACACGTCATCTCAAAATAAGGCAATGTGGCCATTTATTATTTCCCAGAATGTGTGTTCTTGTATGATTCCCCAATTATGCCAAGTTGCATTGCATACTAGAGACACTCAACAACTTTCCTTCATCTTGATTAGGCCTTGTTGGTGGATGTCCTGAGCATGTATATGCTTCTAGATTTTTTACCATAGAGCCTCTAGAGAGGTGATCCATCGCCACCACAGTTTCGTTGTCATGGTGCAATTATCAGTCTTTGGATCCGTTAGTCCCGGTCCCCCTAAGAGTTTTGCTCTACAAAGCTTGTCCCAAAATACCAAGGCCCACTTCTTCTTTTGGATTTTTGAACCTCCCCATAGGAAGGTCCGTTGAAGGGATTTGCTTTCATTTGGGAATTTATTTGGAGCTAAGAAGATGGAGAACATGTAAGAACACATGCTTCACAAAATAGACTTAAGGAGAACAAGCCAACTGGCAATGTTTAGGGAGTAGAAGGTCCAATTGGAGACGTGTTGTTCTAGATAGGAAACAAGGTTACTCCAGTCTCTATGGCCCCTAGCAGAGGAAATTAGGGGGCACCCATATACATAGATGGAAGAGTCCCTTATCGAAAATACAGGTGCTTAGCAATTATATTCTGCAGGCTGAAAGGGGTATTGAAAAATACAATATTTGATTTGTCATTGTTCAAATCCAAGCCAAAATCTTCAAGAAAAGTTGAGAGGATGGACTTAAGGCACCTTGCCTCCCTCATGGTTACATCTGCAAAGGTAATGGTGTCATCGATGAATTGGAGGTGAGTTGCGCAATCCCGAGAGGTGGTTGTCATCAGTGGTAGCTTTCAGAGTTCTACCTAGACCTTCCACCATAAGGATAAACAAGAAGGGTGAAAGAGGGTCACCTTGGAAGATGCCCCATGAGGGGGGAAAGGTATGGGAAGGAGAACCATTGACAAGTATGGATAGGAAGGTGGAAGAGGAGAGAGCCATGACACAACTAACCCAAAGTGGGGAGAACCCAAAAGAAAGTAAGGTTTTTCCGTGTATTGGCAAGATATCTTATCAAAATATTTTGAGAGATCAAGTCTTCCAAGCATTCATGCCTTGTTTGCCACTTTGAGGGTTTGAATTATTTCATGCGCAGTCAGGATGCCATCCAAGACTTCTTTTCCCTCCACATAACCCAACTGTTCCTCTGAGATTAGAGAGGGTAGGATGGGTTTTAATCGGTTGGCCACAAATTTAGTGAGAATTTTGTAATTAACTTTGCAAAGAGAGATGGGTCAGAATTTACCTGGATGGACGAGACTGTCCTCCTTCGGGATGAGAGTGAGGATAGTAGCACTAAGAGTTGGGAATATATTATAAATTTAGTGAGCATAATAACAATAAAATATGTGAGAAATAAACATTACAAGCAACATTCACATGGACACGGCCATTTGCCCTGGAAAACCCCATATAGGGAAAAACCAACAACAATGAAGATCTTCATTACCCTGGCCAAACTGGCCAACCAAACCAACTGAGATAGCCACCGCTCACCACCAGGACACTTTAAAATGGAGCCTCCTCAAGCCTTATAACGACTTCCTTACATTCAATACCATGGGACAATACCATGGGCTACAACAAACAAGGTGCCCAAAACCATGTGATAGGCCCAAACCACCATTAACTCATTCCCAAGTCAATGTTAACACTAGGGATCCCCCCTTTAAACTTGACTTGGAGTAATCATCAACCCCCCTCAAATTTTTACCGAGTAATCTCACATACACCACCTTATCACCTAGGTCTATCCCCCAACTTTATCGGTGAGTTACCAGGGGTATGCATGTCTTACAAGGTGTTACAACCATATGCTCACTTACGTGCAAACTGCTCCATTATTATGTTTTTCATGTGTCTTCATGGTGACTTCACCATCACCATCCATTGCTACATCCTCTCGGTTTTCTATGCTCGTATTCTTGCTCATTTTTTCCATGCTCCTTTTGTACATGCATCCAACCTTGTCATGGATGTCCATATAAAAAGAATCCATCTACCAGATTACATGGGACCTCGGTCGTTGTAACCGCTAGTTCTCTAGGAATTCTCTTCACATGCATGGTTCATTAATCTTGGTCCCACAACTAATATTAAACCATGTCACATTACTCCCACAATCGAGGACTCAACCTCTCCAATCCACATCAAGCTAGGCTATAAGTACACCTGCCACACTCGCACCTACCCAATGGTTCATTTCACACTTGATGTAACATCCCTTCTCTGCACATAAGAAGGATACCGTGTTCTTCTAGCACCCGGGGAAATTACATTCTATCTAGGAACCCAAAAAATACTTTTAGGGTGTTGAGTACCACCGAAACAAAAAATCAGGTACAACAAACCTTTTTTTTTAATACTGCACATAGTAACACCAACAAGCACAACCACACCAAATCATAGCTCTGATAGCAGTTCTTATAATTTAAACGAGCCTACATATAATTAAGAATTAGAGAACACAAAACCACATAACAACATATTTTAGATAGACACACAATGTTTATGTAGAAAACCCAAAACCGAGAAAAACCACCATAATAGATCTATTATATCCCATGGCCAAAATTGGCCAAGTGAGCTAGCCACCACTCACTTCCAAGACACTTTACAATGGAGCCTCCTCAATCCTTGTAACGACTTCCTTACCTGCAATACCATGGGATACAACAAACCATGTGATAAACCCAAACCACCATTGATTCATTCCCAAGTCAAAGTTAACCCTAACAGAGGACATCCAAGTGTTGGCATGATTCCATGATTGCTTCCCAAACGTCTGATTGAACCTCCCTTCAACAATAATGAGAAAATTATGATGTGAATCCATCAAGACCCTTTGCTTTTCCTGAAGGCATGTCATGATTGCTTACGTGACTTCTTCTTGCATGATAGGCCATAGGAGGCTCTCATTCTGGTCCTCTAATACTAGTGACGGAATGTTCTATAGAATGCTATTCATTACTATGTTCCTACCTGTATTTTCCTCAGTGAGGAGCTTGCGGTTGTAGTTCAACAACTCTCCCATTATTTCATTTGTTGAAATATTGCAGCTTCAAAGGATATTCTAAATGTATTTTACTCATGTACCCCAAGGGAGATGTTATTATTCCTCCATTAGGATGTTATTATTGTAATTGGTCATCATAGAGTCATGAGGTAAAGCCTCCATTACAAGTCATGTCAATAGTACCCTAATGAATATAATAAAATATTGTTTTGTGATTTCCTAGGTGAAGTCTACCCATACAATTTAGTGGGGCCGACTTTATTAGGTTAAAAGTCAATTGACAAAAATAGTATAAATAGAGTAGTTGTTCTTCTCATTTGAACATAGGCTCGCACTTGTGTATAGCGCATAGGAGAGAGAGAGAGAGAGAGAGAGAGAGAGACATACCAGCAAGGAGGAGGAATACCTGTTTTGGGATTTTATCTTATACATCTTATACAGAGGAAGTTTTGTTGGGTTTTCTCCCTTTGAGGATTTCCCAGGATAAATCGGAGTCTATCTTATGAATGTGTTTATTTCAATGATTTTGCACATGCTACTGTTGTGAATTTTCATTAAACACTAATGATGTCTAGATAAGCATATGAAATCTTAACATGGTATCAGAGCTAGCCTAAATAGAACAACTTTCACAAGG
Source organism: Pseudotsuga menziesii (assembly GCA_001517045.1). Taxonomy (NCBI): domain Eukaryota; kingdom Viridiplantae; phylum Streptophyta; class Pinopsida; order Pinales; family Pinaceae; genus Pseudotsuga; species Pseudotsuga menziesii. The sequence continues at coordinate 376,553 of LPNX010924252.1, read as the reverse complement.
TGAAACTCTCTCTCCTCTCCCTACGCAAGAAACTAGGGTTTCTACAAAAGTTGGAATTGTGAAGATCTATTTGCATAGAAAGTTGCACCTTCCTAGAGCACATCGATTGAGCCCTAGATCAAATTTTTTGGGTGGTTAAATCCCCAGGAAATCCAAACCCTAGTTTGGACCTAAACCATAAAACTACAAAAAATCAGAACCATAAATTCTGCAGAAATTGAAACCTCGCAAGCAATATTTGAAGGGTGAAGATTTGGGATCTCCAGAAACCAAGTGAACCAACCAACTCGCCTCAGTCAAGCACATCTTCTCGTAAGGTCAGCTTTTTATTTTGACAAATTTCAAATTTTAGTTGCCTCCTAGATAGGATAGCCCCAATCACTAAGCTTGAGGATAAGCGAGAAGGCATTGAAAACTTTTGAGCATGGAAGTATAGGATTGGTCTCATCCTTAGAGAGAATGATCATGATAAGTACATCAAGAAATAAATCTCAAAACCAGAAGAAGATGACGCTAAGGAGAAGCACCAGAAGGACCTAATTAAGGCAATCAAGATCATTATTGATTCTATCAAAGATCACTTGTTCCCTCAAGTGTCATCCAAAGAGACACCAAACAATTTGTATGATTCCCTCTCCATAATGTACGAGGGAAAGATCATCAACAGAAAGATGAATTTGAGAGCTCAATTGAAGAGCACCAAGATGAGTAAAGGAGAACCAATTCAAGATTACTTCACAAGGGTCTCCTAGTTCAAGGAACAACTAGATGTTATTGGAGACTCCATTGATGAAGATGAACTAGTCATGAATGTTCTCAATGGTCTCACTAGACGTTGGGATTCATTCATACAGACTATGTGTGCTAGAAAAGAAAGTATGAAGTTTGACATTGTATGGGAAGAATGCATCCAAGAGGAAGCTAGAGTAGCTAACAGATAAGATTTACTTAAGGAAGATGATCAAGCTCTAGCCACCCATACCAAGAGAAGAAAACAATCAAACTTCAAGAAGGATATTCACAAGGAGTATAGACCTCCAAATAAGTTTCAAAATAAAAGAGATAATAGTCAGAAGAGAGACTACTCCAAATATCAATGTTACAACTGTCATAAGATAGGACACCTTTCCAGAGAGTGTCCATTGAAGAAGAACACCAACAAAATACATCATGCTCATCTACCTGAATATGAGGATGATGAAGAAGAAGAAAGACCTCGAAAGAGACAAGCAAAATAAGAAGATGTAGAATAATATGTACTATTCTCTGCACTCTTTGGGTCTGTAACACTTGGAGAAGATACATGGATTATTGATAGTGGTGCCTCAAAGCACATGATAGGGAAGAATCAAACTCTATCAAGACTTGAATAAAAGAACTCTCCTAAAAAATTATCATTAGGAGATGACTATCAATATCCCATCAAAGAAATTGGTGAATCAAGCTAAAAGCTTGACTCTGGAACCTCCATGAAAATGAAGGAAGTACTATATGTACCAAGTTTGAAAAAGAACCTACTTTCCATCTCAACACTGGATAAGAAAGGAGACATAGTTGCTTTCATGGATGGACAAGTACTCATGTGGTCCAAAGGAAAGACAATTGAAGATGTTGTGGTCAATGGTGAAGAAGAAGGAGGACTGTACAAACTCAAGGGACATCCAGAGACAACCCTTGTCCCTGAGACCACTAGCTCATGTGAACTATGGCATAGAAGGCTTGCTCGCATCAACTACAAAGCATTACCCTATGTGAGCAAAGTGGTAATAGGTTTACCATATCTGAAGATTGATTATGAAGGAACTTGCAAATGATGTGCAATACGAAAGACCATTAAGAACCCATTTCCTAAGAGTGAAACAAAGACTAATGGTACGTTGGAATTAATTCATTCTAATACATGTGGTCCTATGCAATCCACATCCTTAAGTGAAGATGAATACTATGTCCCATTTATTGTTGACAATTCAAGAAAGACATGGATATACTTCTTGAAGACCAAGAGTGAAGTGTTCAGGACATTCAAGGAATTCAAAGCCTTGATAGAGAACCATTCAGAAAGAAAAAAAAAGAATCAAGACATTGAGATCAGATAATGGTGGAGAATATACTTCAAAAGGATTTGAATCATTCTGAAAAGAAGTTGGAATCAAGAGGGAACTAACCACTCCCTACAATCCCCAATAGAATGGTGTTGCGAAAAGAAAGAATAGAACCATTATGGAAGTAGTGAAAACAATGATTCATGACCAAGACCTTCCCATGCACCTATGGGATGAAGCAGCAAGAACAGTTGTGTATGTGCAAAATAGATTATCTCACAGTGCTCTTGGAATCAAGACTCCTAAAGAAATGTATACAGGAAAGAAACCCGAAGTGAGCCATCTCAAGATATTTGGTTGTCCACTATATGTGCATATTCTGAAAGAGAAGAGAACCAAGTTGGATCCTTCCAGAAAGAAGGAAATATTTGTTGGATACTGTGAAGTCTCCAAGGCGTTCAGGATATACATTTTAGGACTCCATCATATACAATTTAGTAGGGATGTGACATTTGATGAATAAACTGCTCTTAATAAACCCATAAGGTGTCATCTTGAAGAAGTACATGAAAAGGATGTACCTCCCAAAAGGTAGAAGTTGAATCCTCCCCTAAAATAGTAGCATAAGAATATCATGGTATGCTATAACCTCAGGACCCCCCTAATATGGATATATATCGAAAGAGAAAGCCTGCTTGTGTAAGAGAAATCATACATGAAGCAGAGAAGCATGGAGCTCCAAAAGGATCCACAAGAACAAGCAAGAGATCAAAGCCATACTCCAATTATGTAGCTTTAATGTGTGACCTTGTAGATCAAGAACCCACCAGCTATGAGGAAGTTGCACATAAGAGAGTGGGTGGAAGCAATGATGGAAGAATACCAATCAATAATGAAGAATGATGTTTGGGATATAGTACCCAAACCAGAAAACAAGAGTGTGGTATCTTCGAAGTGGATCTACAAGATAAAACATGCAGTTGATGGAAGTATTGAAAAGTACAAGGCAAAATTTGTGGCTAGAGGATTCTCTGAGAAAGAGGGGATTGATTATGAAGAGATATTTGATCCAGAAGCAAGGTACACTTCCATTAGAACCATCATGGCACTTGCTTCCATTATGAAGTGGGATCTACACCAGATGGATGTAAAGACAACCTTCCTGAATGGTGTGATCGAGGAAGAGGTATACATCGAACAACCACAAGGATTTGAAGTCAAAGACAAAGTGACTCATGTATATAAGATGAAAAAGGCTCTGTATGGACTGAAGCAAGCTCCTAGATCTTGGTATGGAACAATTAATAGCTTCTTGACAAGCTTGGGTTTTACCAAGAGTAAACCAACCCTAACCTTTACATGAAGGTTATGGATGATGAACCTTTCATACTATTACTGTATGTGGATGATATATTTCTGACAGGAAATGAGAAACAGATCACAGATTGCAAGAAGAAGCTAGCTAAATAATTCAAGATGAAAGATCTTGGATTGATGCATTATTTCCTTAGGCTGGAAGTGTGGCAGAGCCTAGAAGGAATCTTTCTTAACCAAGGAAAGTATGCATTGAAAATCTTGAAAAGATTTGATATGTTGGATTGTAAAGCCATGGTCACACCCATGGACACCAACCTAAAGTTATTATCTGATGAATCATCGGAGTTAGTGGAAATGAATCAGTACAGACATATTACTGGGTGACTAATGTATCTGAAGAATACAAGGCCATATATATACTTTGCTGTGAACACCTTAAGTCAGTTTCTAGTTAAACCTAGACGAGTTCACTTGATAGTTGTAAAGCATGTGATGAGGTACCTAAAGGGTACGATAGACTTTGGACTATATTATGATAGAGATCATGACTATAGATTGTATGGATATCCGGATTCATATTGGGCAGGAAGTTCCACATACATAAAGAGCACCTTAGGTGGATGTTACTATATGGGTCCACCATGATCTCATGGTTTAATAAAAAACATTTTAGTGTTGCTCTCAGCACGGTTGAATCAAAATACATAGCAGCTTGCTCCGCTAGTTGTGAAGCGATATGGATTCGGAAACTGATTTCAGGTCCATTTGACATGGAGTTGGATACCACAATGATTCTATGTGACAACCAGAGTTGTATAAAGATGACAGAGAATCATGTGTTCCATGATAAATCAGAGCACATAGAAATCCAATATTTGTATATAAGGGATATGGTACAAAAGGGAGATATAAAACTCCAGTATGTGAGTAATGATGAGCAAATTGTTGATGTGCTGACCAAGCCTCTATCTCGAGTGAAGTTTAAATACTTTCGTGACAAGCTTGGTGTAGTCCGAAAATATTTTCCTCACAAGGAGCAACAATGATGATATGGACCCTTCTCGAAAGGAGGAACAGGTCGAAGATATGGACTCTCCTCATAAAGGAGAAACTAGTCGAAGATATAAACTCTCTTCGAAAAGGAGGAACATGTCGAAGACATGGACTCTCCTCAGAAAGGAAGAACAGGTCGAAGATATGAACCCTCCTCTAACAAAGGGGAGAAGGTTGATGATATGGATCCTCCCTGGAAAGGGGGAGTGATAATGAGACTATCATTGATGATGGGATAGTAGTGAATCTCCGGTATGAAAGAGGCCAAGTATGCCTGAAGATGTTGACAAGGTCCGACATTCACTTGTGGACGATAGTATCCTCTCTTAAGGATGGTCTTGCAGGAAAATAACACTATGCTCCTGAGAGTAGTCCTTACTAGCTGAGGATGGCCCTACAAACCTTACTCTCGCATAGAGAGTGTACCTACATTCTTATGTAGATGTCATAGTATAACACTTTCTTGTGAGTGGTCCTAGCTTTAACACTAAGGATGCTCTATGTTGAGTCCTTACAGATGCCAAGTCCTGCATTCACGTGTGGACGATATCTGCAGTAGTAGACGTTACGCTCACATGGAGAGTGTACCTACATTCATATGTAGATGTCATAGTATAACACTCGTTTGCGAGTGGTCCTAGCTTTAACATCAAGGATGCTCTATGTTGAGTCCTTATGGACGTTAGGTCCTGCATTCACATGCAAATGAGATCTGCAGTAGCAGATGTTACTCTCGCATGGAGAGTGTACCTATAATCATATGTAGATGTTGTAGTATAACACTCGCTTGCGAGTGGTCCTAGCTTTAATGACGAGGATGCTCTATGTTTAGTCCTTACAGATGATAGGTCTTACATTCATGTGCAGATGAGATATCTAGTAGCGAGTGGTCCTTACAGACGACATGTCCTGCATTCACGTGCTTACGAGATCTACATTTAGTTGTAGACGGTCCAATTGGTCGATACTATGGACCCTCCTTGTTAAGGGGGAGTAGGATGTTGAGGATTGCATCATCCTTGTACCTATGTCCTAAAGTGATAAGGATTGATCATCCTATAAAGAGATCATGTGTATTGCAGGTAGTGCTGCGGAAAAGGATCAAGAAGATCGAAGTGTTTCTTCCAAGGATCAAGAAGATCGAAGTGTTGTTGCAAAGGATCAAGAAGATCAAAGTGCTACTGCAAAGGATCGAGAAGATTGAGTATTGTTGTAAAGGATCAAGAAGATCGAAGTGCTGCTACAAAGGATCAAGAAGATCAAAGTGCTACTGCAAAGGATCGAGAAGATTGAGTATTGTTGTAAAGGATCAAGAAGATCGAAGTGCTGCTACAAAGGATCAAGAAGATCAAAGTGTCGTTGCAAAGGATCAAGTGATCATGTGCTGCAGAAGATAAAGACTCAATGTTGTAGAAGACAATGTTCCAGTACTGAAGACATTGAAGAGTAATTGTTCCAGTTACTGATTATGAAAACTTCCTATGAGGTATAGATGTATAACCTTGATAATGCTGAAGATGCTCTTTCTCGTTACTCCTATGGTTGATGATGATGTTGTCAGTAGAATACCCTTCTCATTAAGGGGGAGTGTTGAAATATTGTAACTTCAAAGGATATTGTAAATGTATTTTACTGATGTACCCCAAGTGAAATGTTATTATTCCTTCGTCGAGATGTTATTATTGTAATTGGTCATCATAGAGTCATGAGGTAAACCCTCCATTCTAATTCGGGTCAATAGTACCCTAATGAATATAATAAAATATTGTTTTGTGATTTCCAAGGTGAAGTCGGCCCAGACAGTTTAGTGGGGCCGACTTGATTAGGTTAAAAGTTAGTTGAAAAAAAGAGTATAAATAGAGTAGCTATGCTTCTCAATTAAACACAGACTCACACTTGTGTATAGCACATAGGAGAGAGAGAGAGAGAGAGAGAGAGAGAGAGATACCAGCAAGGAGGAGGAATACCTATTTTGGGTTTTTATCTTATACATCTTATACATAGGAAGTTTTGTTGGGTTTTCTTCCCCTTGAGGGTTTCCCAGGACAAATATGTGTCTATCTTGTGATTGTGTTTCTTTCAGCGATTCTGCATATGCTATTGTTGTGAATTTGGACTAAACACTAATGATATCTAGCTAAGCATATGAAATATTAGCAGCTTGGTTAGACGTTGTCTCTGATAAGAATGAACCGGGGAGATTTGATTATCAGCCCCGCGTTGTACCATGGAGTCATGGAAGAACCTGGAATTTCGCTCCCATTCATTTAACCATTTGACTCTGGATTTTTGTTTCCAAAGGATCTCTTCCTGATCCAACCTTTGATTAATCACCTCCTGAAGTTCCCGCTCCTTTGTAAAAGGTGCTTAGTGTACCCTGTTAAGATTACTTCTAGTTGGACTGTGGTCATCTCTTCTTCCAATTTTTTCCTTGCTTTGAAGATGTTTCTGAAGACTTATTTGTTCCAAATTTTGAGATTGCCTTTAATCCATTTTAGTTTATGTTGGACCTTATACATATTGGAACCTTGAAAAGTTGATGATTTTTCCTACCACTGAGCAAGAGTCTTCATGAATTCAGGGTGATTCAACTAGAACTTTTCGAATCTAAAGGGGAAATTGCGGGGGTAGTTATGCTCATCAATTTCCAGGTTGATTGGCCTATGATTAAAGCCATCCCCCAGAAGGATGAAGGATTATATAATGGATCGAGAATCTCAGCAAATTGGTACATAGAAAAAACCTATCAATCATAGAGGCCACTTGGTGTAGTCCTCCTCTTTTGATGTTCTGCGTATGGATTCCATCCTTAGGTCTAATATCAATGAGATCTAAAGACGTATTAAGAGATCCAAAGGCTTTTATTGTCATATCAAGGTAGCTAGCTCCTCCTCTTTTTTCGAGAGGACTCGATATCATGTTGAAGTATCCTCCAATTATTTAGGTTGAGTCGTGGAATAGGGTTTTGAGGTGGGAGAGGGAGGACAAGAAGCTAGGTTTGGAGACAGGGGTTGAGGGTCCATAGACATTGGTGAGGGTGCTAGTGAGATCTAAGTATGGGAGTTTGAATTTTTCTAAGTGGGAAAAAAGGGGTAGAGAAGAAATTGGAAAGTCGAATGAGAGCAGGGTTCCATAAAATGGCCATGCCTTTAGTAGTTCCATGTGAATATGTTGCTATTGGCTTGCAACTCTTCCGGTACAACAACCGGAGATTGAGGAGAATTTTGTTTTTTGTATCATGACCACTATTGGTTGTTCTCAAGAGATATTTGATCTAAGAATTCTATTTTTACTCTTACCACCTGGACCCCTAATGTTCCAGGGTATAAGCTTTATAAGGATGAATTACTACAAGGGTTAGAGATACTGGAGCCAGTCTGATACGGTTTCGTGGTTACCTGATGCTATAGGTTTCTCCCCTAGTTCTACAAGCCTTTGTTGGTTTGTTTTTCCGCCTCACTTTGTCTTCTTCTTGCATATTGGTGTACTATGAGTTTTAAGAGAGGACCAAATTCCCTAAGGAATGATTTTCTTATCTATGACTTCCCTTAGGACAACAGTTTTAGCAACTGCTTTATGCAAATCTTATTGGATTATACCTATGTGTGACTAAGGAGTTGTAGCAAGATCTCCATTTTTTGCATATTTCAATAATTTTCTGTAGTTCGTGATTTGTGATTTTTGGATCCACCTCTTCCCTAGTTTTCCCTTGGGTCACATGTTACGCCATTTGTTACGGAGAAAACTTCCTATGGCTTGGGGTGTACCACAACAGACAGAGAAACCGCAGAAATCAATCCCTTCCCAATATGCAAGAGAAATAAAAAATCTAACACTAAAGGATCTCGAAACATACCTTATTCCAGACAGTTGATGTAGATCCTCGTTGAGATTTTTCCAATCCTCCATCCTGCTTGTGTTAGCAATTTGCTCTCTCAACAACAACAAACAAGACAAGCATGCTATATAATGGTGTTAGACCTACTCTAGCATATATAATCAATAATGTATAATCAATTAAAAACATCCATGGGTTCAATATTCATTTAAATGCACATCATTGGACAGAAATTTATATTTCTATTAATATAAATCAGAGATTACATGAATGACAACCTTTGTTGGCACGTCTGCGAACCGAAGAAACTGAGTCCTCCACCTAGGCCTCCACCACCTCAATCCTCCATCTCTTGATAGTAAGATCACAAGCAAAGGCAAGTTGGGGAAGAACACCAAGTGCTCCAAGGGACAAAGGGATGCAGACTCAAATATAAGCAAGCTACGACAACAATGGACTATAGTTTTCTTGCTCTTTTATTCCTCTCCCCTTCAATGTATCCAAAGGGTTCCTTATATAGTGCTTCAATGGGGTAATGGAAGGTCAAATTTGAGCAATCTCGAGGCATATGGAAGGCCAAGAGACAAGTGATTCAGATCCATATCAAGGAAAACTCCAAAAACATTTGGCCTTTTGCACACATCTCGATGTACGCGGATTTAAGGGTAATATCTGCGTGTATACACAAAAAAGGGATTAAAAGTCGCGTACAACAAATAACATGTGTTTTTAGGGATGATATTGGAAACATCAAAGGTACAAAAATAGTCCATGGGGTCCAAAGAGTCTGCAGAGGGACATGGAAGGCCATATATATGTGATCTACCATGTGTGGTAAAATCAACTATAATAGATGCCCCCTAATGTGTGAGGTCAGATGGGTAATATGATGGCCGAAATACATTATAAGTCCATTCCAGAAGTGGAGTGATGAAGAACCAGGTGGAAGAACCACCCATCCAACAGTATAACACAATAATCAAACTCTGCACATGACTGCAAATACATATAGCAGTCCCGGATACATAAGAGTACAATGGCCATGAATAGGCATGATAGACAAACTGTGACATGTGTGGTCATCGCCATGTACAATATACAATAGATAAGAATCTTCCTGATGAAGATATACAAAGGACCAAGATCTCCATGAAATCTGAAGATATACCATGGATCGAGATCTCCATAATGGATGAAGATATTTGACATACACTGGAATCAAGTCACGAGAGCTGAAATCTCATGAACACTGGCACGATCAAGGAGGTAACATATCGGAAATTCCACTAATCTGGAAAGTCTTCTACACAACCCGCTACAAGTACATGTCCTACTATGTGAATAGAGGTGTCGAGGTCGAAGATAGTAGTCCATTGTTTGATTACCGGTCATTGATGTATACCGTTAACAGACATGAGATCACCCACCGATATCAGAAAATGGGAATCAAGGTACTAGAGTGCAATCTAACAAGTGCGAATAAATGTGTTGAGGTCGAACACTCGAAAGAATCCATCGATCAGGGGACATTGATGTATTCCCAAAACTGTCGATGGCGAGAGAACCTACCACTGATGAATGTAAGTCTCAAGGCACTCAAATGACTCTAGACTCCTATCCCAGAATGAATGATTTGAAGTCAATGGGATGGAATCCACTGGAAGGAGGGCATTAAGGCATCCCCCATCAACCAACACGAGGTACTCAGCAACGCTATATAATGTGGAAGGACTAGAACAAGATGTGCACAAACCAGTAATAGTACCGGGAATGGCCGACATGCAAATTCAAGACAACTGAGGGATGGCTGACTCAGGCTTAAACTTCCTTCGAGCAAGAACATAAAGGTGAATGATGACTGCATGTAGGCAACATAGACTCAATATACAAAACTAGGACAACTCTGCGATGCATGAGGCATTGACAGAGGCTCCATAGGGACTGGAAGCTTAACCAATCGGTGGAGATAAACTCAGAGATATGAGTACAAATCCTAAAGTCAAAATACTAACCCAACCAACGTATGTGATATACAGTGTTCTGTTCGAAGGCAACACGACTCGACTGCTCCCAAAGATAACAACTTTTCCTATCCCGCTTTTTGGTTTTTTTATTTTTTTTTTGGACTTTTTCAGATATTTTGAAAAGCTTGAAAAAGAATAAAAGTGCTTTATAGTTACAAATCTAGGAGGAGACGAGTGTCAAAGGGAAAACAAACTAGTTCCAAGTAGTGGAACATACCTATGCTCAATGCAAGGAAACATGTGCAAGATAACGACACTCGGGGGAAAGTCCCCTCCCGGTAAAAAATGGGGAATCAAGTTGCAAAAGATATATAAAAGGGCTCTGCTTGGCTAGACACGAGACAAGATCAGGCTATATGGTTGATAATCAAAGTCAGGGAAGCCGACATAAGTCTCAAAAAGGCAAGCAAAACTCATGATAATGCAATTACAACTTGACATATACAAGGGAGTCCCTGGGAAATGGCCAGCATAAAGTTCAAGAGGAGTATGAAGCTCTTGCTCAAGGACATGGCGGGAGTAAGAGGGACTCCCGGACCTAAGAGAGGACTCACAACATGCGTACCAAATGCAAAATGTAGCTAACTAGGACATCCATGTATAGGAAATCTCTACCATTCACATAGCACCACTTCTAACAACAACATGAAGGTTCCGTGATACCATGGAATGGGTTCGTACCTAAGGTTAAGATGGAACAATCATAAGGAAATGCATAAGTGCAAGTGGATGTGACATCCTAACCTATATGCCAGTTCAGAAATAATACTTGTGATAGGCACGAACGGGTCGAAACCTCGAAGAGAGTGTACAAAAACTAGACTCTACATGACAACCATATTAGTCCAAAACAACCCAAAATAGTCAATAAAGAATCCAAACTATAGGATATAGGGAGGATTGATCATGACAACTGCACCCAAAGGAAACAATGTGATGAACGATGGGACATAAAAAGGAAAGTAAGGTGTAGACCCAACGTTCATGCATCCACTACCACCCCCGTGAGGGTGACCACCAGTGTAAAGACCGAGAGAAGGGAGTCAACATCCTCCACAAATGGAGTAGAGGGAGGAATGTGACCACTCCCAAATCTATGAGCACGGTAAGGGGCTGTGATGCCCCCAAGTATAACACCAGATTCTGTACTGGGAACAAGGACGAGCGATAGGATACCAGGCATGCCAAAGATAAAAGGACCCGAACTCAAGAGAACATAAATATACTCAAGTAACCACGATCCCAAAGGCCAACTAGCGCACAAAGAGCACACTCCTAAGAAAATCTACTGCCAAAATACAAGCAAACCAAGGGGAGGACATGTGAGCTCCCGAATGCAGCAGGTATGTCTCGCCTAGGAGAGGCTCGAAACTCCCATACACTACAAGCAGAGGTATGTAAACAATTATAGTGGCCCTCAACTTCAACGCATCAAGCGACTATACTGTCTGACCTCTACCTGGCCGGGACACCTACAGAATAACCTCTGCAAGTACCCCCTGTGATACCTAGGTAAGGAAACGAAGGTCACCCCAATATAACCAATGCTCAGGTGGACAGTTGTAGGCGGGATTGACTGTATGGGCAGGGTAACAAAGCCTGAAACTCAAAAAGAGCCCCCAGGTACGAATACAATACTGGAAATATGTCCGGTGCTCACAAAAAGTAACTAGGGGTCATTCCAATCACAATCGCATGCACTGCCTCATGCTTAACTCCCATGTAAGAGGAGCATCATGAGAAACACTAATTATACCAAGGATTTCACTCTCTCACCTGGACAGACACCTAATTGTTTGTGTTTAGTAGTCTTGGAGAATTGACTCAAAATGAGCTATTCCAATACTCTAAATCCTAATCTTGTTGATGCACCCTAGAAAAGAAAAGAGTGTAATTCATTTTAATTAAGTGTTGATTTTAATTGGTTGTGATTACTCAAAGGGAAATGGTCACGCAACCAGTGATATGAAGACTCGGTAGTGAAATAAAAGTGCACACCATAACAAATAATGCTAAGTGCAATATTTGTCAAATGAAAAATAGTGTATGCCACTACATGAGATGCATAAATATATATTCCTTTCTTAATGCCAATGCAATCCTTCCTATATGAAAGCCTAAACACAACTCTCATCCAAGTAATCCAATGCAAGTACCTCCTCAAATCCATATCTAAGATGCAACTACTTTGTATTTTTCAATATCAAAGAATGAAAAATGCAATAAAAGTCATCTAAAACTCTCAGTCTCTGCAGCAAGTATAAAACACAAGCCCAGCAAGACACCGAGACAAAAAAGTGTAATGCACTAATGGAAAAACAAAAAGGATAAATGACTGAAACTACTTTCAAAGAAAAATCAATGAAAAGGCGGTCTCTGGTCACAAAAGAAGCATCCAATAGACAACATCAGAACCAAGGAAGACCCAACCACACTCACAACCCACCCAACAACTTCCCACAACATCAAACTCACCAAAAGGGAGGATGTACATGACTGTTTAAAGAACAACTGCGTATATATGCGACTTTTGGCCAAAAATCTGCATGTATACGCGGATTTTGGCCAAAAACCTGCATGTATACGCGACTTTTGGCCAAAAACCTGCGTATACAGAGAAGATAGTGGTAAAAATAAGGCCAAGTGTCAAACCAATAAAGGGGAGTATCAATGGATGAACATACTATAAAATGCAACATAGAAACAAGGAGAAACAAAGAGCAAGTCAAGAAGATCAAGCACATTGTGCCCCCAAACCCCAAAGAAAAACAAGGAACATCCCCAGTATGGTCGCCAATTCTGTTACGGAGAAAACTTCCTATGGCTTGGGGTGTACCACAATAGACAGAGAAACCGCAGAAATCAATCACTTCCCAATATGCAAGAGAAATAAAACATCTAAAACTAAAGGATCTTGAAACATACCTTATTCCAGATGGTTGATGTAGATCCCCGTTGAGCTTTTTCCAATGCCGCTTGTGTTAGCAATTTGCTCTCTCAACAACAACAAACAAGACAAGCATGTTATGTAATGGTGTTAGACCTACTCTAGCGTATATAATCAATAATGTATAAGCAATTAAAAGCATCCATGGATTCAATATTCATTTAAATGTACATCATTGGACACTAAAAGATATTTCTATTAATATAAATAAGAGATTACATGAATGACAACCTCTGTTGGCATGTCTGCGAACCGGAGAAACCGAGTCCTCCACCTGGGCCTCCACCACCTCAATCCTCCATCTCTTGATAGCAAGCTCACAAGCAAAGGAAAGCTTGGGAAGAACACCAAGTGCTCCAAGGGACAAAGGGATGCAGACTCAAGTATAAGCAAGCTACGACAACAATGGACTATAGTTTTCTTGCTCTTTTATTCCTCTCTCCTTCAATGTACCCAAAGGGTTCCTTATATAGTGCTTCAATGGGGTAATGGAAGGTCAAATTCGAGCGATCTCGAGGCATATGGAAGGCCAAGAGATAAGTGATTCAGATCCACATCAAGGAAAACTCCAAAAACATTTGGCCTTTTGCACACATCCCGATGTACGCGGGTTTAAGGTAATATCTGCGTGTATAGACAGAAAAGGGATTAAAAGTCGCGTACGGCAAATAACAGGTGTTTTTAGGGATGATCTTGGAAACATTAAAGGTACAAAAATAGTCCATGGGGTCTAAAGAGTCTGCAGAGGGACAGGGAAGGCCATATATATGTGATTCACCATGTGTGGTAAAATAAGCTATAACACCATTGATCTGTCTTCCATTGGATCTTATTTTCTTCTCTCGGATTCATCTAGGTCTATTGACTCTCTGTTTAATTCCTCTTCCTCTAGATTTTTTTGTTGCATGTACCCTTGATGTGTTTCCATTTATTCCAAATTGCGAAGTTTTTTTTCTATGGACTTCCTTGTTTGAATTCGTCGCTATGGTTTTTGAGGTCCCTTTCAATTTTCTTCTGACCATCGTGAAGCCATATCATGTTGTTCAATGTTTCGATGACCATGTATTTGGAGCAAGAAATTGAGGGCAATCATAGAATAGGTGTCATGTTCATGACAATGTCTACACCTCAACGTGATGTGTTCGTAGTCTAGGGTTTGCACCCATTCTTTATCTTGAAAACTTAGACAAGTTTCTTCTAGGAGAGGTTTTGAGACATTCATATGGACACATATCCGCGTGAAAGATGTATACTTGACTCTCTTCATTATCTCATAACTTTTAATGTACTTGCCATGGGTTTTCCCAATAACCATTAGGGTTTCCTCAGCCAAGTATTCTTGGGGCAACAAGTATATCCTAACCTATACTGGAGCCTTCAAAAAATATTCCCACTCCAAACTAAAGTTTTCCCTCTAGTGTCTCGTAAAAAACCCCGCACCATTGAATAAGTACGACCCCTACTCTACTACATGCTCCCAATATTTTGGTTTGGAAAATATTGTTGTGAATAAGCCCTTCGAACCCAACTTGAGGTATATCTAACTCTTGGGTTTCCATTTATGATAAATCCATCCCTGCAAAGCCCTCTCATTTGGATAGAAACCCATGAACTTACAAATTAGTGCATGATCCCTCATGAACTATTTATATTCTCCTATTTGGTTGGATGTGATTTCCAGGCTTGGAATGTTTTCATTCGTTGGAATGCATACATTGTGTTGAGTTTTTGGAGCTATCTACGAGGATATTGGGTTGCTTGTTGTGTTGTTAGGGGCTAGTAGATATTCTTGCGGCTTTGGTTGTTCAAAGGTTCCTTCTTCCATAAGCTTTATAGAGGAAGATCCTAGAGCCTTACTGGATGTTGATTGTGGAAGGAGGGAGCCCCTCTCCCTCCTAGCAGCCGCACCATGGGTGAAGGGTGAAGTTTATCATTGTTTCAATGCGCTGAGCATGGAAACTTCCAACTATTAACAATTATTTAGGTTTTAATACTAAATCTATATAAATTTATATTTATATAAATTCTTGTATAAAAAAATGCTTATAAAAAACCTATTAAATAAACAAATAAATTTCCATTCTTAAACAAAACTCATATCGCGAAATAAATAAATAAAATTAGATTTAAACTCTTAAAATTCATAGAGGGATGAAAAGTCCCCATAAATATATGTTATAAAAAATATTTACATTAATTATTATGTCCTTCACAAGGGGATATATATGAATTACTCAAGTATATTAATCTGGAGCAACTTAAAAAATTCTGAGAGTTTAAATTAAGGTTTTGCAATATTCAATACAATTTTTATTTAAGTTTATTTTTTAATTGTATTTTTTAGGTTACCATTGGTCTAGTGTAGGTGACGTTTCCCTAGGTTCCTGTGCCCTAGGACCTTTCCCAAGACCTGGCGTCAGGGTGATGTCAGCAATGCTATAAATGCAAAAGCTTTTTCCCTTCGAGCATATGAAAAAACAAAATCATTCAATAGCTTCCATTAAATGCTCATCTGTCCAACGTTGGTCTCTGGCCATCTGCATTAAGTTCAGTACAACTAGAAAATGTTGGTGATATCCCGAATCGATACGTTTTTACATAAAAGAGGAAAATCTCATTTTAGATCGCCATTAATTTGTTTGATGTAACATGCACATCTCAGTTATTTTGGTAAATCATATTTCGATTTTCCTTCAAATCATAAAATGCAATGCAGAATGCCACTATGCCACTAAACTACGACCAACACTTGGCACCATGCCACGCCATGACCACCATAGCATGCACTGGCTCCAGATCTGGTCCCCGACTATTTAGGTTTGTATGGAGGTAAGCAATTAACCCTTCTTGTGGTTTATCCAATTGGACCTCGTTAAGGGGAAGTTTAGTGATATGTTGCCACGAGATTTCATGGAGAGAAGCAAGAGCCAAGGCTTCTTTGTCAACTGGAACACAAAATTGAAGTGTTGTCTCACCACTCCATGGGAGGGTTTATCACGCACAACAGGTGGATCTTCACGGTTGAAAGCATATACGTAAGCATTCCCATGCTCTATGGCCCTTCTTTTCCAAACAACAAACAAACAAGAGATTTGTTGGTCTTCTACATTTTCCTATACATTGATTGTATGAATTAAGTTATGAACAAATTCCATAAAAGAACTAAACTACAAACTTTCAATTATTTTCATTTCTTGTGAATCTAATGAACTTAGATTAAATATTTTTGTTTTTTCATAATATTTACACAAAACTCAACCTCAATTAAATCTGTTTGTTTTGCATAGTATTTACATAAAACACTCATTGCGTTTGCCTTGTTTTGTTTTTGTAGTGAAGTGCAACATTTTACAGGCAGGATTTGCCAGTCTTTAAACCATAACTTCATGGCTTATTTCGTGAAAAATTTAGAAATGTGTTGTAATGTTAAATAAATGTGTAACATCTCGAAGAATTCGGGTTTGCTTTACTAATTTTGAGACAATAATATTTTCCTAAATTGCTATTTATTTCATGGATCCGTGAGTCCATTATGTTGATCCTCTAAATTAGCTTAAATTCATTATGTTGGTCTTGTAAATGCATGGAAACTAGATAATTTTCATTGTATATGATACGTTTTCCACTAAATTGACAATTTGAAGAAACAAATTGGATAAAAGAACTAGAAATTTTCTATTATTTTTGTTGCATGTGAATTTAAATATTTGTAAAAGCGAATATATTCCGGAAATTAAATTAAATTTGTTTGTTTTGCAGTATTTAAACAAAAGTATCAGTACATTTTCCTTGGTTTTGTTCTGTAATGCAATTTTGGTATTTTACAAGCTTTGCGGGTCCTCAAACCATTATTTATTATGGATTATTTGGTGAAAACTAGAAAAATATGCTGTTATGTGAAAACACCAGGAATTAGGCTTTTTTTAGTTAATTTTGAGAAGGTTTCCAACTTCAGTAGGTGTAACAGAAGACAAAGTAAATGTTTTCCCACGTTTCCGAATTTTCATGCAGTATTGCTTACTATTCTTCATTTTCTATTTTCAACAGAGTTTCCTTGACGTGAATCCCTGCTAGCTTTGAAATTCTTGTAAAGTTATTAGCATGTGTGCTTGATAGCTATTTGATATGGTGTAACGTGTTGCATGTCACTAGCCTATGCTTGATGCACAGAAAAATGGATTCATGATCTTGATAAGAATCCCTGGTCAACTTGAGGTTTCTCAGGCCTTGGGAAGATGGAAACGAGTGAGTAGGCCAGAGCGAGGAATCATGATGAACTACTCTTTAATTTTTAGTGAACTTATTAATGAGGATGGTTATTCATTTGATCTTCGGTCTGACCAGAGTGGTTAATTGAAGTGAGAAATTTTTGACAGGAATTACAATACTAGTGTTAGATATTAATGAAAAACTTTCAGAATTTAAAAAAATAAAATTTCCTTATCATACATGTATTTTACTTGTCAAATTCTAACTAGCTAAAATTCAGCATTTCAGATGGAAGACTAAATGATCTGAGACACCAAAGACTTATTTGTTTAATACTTCAACAAGTATTTGCACTTATAATATTTCTAGTTAATTTTCCCAAATTTTCCAGTGAGTGGAATACTAGAATACTTATCTATTATCCCACTTTGCGTGTTACCCATGGAATTATTGCATGCATTCCACGTGGGGCGTAGCTAGCCCCCCATCATGTGTTTCGGTCAGGTTGAACACGTCCTGTCATGTTATCATCCAAGATGAGCATAAATTGTTTTCATTCATCCTATTTTTTGTTGTGTGTGTAAATATTCAATTTGTGCGTGAAAACAATAGGTTATAAACCCAACCACCCACCACTGTCTCTTTGTAATTGTTAGCCATGAAGACCCTCATTGGCAAAAAATACAGAATCAGATGCAAGATCAGCAGCAGTGCTAATAACTATACGATTAAAATTAAGAATTCCAAGGATTAAATTTCCCAGAAATCGTTTGAGTTTGTAAGATTGCATTGAGTATCAAGGGCAATTAGTAATTGTTGTTATATGTATGAAACCTGCATATATTTTTCAATCAGAGTCTCATGGAGCACTTTGTAGAATGCACCAATGTCCTTTAGAGTAATGTCTTGTAGGAGAGTAATAGATTGAAATTGTACTATTTAGGTTTTAAAAGTTCGGTGAATGACTTTTTAATTATTTTAAGAGTTTTCATATAAAAGATTATAGTTCCATTTTTTTCAATGTTCACACCTTCGCAATAGGTTTACAAGTTAGTCATGTAATACTTGGTCATTAGTGCATGCAATTATAAAAAGGCATACCTAGATACCATGCCTAATATTATGGAGATTTAAACTCCAACTTTTGATTTCCCTTTTCAACTTGGACCCTAGTTAGACTCTTTGGAATGGTGGCTTTGATTCAATAACTTGGATCCATAAATGGTAGCATCAAATGCACTTGAGCATGTGAAGGTTGTGAGAACTAGTAACACTGCGAATGATAACAAGAATGTTCCCTTCATTGCTTGAAAAAAGTGAAACTGAACTTGTTAGTATAATGGTACCTTCTTCTTTTTTCAAAATATTCCATTCGTTCAAATTCCTTCCTCGTATTTGTCTCCATGTGGCGATTCTGTGCACCCTATTTTGGTCAAAATATCTGTTCATCTTTCTTCAGTTTTGGCAGAATCGCATCGAGCTTTAAAGAATGAGAAACTTCTCGGAAATTTGCAACAGAAGGGAGACATTGAACCTTCGGATTCAAAACATTTCGCACACTATTCTCCTGACTTATATGTAAGTTCCATGATTGGATTCTGAATATTCTCTTCTACATATGCAGGCACTATATCCAGGTCAGAGCCGCTATTCATAGGAGGGCTGGACCACATTAAATAGTATTTTCAATGGAGGATATTGTGCAGTATGGAGCTGGCGTTCGACCGTCATCCAGTTCTACACTGCATTATTAAAAGTTCTACACTCCATTATTAAATTTTGACAAAGCTTTTCGTGATATAAATTGTAGGAATTCATTTTTTATTTTTTATAATTTTTAAATGCTATCACCGAATTTCAATGAGCATCATCAAGTTAGAAATTATTTTCGTGGTATATTCGATAATTTAATACTAATGTACCCCAAAATCGCAACAAAAAAGTTAAATAAATGATGGCTAATCACATGTTCACCATTGAGTACTAATAAGTTTTGTATGTTTTTAAATTACAAAAGACAAGTGGAAAAATGACAAAATCAATAAGTAAAACAACTAATAGGATGATGGCTTAAAAACCATTGCTTACGAGGCTTAAATATGTATATGCAAATCTTATTTGGAGTTATTATTATTATTATTATTAATTTTTAATTTTTTATTGCCTTTGATTTTGTTCCTTCCTATAACCCATTGAAGAGTCGGAGCTCACAGTTCCAGTTCCAATTCCATTTTGATAACCAACAACATCTAAACTCACAACATCCCTTTGAGTTTGGTAGCAATTACCCTACTCGACGTCTCATCCATCCATTGGAGATTCGACCCTTTACCCACCATCAACGGCATATCGATATCCCACATGTGCACATTTAGTATCTACGCCCGTAGTCATTATAGGTGGGGGTAGAGCAAGCATATCAGCCAGGATCTTGAACGAAAAGAAAACGAGCAAAGGTAGCACCGATGGAAAGGCAATCTCCACTTAGACCTTAGCTTCGGTTTAAAATTTATTTTCAGTGACAAGGGTGAAGGTGCAAGATCCATTATTGGTGATTCAGTTATTGACCTTTAACTAGTAAATGTGTCGAATTCACTTGACCAAGTTTACCTCTAGTTTCTAATCCTATTTAAAATTCATCTAGGTTCAGGCTAAATCCAAGTCATAGATGCAGATAAAGACGAAGATCTAGTTCTGGTTGTTTCATATTATCTAGCTTTAGAGCCAATTACATTTTATCAAGGACCATCATTCCCTTTTCCAACATTAGTATGTGCTCCTAGTAATGTTTTGAAAATAGCTATCGCTCCTAGGGATGACGCAGAGGCAAGAGCTTTTTATTTATTTATTTTCTTTATTTTATGAAGCCATAGAGAAAACAGAGACACAACCTATTGCAGTTTGGGAGCCATAAGACATTCCAATACCATTTCCAGGTACAAATCCATATATATTTGTATACCCGAGTCCAGTTTTAGATCAAAATCCAGATGCAGATTGAGCAGTTTACCTCGCATATAAAGTAAAGGTAGCACTCCCCATAGTTATATTGTTTCACACATTTCGTCTACAAATAAATCGTGACATCACATAATTGACAGGGGGAGGAAGGAGGATATCATATTGTGATTGCGTGATAATTAAGCTAGTTTACCTGTTCATAAAACAAACAATTTACAACCTGAAGAACGAGGCCAATTTAATCTAAATAATTTGTAAGAAGTAATTATTTAAGCAGAGTACAGGGAAAAGATAAATGTTTGAAAGTCTCAACATTGGAAAATCTCTCTCTCTCTCTCTCTCTCTCCACACACATACACACACACACACACACATATATTTGTGAGAAGACTTATTTTTGGTGAATTTAATTCATTTTCGAGCTTTCAATTTTCTTTGATATCTCTTTCCCATCTCTATGGGCGATACAATCTGTCGGGTATTTCGTTGATCTAAAGAAGCATTTCAATGAAGTTTTTTAATTAGATGTGTCGTTTTTGCTAATCATTTAATTAGTCGTGAGATTGTCTGGTGCGTGATTGACTGAATCTGGAGGCCTTTAATCCAGGAGTTCTCATCCGTCGAAGACAAGCCATGGAGATAGGCATTTTGGAAGCTCGATACATAAATTTGTACATAAATGCCTTTTTTTTATAAACTCTTTCACTATATTGTTTAAGATTTTGAACATTGCCCTTGTTTTTAACATTTTTCTTGTATTCTTTGGCAATAACAAATGTTGTCAACATTAAGAATGGGAATTGACTTAATTCTCACTTCTTTCTTCAGAATAATGAGTTGTTTATCATCAATATCAAATCCTCTTACAATTGTTAAGGTTTGAATGTATATGTCTTACATTCCAAACCGATTGTTAAATAATGAGGAATACATAGAAAATTCAACTCTGTTAGGTTGGTGCATTTGCATACAATTTACCACTATCACGAGAGTTTTTATTGTTAATGCAAATAACGACTATACCATAATTTAATGTAGGATCAAGGGATGGAAAATGGCACCACGTATATGTAAAATTTTCAACATTTTTAATGTGTAATTTTTTTCAACATTTTTAAATATTGTGGCTCATTCAAAGAATATAGTTTAATGGGTTAGAGACTTACCATTTCCATTTTAATTTATAGTAATAGGCCTAAGTACATGTGCTAAAATACCATGTTAGAGTACATGCGTTTAGCGCGTTAAGCACAGGGATATATACTTGCATGGACCAGGTGAAAATGCATTAGGGATAGAAATAAGCACAAGCCGATCCATACTTCAGGGTAAGCTCACCCTAGCTCTTGGGTGACGAGGACTTCACTCGACTTCGTTTAACCTAAACTAAATTTAAATTACCTTACACATTTTGAAAAACATAAAGGCCTTTACTATATAAGTCTTGACTAAAGGCCTGGAATAGAGTTATTGTCACACATTACACTCACATTTTCAAATTATCATCACATTCTACTGCCCAGGAAGCTATTTATGATTAAATCCGTGAAAGATTCAAAGTATATGTTCTATTTTTCACCAAGTATCGCCAAGTTAACAAGTGGAATGACAGTGATAATTATGGCTGCATGTAAATGAAGACAACCCTTAGTTGCAGGGAGGTGCTTTAAAAAAAACTAAATCTAAAATATAGAGCCTTTTTACCCACGGGCGGCCCAATCCTATTGTGCACGATGTAGGGCTTGCAACATAGTTTAAAATGTTTTAATATTTTATTTAAAATAAGTATTAAATATTTAAAAAAATATTTTTTGAAATTAATTTTTTTATTTTTTATTTTTAGAATTAATAAAGACTTATTAATTGACAAATTTTATAGTTTTGAAAAGTATGTACATTAATTTGTTGTTTTTTGTAAATAACAACTTATACTTAATTTGCAAGAAAGGTAAGTACCATCCAAACTACTAGTTAATATTGTGTGGTCAATTGAGGCTTAGACATAGAGGTTAATATATATTATTATTCTAACTTGGTAAAAAAAAATTATACTATTTAAAATATGACTAAATAGATTAATATTCCTAGTATACTTAGAGCATAACAACAACAACATTAAACCTAACACATTTGATTATCATATGATCCAACGATAGCTATGGCATTATACATGCTATTTTATTAATACAAAGATATAAAGAGGCCTATACCAATATTTTCTCTTTTATTTATTTTAGAACATTTAAGTATTAAGCATCTTAAATCACTAAAATACAACATCATATGAGGTACAATTACATGTAATGTTAATGTAATCATCAACGCCACAAACATTTATTAGTGTACATGTGATATGATCATGTTTACAATTAAATCACTACTTAAATCGAATCACAAAATTGAACCAGATTAACTTCTAGAAACAAAGTTGCAATTTTTACTTACAAATGGATATTCTGTGATACTAGAGAATCATTGTTGATATTTGTTCTCATAATGCTATTTATTTTTGTTTAAAACTAGCAACTAACTCATGTGATAAGATCAAGACATTGCCACCAAGTAGCTCTGGTTATAAATATATCACTATAAACAATAAATTTATTATAAGTATATCACTACGGCATCAAAAATCAAATTTGGCTTGACACCTATTAAAAATTCATAGTAACATGTGCAATCGTGGCAATGCCAAGTGTTAAGAGTAGCTACCACCGAGTTTTTGCTATGCTTGTGACACTTTGCAATTGCATGTGGCAATATAGTGTTAAGCGTGGCTACCATTACGCTTTCCCTAATCACTAATATTACATACATTAATTAATGCATATGTTGTGTATGGGCTGCTTTGCGATTATGTCCATTCCATGCACCTTCCTATGGAAACATGTTAAATACCATTCATTAATACATTTGTCATGTGCATACCATTCATTAATAAATCTGTCGTGTGAACACCATTCGTGAAATATAAGATGGAAACAAGAATCACCAAATAGTCAAAGAAGATAAACACTGCACATTAATTGTTTGTTTGTTAAAGGCTTTTCCTACAATATACAAATGATGGAATAGTTTTCTGCAGAATATGGAAATACGAAATATGGATTAATGTTCAATGGATACCAGTGTTAACCATGCCTAGGCTCTGCATTTGTTTACCAATTATGAAGAGAAGGCTTCATCTCAATACTATTTCCATAGTTTATTCACCATATTACTCCATAACACTTACTATAATTTTAACACTTATACTGTATTGAATGTACATGTAGTAAGCATGGCGTGAAGGTTCTAGCTTTCTAACGTTACGAAGCACAAGTCTATTGGTTCTTCTTGAACAATTCTCTCTTCTTTTTCTCTCCCAGGTTAAGAGTTAATGGGAGTACAACTTCAACATGCAAATTGGATTCATAATAATGTCAAGATGAAATTACGTGGTAGGAAAATTGGTTTTTTCTCTCCTTCGTGAATAGTTTGACTAGTTCTATGGACCACAGCTAAATGGGAGCCAAAAACAAAAGTGGTAAACGTTAGAAACTTTCATATCAATAAATTTTTCTGTAAATATTCTTTACTCAAACATGTTTGAGGTAGAGGATGAAATATATAGGTTCGCGGGTTACATGAGAGGAACCCATATGAGGTTCATGATTTTGTTTTGTTAACTTCTTGGTTAATATATGTAAACACTGCAACAATTTTCTTAGCTTCATTAACAGACTTGAGAACAAAGTTGTGAACATTTAATGACAATAGAGGGATCTCCATCTCTTTTCCCCTGTCAAGGCATCTAGACGACTTGAAGTTTCTCGACTAAACCAAAATTCCAAATGAAATGAACAGGGAAGACTTCAACTCATGCCCTCGCAAAGATAGAGGCAAAGTTAATCCCAATGTACTGGAACCTGAGCTGCCTACCTACTTAGCCTAGTGTCGATATAGACACGTAAACCTTCATTCATAATTATGCTCAATCTGTTCTTTGATCTAGCGACACAGTATTTAAGATGATAGAAGAAGAAGAAAATATTTTAAAGTCCGCGAGGCTAAAAATAACCTATGGGACAAACCACCCTGCATGCTATTTTCTGCAATTCAATTCTTTGCTTGTTCAACTTGATGATGAGTGCCCCCAATTTTTCCACAGTCCCTTCGTTGAATAAATTAGTGTGTTTAAGAATAGTCCAGGAGGAAGGCTTGAGGAAACTTCATATCGTAAGAACTCGCCTAATAAGTTAAGGTGTAGTCCTAGCTTAGTCCTCACACCATTAAATAATCTTTATTGCATAGATAAAGGAGAAAGCATAAGTGAAGACAAGTGTCTAACGATCATACAATACAACATAAGTTTTGATGAAAAAATACACTTACGCAATGAATACTAAATAAGACTTTTCATCTCTCCTACAATCAAATACAAGATAATAGCAATTCAAATATGTCTAAAAAAAAATAGAAATTTACGTTTATAATGTTAAACATTATATGAAAACAAATTGTAAGTTAAATCTTACTAATCCATAGACAACCAAAAAACAATTACATAATAACCTTGCTGCAATACTAATTTACGTTTATAATGTTGAACGTTATACCAATTTTTTTTTTGTTGTTGGTAAATTAAAGCTTACTAATCCATAGCCAACCAAAAAATAATTACATAATAACCTTGCAATCTAGGAAAATATAGGTGCTAGTCCACCTAAAATTCTTAATTATAAACACCTATGAGTAATCATTAAAATTGATATGTCGTTATAAATTATATTTTATAATGAATGTGGGATAACATATAAAATGAAAAAAAATTAAAATATGAAAAGTGATTGCGCCGAGAGGCGCTCTACAGCCCAGTATGGGGGAGATCTTGTCACGTGATGTAACGTGATGTAACGTTACTAACATGTCGGCAAAAAATAATAGTGAAAGTGAATATTATGGGGGAGATCTTGTCACGTGATGTAACGTTACTAACATGTCGGCAAAAAATAATAGTGAAAGTGAATATTATGGAAGAGATCTTATAACGTGATGTAAATTAAGTAACTTTATGTCAGCTATAAATATATAAATAAATAATATATTTTACGTAGACTATTTGAATTTATAATTGACTTATTATAGTGACTGTGGAACACACGATATACACTGATCTCTCTAGATTTACAGTTTTTGGACTTCATCTACAGGTCTCTCTTCTCCGGCCTCCACCTACGCCTTCTTATCAATTATCAATTAACCATATCACATTGAACCCCAATACCATATTTATGTTTTCGCGCTGCTACTGCCTGTGCCTCTATGTGTTGATTACATTTCCTTTCCTATGGTGACTTTGAACATATCCCTCTAATCTGTGCTGATTACATTCACAAAGGTTGTTTATTTATTTATCCAGAAGATCAGATAATATTTACAGTACACAACCCACATGGCTACATGTCCTCTCTGTTTCTGGAATTCACACCCACAAACACACCATTATACCCAGAACTGAACTCGCAACATTGATAGATAAACATAGGTAATTAGGTGATTTTATTTGAGTTTTTAGGGTTTGCAGTGGCCTTTAGAATTGATTGTGTTGTAGCCTAATCAAACTTCTTTCTGTCCGTTGTATTGCTCGCTGGGAGTTTGAGGATAACCAGCAGCACCATCCATGGAATCACGGCTCTGAGGTCCATAGTAGAACACTCCTAAGCAAGACGCCACAGCTATAACTGGCACTCTTCTTTGGTATGCTTTACTGACGTCATCTGGCCTTTCTTCCCTAGGAACGGGTGAGAGTGGAAGTCTGAAAAAAACCTTATAAATAAAATATTAAGTGATTTCCTACTATTACTGTCATCGGGTCTCCAGTGTAAGGTTCTCTGCTTATGTAAACCTCAAGCATATGTTTATTATTTCCTCGGCGAGATTGAGTTGTTCTTCATTTTAGGAAGTGGCAAAATAATAAAAATTACTTTCATCTAAAGCTAAAAAACTGTGGGAGTTTTTTTTCTTTCTAATGCTGTATTTTAATTGAAAAAAAAAACTTATTATGAATTTGTTCAGACGCGATGCCTATAATTTCTTTTATTAAAATCCCTGGATTGTGTTTGTTAGAATCCAATGTGCTTTTAAAAATTTTAAAATTCAAATTGCCTATTAGAAAAAGGTATCCTTTGTAGCGGTTATAATCCTTCCTTTTATTGAAAGCATTTTAGAATCCAAGGTTGGAAAATTTCAAAATTCAAATCACAGTTAAAAAACATCAAAATTCAAATGGCCTGTTGGAAAGAAAAACAAATCATCAAAATTCAAATCGTCCTTCGAAAAAAACCAAAAATTATTAAGCCATGGGAGTTGGATGTTGAGAGAGGCAACACTTAAATAAATTTCATGTTTATATCGAATTTTTATTTTTTCATTTTATGATAAATAATTTATTTTTTTAAATAATATAAATTAAATTTTTATTTTTTCATTTTATGATAATAATTTTTTTTAAATAATTTAAAATTGTAAAAAAATATTAATTAATTTTAACAAAATAAAAGAAAAGAAAAGAAAGTAAATATAACCATTATAATAATTAAATGTAAAACTTAATTATTAAATTCAGTTTCCAAATTTTGATATTATAAGTAAGATTAAAATAATTTTTTGTTTTAATCTATTTTTTAATTTTTTATTAAATTTCTTCAATATTAATTTTAAAAAAAATTAGTAATGAAATAGTAAATAGGATAAATAAACAGATGCCAATATTGTTGAGTGACCAACACAACTTTTCTTTTAAAACATTTTTTTATTTTAAAAGAAAATGTTATATATATATATATATATTAATTTTTTCAAAATTATTAAAGATAAATATAATATAATTGTATTTATGTTTTCAACTTAACCAGTTCTTTTCAATGCTAAAGAAAGTCCAGTTTTGTGTCACCACCTTCGAGGTGCAAACACCTAAGGAGCTATTCGAGGAGAAATTTGATCCCTCTCGGCGCTTCATAGAGCCTAGGATTTGGATCTATGCTGGTTTTACCACATCAAATACAGCGTATGAGATTGTTTATTATCTTAATTATTACTCGTTGTTTGTTATTACTCATATCTACCAATATAATCCATTCCATAAAGTGAAAGAAATGATCGAACAAATATATGCATTTATCCCACATTTATAAAGTCTTCCTTTTGATATTCATTATATGAATCAAGGAAATGATTACATCCATCTTTTATGTCCATAATTGAACAAAGCACAAAACAGTCCAAATATTGACTAAGTAAAGGGACCTCATAGGCTTCTCAACCAGAAAGTATTAAGAGCATCTGACAAATATCAATCTGTCTCGCCAAAAGAGACAAAAAAAAGAGCCATACAATACATAGTGCCATAAAGTGCCATAACCCAACATCAAAATGCCACTATAGAACCCACGTGAAGAGTCAAGGAATTGTTGAATTCCTCATAATGAAGAGAGCATTTCTCTAAAGTCAAAGCCTCTTTAGAAGCACTATCTACCTCTGTGCCAATTAGAGGAATTTTGAGGTCTAAAATGTGCCTCCTAAGGAAAATAATAAAATAATAGTTAAAATAATAAAATAATATTTATTAATTTTGGAGGAGAAAAGAAAAAAACTACTTTTTGTGTTCGTATTTTCAACAATTTCGATCGGGAGACCTCGTTGGATGCAGAATTTGATTCCGCATTCAACGAGTACCCACACTACATACTTGGGGTACGTCAAAAGTATGCAGTGTGGGTACTTGTTGGATGCAGAATCAAATTCCACATCCAATGAGCTCTCCCAATCGAAATTTGAGTAAAAGCACAGGGAGATATGTCAAAAATACGAACAAAAAAAGTAGTTTTTTTTATGACAAATATGTCAATTCAACCATTATGGTTGACTCATTTTATTGGAATTCTATTGGTTCTTGAATTCCAACTCACAAGAACTTATTGTTGGCGCTTTTTCTTATAAGGCCCATTTTAGACCCCAAATTTCCTCTAATCGGCGTTAAATTCTATATTGTTTGTTGAAAATGAACGTCATCAAAGGCCTATTGAAGTTGATTGTTCTTCCTTTTCCACCAACCTAGAGTGAGCATCGATAATGAAGCTTTTTTTACCACCCAATCTATTATGACCTTGGAGTCCCCTGCCACCTATAAATGAGACAAATTTTTTACTTTAGCAAACTTAAGGAGACATTAGAGAGCTAAAATATCAGCTCTTGTATTCATCCCATTCCTCCTTCCATTCTAAGACAAAAGTAATGGTTATGTTCCATCCTCAAAGCCACCCCAACACCACATCTTCCACATAGTCCCTAACAAGCCCCATCAAAGTAAATAATAGGAACATTATCTTTAAGGCTTCGAAAATTCACCCGCATGTACTTTACTGCCACCTTCTTCTTTAGACCTTCAAAGAAAGAACCATTAATTTTATGCACCACCAGATTTGCATTTAGCTTCCAACCTTCAAAAGTACCTTATTCATGTGCTTCCAAATGCCCCACAAAAGAAACTAGGAAATTCTTTGAACTTGATTTTAGCCTCACTATTCAACCAAAATTTCAATATTGTGAGCTAAGGGCACAACTATCCAACAACCTCTAAACATAAGAATATCTTTAAGAACCTGCCACTTATTTAGTAAATGAACAATGAATGAAAAGATGTCTTACAGTCTCCTCAACATTTAAGCACAAAAGAAAGACATTAGGAACCTAAGCTCCTCACTTCATAAAGTTATCCCATGTTAATATTTTATTGGAAAGAGACATCCAAAGGAACAACCTTTTTTTTAAGAGGGCATTGCCACTTCCATATGACACCATACCACAACAAATCCACATCATTAGAACATAAGTAGTACAAGGACTCACGAGCCAACTTTGTAGTCATTTGACCATTGACAACATTCCACGACCACAACAAAGAATCCTCTTCGTCATTTAGGACTATACCTGAGTGTAGCAAATCCTCATCATTAGAACATAAGTAGTACAAGGACTCATGAGCCAACTTTGTAGTCACTTGAACATTGACAACATTACATGACCACAACAAAGAATCCTCTTCATTGTTTAATACTATACCTGAAGCCCTGCGCATAACCATCCCATTCAAGTACCAAAGGCTCCACCAAGCTTAAGGAACTAGCCTTCAACCATCCCTGGCTTACATTAGCATTAAAAGTTGATATGAAGACTTGGTCCAATGTGCTTAAACCTTTGATCCTTAGCCCCTTTATCAATGCATCCGACAACTTATACAAGTTTGAACCACCAATACAAGGGTCGAGTACCAACTTCACCTTTTTGCCATGGCCAATCCTCCATGCCAACCATTAAGCTAAAAGTGGAAATACTTTCACCAAACATCCCCAAAAAATAGACACATTATTAATTTTTTAGGATCTAGTGTAACCCATTCATCCCTAGTTTTTCCCTTTATATACTTATCCTTCATTTGCATGCTCCACATACCTAAACCTATCAAACATCTCCACAAGATCTTAACAGATAGATCCAACTTAAAATTAAACATATTATTTAAACCCCACCCTCCACTAAGCTTTAGACGTGCCAACCTATCACACTTTACCAATTGAATCGCATCTTTGACATTTTTACTTGTTGTTGGAGGAGCTAGTTGGTATGCCGACTTGAACGATAGTCGACTAACTAGAGATTAGGTCGGCCACCTAAAGTCATGTCGGTTCACCGAACCGACAGGTAGTTTTTTTGTAACTGTTTTGTAATCACATATATTAGGCTGTTGAGCCGGATGAGAACTCGGTTCAGTTCTCTGTATTGTATGAACCCTCTCATGCTAATATAATCTGTTACTCTATCTACTTGTTCTTGTCTCTTGTCTCTGTTATGTATGTATGTTTTAGTATGTATTATTGGTAACCTTATGTGATCTGTGAGATTACAACATTGGTTCCGTTGCCGGTAGTACATGTCTGAGATGTATGTAAGCAGATTATATCAGAACAGGAGATTAAGGACTGGTGGGAGCGTAAAGTAGTAAATTATTTGCAGAATTACGCACAAAGAAACAGATTGACGACCGCACAAGCAAAAGCAAGATTCTTTACAGAGACGCATGAGAAGTTTGTAGAATCCATGCCCCAACTTCTGAAGAAACTCTTGGATGGAAAAGCCGGAAGGGACTAAACATCAACAGTTACTAGAAAAACTGATTCGCGGGGGAAGAACAAACTTGTCAGAGTGGTTCGAAAAAGTCGCTGGTGAATTCTACGAGGAGCAAGCAATAGAAGACAGAACTTCGGTGGAAATCGTCAAGAAGAAATTCTACATAGACCTCATCGAGCAATTCTTGTGTTCCTTACCGACCTTGCTGTTTAAATTCCTGATCGAGAAGGGAGTAGGTCATATTGTCGAACCCCGTCCATCACTTTGTGGACCGCCATTAAACCCTAACTAGGCAAAAAAGCAAAAGAGGTGGGAAAAATTCATTGCAGAAAGGGAGTGGGAATACTTCCTAAGCAATTAGACAGAACTATCCGGGCTTTCTAAAGCATTGGGTAGGCTATGGGGGGATATCTAGTCATATGTCGAAATAAACTGGAATGGATTCTAGTCGACTAAAAGAAATACCAATCGCCAGTAATGAGAAGTCAACCTAAAAAGGCAATCGAGAAGACAGTTTCATACAAAGGTATGATGACTTCCAGAAAATAGAAAGGGAAAGGAGGTTACAAAGTAGGGAAGAAAGAAGAGAAAGAGCCTTAGCATTGCAGAGAGGAATCAGTACTAGGGTGACCAACCAGGAAAGAGATCCGTCGGAGTCGGGTCATGACCGACAAGAAGAAGGCGTGGAAGAAGAGGTGTCCCCGATGGAAGCAGAATTGTGGATAGAGCAGTGAGAAGCTCTCCAATTAGAAGTTCCCCAGGAAGTAAAACCTATGACAGATCCGTGTACCTGGATACAAGCTATTGTTGAAGAGGACCTCAGACTAGGAGCTGGTGACTTTGGTATATGGATCCGACTGGATGAAGATACATACACTGGTAGACATCTCATTATTCGTCGACTAGAAGAAGGAAATTGGGTTACGCTTCAAGCAGTACCCTCCAACCGAAGTATCCACTTACTTTTACCGACACATGAAGGAGCACCCCCTACCAAATACAGCTTTGGAGGACACAAACCATTCAGAATTGCAGACAAATAATTGTAGTTGGACATCGACAGACAAAGCCGACACTAACCGACTGCTGGTCGAAGAGGAAATGACAGAAACAACCGATGGGAACGATAGTTCCGTCGACGATAGTTCCGCAGAGAAGAATAAGCAAATAACCCCAGCACCCCCACCACCACCTCCACCACCGCCACCTCCTGAAGAAAGCAGTGACAGTGACTCCGACATGGGTCATGGGTTAGCACACATTCCTCTATATGAGGGTGATGAGGACCCCAGGCGACACTGGTTCATCTGTGAGTCGACTTGGGAGGCTAACCAAGTTACAGATGAAGACAAGCAAATGGCACAGTTTGCTGGTGCATTGAGGAAAAGGGCATTAACTTGGTACATGATCTTTTATGAAAGAACCCCCAAAGCAACCAAAGCCGAGATCAAAATGCAATTTCTATCATTTTTCAAAACTCCAGATGCAAAACATCTGGAAACAAAGAAACTAAAAATGACATCACAAAAGCCAGGAGAGACTGTCCGCGATTACGATAAACGATGGAAAGACCTTCTTAGTCAATTGGACAATGTTATTGATGAAAAGTTATTAATCCAGTGGTTTCTTGCAGGTTTATCACAGAAAATTCACCGACACATAAGTCTGGAGACATTCAAGACTTTTGAAGATGCGCTTACAAAATCTCTCCAAGTAGAAATGGATGAGGACATACCAGCATAATCCACCGATCACAAATTAGAAGAACAGCTTGAGAGCGTACAGAAGTCATTAAAAGAATTAAACCTCAAAAGTCAGGATATCTGGTGCACGAAGTGCTCGACGGCCGGACATTCCAAAGACACCTGTCGACAGGAAATCAGTCGACGGGACGTTCGATTTGTGCAGACTAAATGTTTTTGCGAAATTTTCCAAGAGCATGGAGACCACTCGACAAAAGATTGCCCGTTCAATATGAAGAACGACAAGGCATCTTGGTGTGCAATCTGTGAAACCAAAAATCATAACACGGTTGACTGCCATCTAAACCTCAAGAACAGACAAAATTATCATGCAGTCTATCAGACCAACGCAGTTGCACAAAGTAATGAGCAAAACCATGCGCCAAATGATCAGAACAATCAAAGATACGAAGGTCGAAGATACGAGCGTCGGTATGACAATCGACGTGGAGGCTATGGAGGTCGAGGTCGATTCTCTAGGAATCGAGACAACCGACCACGTCGACCCATCCAATGTTTCACATGTTATAAGGAGGGACATCAGCATGCAGACTGTCCAAACAAGGACATGAATGACCTCAAATTTTGTACTAATTGTGGCGTAGCGGATCACTCATTAGAGGATTGCCCTATTATGCTTGAAAAGATAAATAAAAAGAAGAATGTTAATGTCTTGTTGTGNTAAAAGAGAAAAATGTTTATCCTGACCCAGTTAAAGAAAAACAAATATATAAAGATGCAACAAATATATTTAGAGAATTTGCACGACAGGAAGAAGCAAACAAAAATCGACGTAACACAATAAAAGAATTAATACAGCTAGTACAAAGAGATAACTCAGTATCTCAATTCATCGACTTATTATATGAAATAAGACATAACACCAAAAAACAAACAAAGAATATATGTAGTTTAAATAAAAAAGATAAAAGTGATGCCGACCCACTTGTCGACTTCGAAATTGAAGGATACCATGTCCGACAAGTTGTACTCGATTTCGGATCACAGGTAAATATTATGACCTGACACACATGGGAACAATTAGGTAGACCTCAATTACATGAGTCAGGTATATACCTGAAACTAGCCGACCAAGGCCTAATTGAACCTATTGGGGTCTAGAAAAATGTGAACACCACAATTAAGGGAATATCAACCAAAGTCGACTTTGAAATTATTGACCCTAAGGAAGGATCTAGTTCCTTCCCAGCGTTAGTAGGTCGACCTTGGGGAAGAAAGATGAAAGTGTCGATATCCCTAGATAAAGAGAGAATAAAATTAAAAGGAAACAGACAAAGGGTCATTTTACCTATTCATCCATCCCAAGGAGAACCTTGGATATAACCTATCGATGAAGAAGTTGATATCCGACAACTTTATCATATACAAAATAATGCAGATTATACAGAACCTAATATCTATGGAGAACTTCATTTAGGTAACCAAGACTCAGCCGATTATAATTCAGACACAAAATTATATGATTGGGAAGTCGAGAAGTACAAAATACAAGCAAGAGGGTGTTGGACTATCCAAAAAGTACAGAAAAATCCCACCCGGCAGTGCTTCATAGTGTCCATTGTACCAAAAATATTTGAGAAAAAAATTAGGGAACACCCTACTTTAAAACCTACAAATATAAATAATACACAAATACCAAGATACGAGGAGAGAGAATCACCAGTCATGCATATAGAACAAGTGTCCAAAAATATTGGTAAACATGGTCGACTACAAAGTTTAGTAGAAACTTTTACAGGACAAGCTGCTAGATGGTGGGATACCCATTAGACAAGACTGCAGACCTGGACAACAACTTCGACTTACTTTGTAGAAAGGTTTGGAGGAAAGAAGTTAACCAACCAAGCTCAGATACCTATTTTCATTCAAGGCCAAAATCCATAAAACTATATTAAGACATGTGAAAAAGAATGGAGAAGACTTGGGTACAAAGATGAAAGCACATGGCCACACCTGTTTCCATCAACCATCATCGACCTACCAAACAAATGGTATAAGATGGAGGAAGCCCGGGGTGAAACGTTCCTATGGCATGAACTCAGATAAAATTTTAAGATTTCAACTTTATATCACAAAATGAGAATTTGGTCGAAACAACAAGGCAGATTCAAGAATTTATATAGCCGACAGAAAACAAACCCTTAACAAACAACCGACAGACAATGGACTGTAACAATATACAAACCGGGACAATACCACAGTCGACAACACTATAGTTGGAAAATGAAAATACAGAAAGGAAAATTTTTAGATGGAAATCAAACCATGTCAAAACGACCAAACCTATTCGCACAGTACTCAAAGTTGGAACCACCGACAAGGACGATACCGACTGAATGACTGTAGCCGAATTCCCTGCCACATTCTCCCAATTTGGAGAAGGAAGTCGACCATTCAATGAAGACAAAGCACCAGAATGGCTATATGCTAAGGTCAAAACTAGAGAGTTCGACATCTCAAATGATGACCAACCAAAAATGGCAAAGATTGGAGACTACTGGAGTGAAGAGAAGACAACAGAAATAGTGAAATTATTAAAAGAGTTCCAGGATGTATTTGCCTGAGATTATACATATCTCAAAGGGTTAGTCCACGAAATGGGTGAAATGAAAATTGACACTAAACCTGATGTCCGACTTGTGAAGAAAAGGCCATATAAGCTAGCTCATAAATACAAAGAGATAGTAAAAAAAGAGATTGATAACATGCTTGCAGCAGGCATCATATACCCTATTGACCAATCATAATGGGCAAGTCCAATGGTCTTTCAACCTAAGAAACATGATCCGACCAAATTGAGAATTTGTGTCGACTTCAGGGAGCTAAATGAAGTGACACTAACAGACCCATTTCCAACTCCTTATGTAGATGAAATCTTAAATGAAGTTGTAGGACATGAATGCTACTCATTTATAGATGGATTCTCAGGTTATAACTAAGTACCAATAGCTAAAGAAGATCAGAGAAAGACAACAATTGTATGTGAATTTGGCTCATTTGCTTACAAGGTTATGCCTTTTGGATTAAAGAATGCACCTACAATATTCTCTAGAATTGTGGTCAAAACATTCCAAGAATATATTTACAAAACCATGGCAGTTTACTTTGATGATTGGACAATATACTCCATGTTAAAAGATCATTGCAAGTGGCTAAGGATTATGTTGGAAAGATGTCGACAAATCTAGTTAGCTTTGAACATCAGGAAGTGCATATTTGTGACCCCCATAAGGATATTGTTAGGACACATTGTCTATAAGGAAGGTATTAAGGTAGATTTTGCAAAAATCAAAATTATCCTCGACCTAAAACCACCAGTGAACTCAAAATGAGTTAGAGTGTTACTTGGTCATACAGGCTATTATAGAAAATTCATAAGATACTAATCAGATACGACCTATGCACTAGAAGAACTATTAAGGGAAGATAAAGAGTTCGACTGGACAAAAGAGTGCCATATATCATTTCAAAAACTAAAAAGAAAACTAGTCGAAGCACCAATCCTAAGGTTTCCAAACTGGTCGACTAAATTCCATGTCCACATCGATGCATCAGGTCTAGCAATAGGAGAAATTCTAACTCAACCAGGAAATGATGGAATGGATTATCCTATAGTTTATAGTAGCAGAAAATTAAACAAAGCTGAGAGAAAATATTCGACAACAGAAAGAGAAGCATTAGGAATGGTCTTCGCACTATAAAAATATCGACATTATCTCCTAGCTAGCCCATTTATATTCTACACTGACCATCAGGCACTTAAGTACCTCGTCAATAAGCCTCTACACCATGGAAGAATTTGTCGATGGCTACTTCTATTCCAAGAATTTGAATTTGAAGTCGTCATCAGACAAGGTAAGTTAAATGTTGGTCCCGACCATTTATCTCGGATCGACATAAGAGAGGAATTGATAGGAATCGAAGACGACTTACCAGATGCACATCTATTTCGAATAGAAGCAGTCCTGACAGAGTTAGAGGAAATAGCTCGGTTTTTAGCAGATGGACAAGCACCATAAGGCATGAGTACCAAAAAGAAACAGATCTTAGCCACGAAAGTTGCACCCTATAGCCTCATAAATGGATTCCTGTACAAAATGGGGTTAGACGACATCCTTAGAAGGTGTGTACTGGAACATGAAAGAGACAACATTATGCATGAAGCATATTACGGACCTGCAGGAGGACATTTCCAAGCAGACACAACTGCAAAGAAAATCCAACAATCAGGGTTATGGTTGCCGACCCTTCACAAAGATTGCAAAATTTTTGTAAGCAAATGTGACAGATGTCAACGACTAGGTCGACCCCTGCTTAGCACAAAAATTCCTTTGATATCAGTAAACCCAAGTTTCGCATTTGAAATTTGGTCCATAGACTTCATAGGACATTTCCTATACCAACAAAAAGAACAGGTGCAAGGTACATAATAACTGCAGTCGAATATGTAACCAAATGGGCAGAGGCAACACCAGTCGACACATGTTCCAGTGAGATAGCTGCTAAGTTTATCTATGAGAATATCATCACCAGATTTGGATGTCCATTAACCCTAATCAGCGACCAGGGATCACACTTTATTAATAGAACTATCAAAACCCTAACCGACCAGTTCCAAATCGACCATCGTCGGAGTACAACATAGCATCCTCAGTCGAATGGAGCAATTGAAGCATTTAATAAAACATTAACAAAAGGACTAACCAAAATATGTAATGTTGATAAAGACGACTGGGATGAGAAGATACCTACAGTACTATGGGCATATAGAACAACATACAAATGATCAACTGACCAAACCCCCTTTCGACTAGTGTATGGACAAGAAGCAGTAGTTCCACTACACTTCCGACAACATACACCTATTATTGCAGAGATTCTACATGTCGATGTCGAACAAGGAAGAAAGGATCGACTATTACAACTGAGTAAACTTGAAGAACACCGACTAATCATGATACAACATCAAGAAATTTAGAAACAACAACAAAAAGCATGGCACGATAGAAACATTAAAACCAAAAATCTGTCGGTAGGAGACCTTGCTTTACTATACAATAGTCGAGTAAAAGGAAAACCTAAAAGGCTATATACAGAATGGATGGGACCCTATGTTGTCAAAGAGATACATACCAATGGATCAGTCCGACTAAGGACGTTACCAGGCATAGTATTTCGGAAACTCATTAATGGAGCCTGACTGAAACGTTAAAAAAAAATAAAAAAAATCATATAACGACCATAACGGTTAAACAAAAGCTATAAAAATCTAAAAATCCAAAAAACAAAATAATACCATACACGCACAAAATTATGACAGGAAATAACCACTTTGACAACCGACATCATGCCCATCGACATAACACCATTGACCATTTTCATAACCGACATGGACCGACGACCTCAATAGTCCCATCTCACATTCATGACCTCGAGCGCCGAAACCAATTCGCCATTAACGCACACTCAAGTGTTCCAGCTGGAACATCACGTCTGCCATTAATACACCTACCGATGAGAACATCCAATGCGTCCCCTATAAATATTGAACCACTAGAGGATCATTCACGACAATTCAAATAGAGAGAGAATCAGAGCAACCAGACGACTGAAAACCAAGAGCACCATAGTAAAACCGACCCCCAGACCGACAAGATGGCACCCAAATAGACCAGAGCCTTAGCCAAAGCCAAGGAATTACAGACTGTAGAAACACCATTAATCAGGAGACTAAAGAACATCAAGAATGCTAAGGCGCAGGAGGGCTCATGGAAAAAACTATGGGTCGAGATAAAAGAGTGGGCTAACGTTGACAAGAAGCCTACTCCACCTGCAGAGAAAATACAACACAGTTCCATTGTAAACTATGCCAACGTGCCGCTCATGGCCAGCTTTGGTGGCACAAAAGAAACAACTGTCAAGTTTGTCATAAGTTGATACCACAATGGCCGATTTTACTTTGATCGACCAATCGACATATCTGGCGAAGTTATTTCCAAACTGACAGGGTTATCAAACAAAGGAGACCCAGTACCAGTCGGTAAAAAATAAGGATTGGTCAAAGAACTAAATGGGTCACCATCGGGCAAAAACTCGAAAGGACTAATGATTGGCCACATCACAACTCGAACGCCACAGATTGTGGCCAAAATCATAGCCATTACACTCACAATGGCAGGTCAAGGAAGTGACCTCAAACTGGATATGTTAGAAGCTGTCGACACCATTGCGACTAATGGAAAGATATACATATGGGCTGAATATGTCACCGAAATGATCAAAACCATATGTGAGAAATGTTAAGAGATAGGAGGAATTATCAGGTTTTCGTCTCTTATCTTATGGATAGTAATGTCCTATATTTGCTCTGAAGGAAACAAAAATTTTCAAGAACCGAAAAAATTCCACATGTGGAGATTCAAACCCTTCTCCCAGAAAGGATCAATGACGGAACTTGCCAACGAAAAAGTGTTGTTGGAAAAATGTATCCAGTAGCTCAAAGTCAGCACGACCAGATGGAGGGTGCCTCAAAACATCCGACGAAGTCTACCCAAAAAGGCCCACATTCAGCTAGAGCTTGACCATACTATGGTGTGGTACATGCGGGGCACCAAACCAAATGTAAAGGCCCTCGACTATTATCCATCAGTCGAACAGATCTTTCGGGAACTATCTCGACAGGCGGGAGCAAAGATACCAATTCTAGCAAAAGCAAAGGAAACAGACTTCTCGATAGAGGAACCGTTGACAGACCAAGAGAAGGAGGAGGATTACGAGCTCAACCTATACATCAGTACCTTTGTGTCGGAGGAGACACTGATCAAAACCACTGGTCAACTACAAATTATAATCAAACCTCTGATGGCACAAAGGGTAGAAACACATACAGAAGAAGCACATGCAGAACGATAGGTAACCAATCTGGCTGAAGAAAATCTCATCCCGACTCAAGAACCAAGGGAAGAGATAGAAGCTGAAAACCTAGAGTATGCTATCACCAAAGAAATTATCACCAAATTGTCGAAGGAGATAGTAGCTGTAAGAAAGAGGAAAAGAACACAGCCACAAGGGAAAGCTAAGCGCAAGCTTATCATTCCAGAGTCCCCAGATGATGACGAGAAACTGGCACCTACGGCCCTCGACATAATAGAAGATGCCACAGCAAACAAAGTGCCAGTCGAAACCCAATTCCAGAGATTTGTCGAGACAGGAGCACTACAAGGCTGACCAAAGAAAGCAAATATCACACACACTTCGACGCCTAAAACTCTCGTAGATATTGTGTCTACACCCCCACCTCCGTCTCTGAAAAAAATAACAGAAGAGCTAGT
This sequence comes from Pseudotsuga menziesii, assembly GCA_001517045.1. Taxonomy (NCBI): domain Eukaryota; kingdom Viridiplantae; phylum Streptophyta; class Pinopsida; order Pinales; family Pinaceae; genus Pseudotsuga; species Pseudotsuga menziesii. Next base: position 336,901 of record LPNX010924252.1, on the reverse strand, counting down.
ACCAGAACAGCTCTCAATAAGCCCACTCTACCTATGCAAAAATGCTATGTCAGAGGTTGTGAAGGAAAAATTCGATTGGGACAGAGACCTCCAGGCATTTATTGAAAAACTACCTAAGATATTCACGTCGGTGCAAAAACTCTCTACCAAAGCACCTCTGTTTGAAGCTGGTGGATCTTGACAACTTGGCTAAACACTTCAGGGGATAAATTTTTTTGCAACTATGACTTCGACCTTCGAGAGAAATCCCAACAAAGAAGCCGAAATTGTCGCACGTCGGACCACGATTATCATTCTGACTGAACCCGAACCCCACCTACTAGCCTCTGAACCGACCGGAGGAGAGGAAGACGAAAATATCAATGACATAAATCAAGAAATCAACCACCTCTTCTCCTACTTGGAATCACCACCCCAAACCGACAATCCACCACTTCACCACATTTCCGCCAACCCAATCACACTCGACCATTCACCAACCCCATCACCACCACCACCACCACCACCATCCAACTCAGAACCCCTAATCCAACCAACTGCACCAGAACCAACCCCACCGCAACCATCAACACCAACCACATCGACTTCTGGACCACTTGCATCTGAACAACCAGAGGCTGTAGTCATCCCACCGCCCCAAACAGAAATACCATCAACTACTGCTGGACAACAAACAGGAAATCCAGACTCGAGTTTTTCAGGTACATAGGTGCCTAAACAAGCTGAAGCAGAGAAACACAAAAAGAAGAAAAAGAAGAAGGATCATCATGGAAATCCAACAATGGTCCACATCAATCTAGTTGGATCGACCACTGCGGTCGATGCAACCAAATTGAGAGATCCAGAGCTAGAACAACTACTGGAAGCGCTAGCAGTCGAAGCAAAGACAAGGAACCAGCACAGACGTAAGGAACTAGACAACAAGGAAAAATAACAAGTTAAGTTCCTTAACAAGTGCAGGGACCTGGTCCAGTCTGTGACACCAGGCTCAATAGAGGTCGACACCGACAAACCACTAGAAAGAGCGTATCAGTTGTTTGAAAGCGTGGTGTCATCGCTCCAAGCACAGATTCAGGAAACAAAAGAAGAGCAGAAAGAAGAAACCGTCCGACTATTGATGGAGCAACACACAGCCTTTTTCGAAGCCTACAAAGTGTTGCAAGATCACATGGAGGAGTCTGTAATCACAGAAGAAGTACTGAGAGACTGGCCTACTTACTACGGGTAAGTCTATTAGCACACCAGGCAGTCCCGACAAGGGATCCAAGCACTCGAGAAGAGGAAAACCACCGATGAAGCACTCAAAAGCACAATTGAGGATCAAATAGTGCTTGAGACAACTAAACTCCAGAAGCTTGGGCAGGAAGCACATCAGTGGGTGCATGAATCCATTCCCAACTTAGAAAAAGTAGACATCATCTGCCCGCAGATGAAACGACTCATGGAGAAAGCAGAGGAAAAGGACCAGTTTATGGGTCCCAACATGGAAAGAATAGCTGAACTTTGCATTCAAGAGAAAATGTCGTTCTTGTCAAGTCTGACTACACTCACCATCGACAAATAGAAAATATTGCAGAGTTGGACATATTTCCAACATTATCTAGCAGTGACAGCCCCAACAATTGTAGAAGTCTACGTACATAAAATACCGACCATCAGACTTCACAGCCCATAAAGATCAAGCACAAAATAATGACTACTTAGACAGACAAGGAAGTTGTTGTACCTCCCTGTTTCTTCGGGATGAAGAAACGTTTTGTTCGTGGGTAAGATGTTGGAGGAGCAAGTCGGTATGTCGATTTGAACGATATCCGACTTAGTCGGTTGACCAACTAAGTCGGTCAACCGACTAACTAGAGATTAGGTTGGCCACCTAAAGTTGTGTCGGTTCACCGAACCGACAGGTAGTTATTTTGTAATCGTTTTGTAATCATATATATTAGGCTGTTGAGCCGGATGAGAACTCGGTTCAGTTCTCTGTATTGTATGAACCCTCTCATGCTAATATAATCTGTTACTCTATCTACTTGTTCTTGTCTCTTGTCTCTGTTATGTATGTATGTTTTAGTATGTATTATTGATAACCTTATGTGATCTGTGAGATTACAACACTTGTCCATAAGAATTTGAACCAATTTTGCCTAATCTTTCCCAACATGAAACAAGGACTATGAGATAAGGATAACTAGTATGATTTCAAGAACATATTTGACTAAAATTAACCTCCCCCAGAGAAAGCCATCTAAAACACCAATTCTCTATATGTTTGTTCACCTTCCTTAGCATCCAGAACTAATCTCCTTTCCTATAATCATTAGGATTTAGGAAATACCCCAAGTATTTCAGCCCATCTCCCAATTTTATCATATGAAAAGGCATAAAATTATAAACTTGGGCACATACCTGTTCACTAAGACCATTATGCGACAAGATAAAAATTTTCATAGATTATTTCCATACCAAAGGCTATTGAATTTTGATCCAATTTCAATCCTTAGCAATATTTATAATGAATATTTAAACATTTATGTGATCCCACAATTTCATTGCATAATTAGTGTTCACTTGCAGTGGAAAATAAAACAAGGATCACTGAAAGATAACCATACATAAGAGAAACAAAGATACTACCATGGGAAACCCAAACGGGAGAAAACCCATCAAAATTTTCTCAGAATAAATTAATCTAATTAAAGTACAATACCAAACATGTAGTTGAGCCCTAACACATAAGAGGTTTCCCCTCCTTCGCAGGAAACCCTAACAAGGGTAGATAATCTTCTAAGAGAAACAAGAGAATAAGATAACCCCAAAACTATGCTTCTTGCCTTTGCTAAGCCTTCCTTGGAGGTGCACACTTTGGAGAGGATAAGTTGTGATCTTGTTGTGTGTCAAATGAAGTGTGAGAACACGTATATTTATATTCTTAAGTTGACCTGATTTTCATTCTCCTCATTGATAGAAAATTTCTCCTCATTGATGTTCATACTCTCATAAGTCCTAGACACTTCTTTGAGCCAATGTCAAACACAACATTAGATTAGACTTCGTCTATAACATAGGGATGAAATCCCTTATCACAGACAATTCAACTCACTCTAATATAATATATCACTCCAATCACAAGCACTCCCACATAGGGTATGCATGTGACCTCTAGCCTTCTGACACTCATAGCTAATCCACATGACTAGATAAAGGCCAAGCATCTGAGCGTCAATACACATAGTCAATTCACATGAATAATTAGGGATATGAAGGGTTCATTATATACCACTCATTGGACAATATTGATCTATAAATTTTCAAGGATCTTTTTAACCATGGATTGTATGTGTGAATGATCAAAACTGTTAACTTCTTTAAAAAAAGGCATTTATAACAACAATTTTAAATAAGAGAACATAAATGACAGAATGTTGTGAATAAAGAGATACAAAAATATAAACTTTGCACAACACATGATAACAGAGTTTGACACAAAGGCCTACGTCTCCAGGTCCTTGCTTCTAATAGGGCTGTTTAAATTTAATCTTCAAATGTTGTATAATTACATTAAATCTGGAACTTTTTCGAGTTCTGTTGGACTTAATACCGGCCTTTTCAAAGTGCCCAAGAAGCTTAGACTTCTCTCAAGAAGTCATGGCTCCCTCACAATCCCTCAAGGATGGAACTAAAACTTCACACAACTTACAATTCAAAAAATAATTAACAAATCCAATTAACTAGTTTACAACCTTCTACAAACATTTTTTCAAAGCTTGTAAAATTAGAATGCAATAAAAACAGAATCAAAAGAACAACCTGAACAACTATACCCATGCGTAGAAGTCCTGTTACTATTCATTGTTCAATCTTTGTGTCTTCATCAGCCTGAAATTGAATTCTTGAGCTTTGTCAATTCCAAACTGAACTCCACTCTTCATTTCTCTATCCCTGATTGTGCCCAATCTACACGTTTAAATAGTGGCACAAAGTTGATTTTTTTGGATCCGTAGATAATATTTAGATCAGTGAGGAAAGTGCCAAATTTTGGGAAAAATTCCTATTTAATGCTCAACTATCCATCAAGATAAGATCCAAGATTGAATGCATGATCTTAGAAACACGAATTATGGATCAAATTTAGAGATATGTACTCCAAATATCAAAAACCAAATCCATGGTCGTTAAACTTCATATTTATATATGGTCGTTGATCTAATTTGTCATCGAGCAAGTTGGACTATCAATCACTATGACCCTAATTATTAAATGCTGAATCGTCTTATGCCTACTTTTTGTTTTCTGACTTTCTGATTGTTATGATGCCGACATCGGAAGTCGAAAGTTGGAACTGTCAACGCAACTTCCCCAACTATCCTCCCTATTCCCAACTCCCGATTGTTCGACTGTTTCGACCCTGATGTCATAAGTAGGAATTCAATAGTTGGTACGAGCTCAACACAATTTTCTTTTCTTTCCTGAATTCAAAAATTGGAGGTTGACCCTACTTCCACATGCCACGTGTCGAGAGGTAATTGGTCCAAATGTCAAAACTTCAAATTGTGATAACTTCCACATATGAAATCCAAATTTGATAAAATGGGTATCACCAGAGATCTCTCGACGATCTCTATACAACTGTGTAATTATGACCAAAACTTGAATGTTTTAAATTTTTGGTCTTTTGGGAGATCCACCTAGATCAAACCTCCCCACTATAAATCTTTTAAACCACCGAAAGTTGGGATTGTTTTGAAAATAAGTGATGGCGTTGCTGCCTCACTTGCCTAGTATATTTCACCAATCCCGCCTGAAAGATAACCATCACCTAAAAGGAAAATATAGAGAAAACGTTATTGATTAAATTAAAATTCCCTTCAATTCCATATACATATACACCCAGTGATACTTTTACCAACCATAATCCACTGATTAGTAATAAAATGAGTAACATCACTTAACATATAGATGTAAAGGAAATCGAACAAATAATGAACTTGTCTTTCTTTAATGAACTATTAACAATGAAAGCATCTTTCACTCGCTGCAAACTTAGATCCTCAATGTTCTTATGTGAAAAATCTTCATTTTGCACTGCTTCATCAGATTTAAAAACATGGCTTTCAGAAATGAAAGACAATTTTTTACTTGTATTCATAAGTTGTTTTATCTTATCTGTGGTCATCATGGAAAAAATACTCTTAAATTGATGAGATCACACTATGTTATTGATCCCGTCCTTGAATAAGTGATAGGCTAAATGGATAAATAAATAAGGATTACCAAGCATAATCATGCAAATGGATAAATGGACTACATTTGATTTAACCTCATCTACAAAGCTAGCTTTAATGGAAAACTTCTTTTTGCATTGATGAGACACATTGAATTTTAAATCTTCACACACCCAACATAAGGGGTATAAATTAGGGTGAGGTTTCATTTCTAATCCCAAATTACTAACCACCCGCTCAGAAATGATATTCACTAGAGATCCACTATCAAGTAGAATATCTATTTTGGTATGCTTGGAGATTACTTGTATGTGAAATAATTCAATCCTCTTTGTATTATCATGGTTCATATCAAACTTTGAAATAGAAACAAATGAACTATAATCAGTAGTAGAAATGTCACCTTTAAGACCCATGACTATTACCTTTGACTCATCTTTGGATTCAGATCCGAGATCTTGGATTATGGCCACAATCTGTTTCTTACCTCTTTGATGCTTAGCCCATTTCGACTTTAGATCTGGATGTAGATTCCTCTTCCCTTTATCCTTGCCTTCTTTCAAATGGATGAAGTCAGCTGAGGAAAAGTTAGCAGAAGTATTCTTCCCTTTGGCTTCAGTATAGGTATCTTGGACATACACTTCAACCAAGTTATTAGATTGAACATCAAAATTGTATGTTTTAAGTAACTATGCAATCCTCCTATGTATTTAAGAAGTATTTCTTGAGTATAGAGAGATATACCCAACACTAAAGCTCTTTTCCTAAATTCTTGTGTGTACTCTTGAACATTCTGACCTATACCTTGTCTAAAATTATGCCATTACATGATAGCCTGCTGCATGTAACCCAATGGATAGAAATGATTTTTCAATGCTAAAATAAACTCACACCAAGAGGGAATGATTTTACCTTTAGATATAAGGTCCTCTTGGGTTTTTCTCTCCCACCATAAGAGAGTAATTTGTCCAAGTCGAAGTGAGACCAACTGGATCTTTGCTTCAACACCTGCAAGTTTTTGAATTTCGTAGTAAACTTCGATTTATCTAATCCAATTATCTAATTTCTCAGCATTAATTTCTCCATTAAAAATGGGTAAATCAAGTTTCACATCAAGATTGACCAAGGATTATTACCATCTTTCTTATGCTTATTAGAATGATGATAATGAGAGGAATAAGAGGAAGAACTATAAGTTGAAGATGAAGATGAAGGTTCAAGAGGACTTCCTTCATTTCTCGAAGAACCAACTTATGTTTTTGCCTTCTCCTTTTCCTTCTTTTCCAGTCTCTCTTGGTAATTTGCAAACAATTGGTATACCTTATCTGACATCTAGTATAAGGCCTTGTGGAAATCCTTATCAGCTATGCATGATCATCATCAACTGCCATTTCCTTTCCACAATTTGCATATCCAAGTTGTTCTTCAACTCTCGATGTGCCTTCTCCTTTTGATTTCTTTAGTTTTGCATAAATTTCCTCTACCATATATTTCATGAACATAAAATCTCTAAAAAATTCTTCATCTGATGATGGGGGATCACTTTCCCCTAGTAGTGAATCCATTTTCCGTTTCAGGAAAACAAGTCTCGATCCAATTTCTAGATTGAATGCTTCAAGCTTCCCTTCTCCTCTCTTAAGACTTGATCTAGTTAACATTCACACGCTCAAAATTATTCGGTTATCCTGCTGTGATACCACCTGATCTGTAAATTCTCCAGGATCTTTTAACCATGAATTGTATGTGTGAATTATAAAAATTGTTATCTTCTTTTAAAAAAGGATAACAACAACTTTAAATAATAGAACATAAACAATATAATGTTGCAGATAAACAAAGATACAAAAATATAAACTTTGCACAACACATGATAAAGGAGTTCGAAAAAAAGGCGCACATCTCCAGGTCCTTGATTCCAATGGGACCGTTTCAATTTAATCTTCAAATGTTGTATAATTACATAAAATCTAGAACTTCTCCGAGTTCTATTAGACTTAATACCGGCCAGTGCAAACTGCTAAAGAAGCTTATACTTCTCTCAAGAAGCCTTTTCTCCCTCACAATCCCTCAAGGATGGCACTAAAAACTTCACACAACTTACAATTCAACAAATAATTAACAAATTCCCATTAACCAGTTTACGAACTTCTACTAATAGTTTTTCAAAGATTCTCAAATCATAATGCAATAATAACAAAATCAAAAGAACAACATGAACAACTATATCCATGTGTATAAGTCTCTATGCTATTCATTGTTGATTATGTGTGTCTTCATCAGCCTCAACTTGCATTCTTGACCTTTGTCAGTTTCGAACTAAACTCCACTCTTCACTTCTTTGTTCTTGTCTGTGCCCAAGCTATACATTTAAATAGTTGCACAGGGTTGGCTTTTTTGGATCCACAGAGAATGTTTAGATCTGTGAGAAAGTGCCCAATTTTGGGACAAAATCCGATTTAATGCTAAAATTATCCATCAAGATAAGATCCAATATTGAATGCATGATATTGGAAGCATGAATTATGGATCAAATCTAGAGATATGTACTCTAATATCAAAACCAAATACACGGTTGTTAAACTTCATATTTATTTGTGGTCATTGATCTAATTTATCATCGAGCAACCTGGATTGTCGATCACTGTGACCTTGACTGTTCGATGTCAACTTGTCCAATGTCGAATTTCTATTGTCGACTTTCTGACTGTTGAGACCTTGACGTCGAAAGTTGAAACTATTAATGTAACTTTCCCAACTATCCTCTTGACTATTCAACTGTTCCAACCCTGATGCCATAAGTCGGAAGTCGACAATTGGCACAGGCTCAACACAATTGTCTTTTCCTTCTCGAATTCAGAAATTGAAGGTAGAGCCTACTTCCACATGCTATGTGTCAAGAGGTAATTAGTCCAAATTTCAATACTTCAAATTGTGATAACTTCCACATCCAAAGTCCAAATTTGAGAAAATGGGTATCACCGAAAATCTCTCAACGAGCTCTATACAATTATGTACTTTCGATCAACACCTAAAGATTTTAAATTTTTGGTAATTTAGGAGATCCACCTGGATCAAATATACACATGGACAATCTAGGAGAATGGTTTGCATAATGTTTTCCTGAAGATGAAACCATGGAGAACATCAACAAAGTTCACTATAAGGAAAAGATCATGTAGCAGAGGTTTTTAGTGTTACAAGATTGGCCAAAATGGTCAAAATAACCTCCGCTACAACCTTTGCAATTGGTACTAAATGATTTAAGGGAGGTTTTTGCAGATATTTTTTATAATTAAAGAAACTTGGTGGCCAGAAGCTATAACGGATTTTTTTTATTATCAGTGTGCTTCTTTAGAAAAAAACTGCACCGATGCATAATATGCTAATACGCACTAGTGCAATATAATAAAAATGACACACACCGTGGCACTCCAAAACATAGAGCACCAACACACACCAAAATTTATTGTCACCCGGTGCTTTAGAACACTATATGCACTGGGGTGTTGTAGGAAAACCAGCACTGGTGCTTATTTGTTCATTAAATGCACCAGTGCTTATGTAAGATACATACAACACCGATATCATATGTTTTTTTTTGCTGCAATTCCCTTTGAATTGTTGGGTGAGGCTTTGGTATTAGAAACCACAACCTAGGGGCATCTAAGTTGTCAAAATCACCTGGGGATCACACCTGGCTTGGGCCACACCATCCCTTAGCATGGTTGGATTTAGATGTTTCCTCCTAGGAGAAATAGGTTTTGATCTCGGGTCGCCTTGTAGAACGAAACTGGCCTTGGTGCAATATGTTACTACATACACACCGACAATTTTATGTATTTTTAAAATTTAACAATGCTTTTTATATATCATAGCGCATTTTTAAAATTTAACAATGCTTTTTATATATCATAGCGCACTGGTGCATTTCATCATAAGAAACGACACATTTTAATAATTGGAAAGCACTAGGGAATTTAATAAAGATAAATGAGCTAGTAAATGTGACTAGGTCATGATCTTTAAAAAAAAATAATGGTGCGATAAATATAAATTAGAGGATTGAGGCGTATCTTTCAACAAAAAGTACTAGGGCATACAATTTTACCAAACAGACTGGCGCGTTACATTTGACCAAATACACTAGTGCGACATTAAATATCAAAAGCAATGTAGCTTATTTTTTGAACAGTGGCTACTGACATAGCAGTAGAATATCTATATTTTATTTTTTACTTTTTTAATTCCATTACTCATCAGATATTGAAATATTTTTTATAGTACTATTTGTTTCAATTTTAATTATTGTGTTTGACTGGATTAATTACTTATATAATAGTTTGTATCATCTATAATAATATTTATTTATCCATACTTTTAGTTACCAATTTGACATTTCACATGTAACATTTGACAATGACATTGGAGAATGCAATAGAATAAAACAAAATTTTATTATATATCAACAAGAGGCCGTTTGTCATGCAAAATAAGACAACATAAAGTCCATAATAATCAAAATGTCAACATGCATGTAATTGTAACACTTATTGGTAACACGTTGATTTCAATTCAGACACTATGTCTAGTACATTATACAAAATGCCTCATTTTCACAAACAATTATTTCAAAATATACAATATCTTGCATTAACATACAAAATATATGGATCATCATTATTTGCTGGATATACTATCAGTTTTCAATCCACTTGCATCACTTGCGTTATTTGGTCGAATGTTTTGTTGATCGCTTCGATTGTTTTTCTCTTCTTCAACTTCCACAAAGTGTACCAAGTGGGATGTTTTTGTATTAATACCCCTATCGAAGATGAACAACTTCCCAAGCATCACTATTGTCCTGAAGATGAGCCACACATGGCTCAAAACGTCGACATTAACTCCTCACTCACCCCAGACTCTCCATTAGATGCCATGAATCTTTACTGCAGAATCTCAACAAACTTAGTTTACATATGACTTGATTCTTGGAATCATTTGATTGATTTAAATACTATAAGTGAAAAGTACGTGTATATGTTCTTTCCACTTTATCCCTCATAGTTTTATAAAAGTTGTTCCCCATATATTAAATTCCAACACCACTCTAGATGAGTTAATGACCAATTCATCATCATTTGCATATTCCATAATTTGTTTTCTTTTATGACAACATTCCCTTCTGTTGTTGTCAGTACCTACATAACATTCAACATATGTAAATTAGATTATTTGAAACATATTAGTGAATATTTTTAAGCACAATATTACTCAAAATTCAAGAAATAATTCATATTGATATATTATTTATTCACCTATTCATCCCTCTGCAACTTTTCCATTAATGTTTTACGCTCTTCTATACTTAGATTGCTAAGAATCTTGTTGAACTTCCTCATTTTTTGGATCTGCATGTTACACATTAACCAATACATATTACTTAATTTTACAAATAATTCAAACATAATAATTTAAATACATAAATAAAAAAGCACTTCTACGCAATTTTGGATGTGCTCCCATCACGTTGACTAGAATTGTTGTTCATTGAACTATTATCATGCATTTTCTATCAATAAACAACCTACACCATTAAATACAAAAACTATCAACTATATTATACAAAAACATTTCAAAACTCCAATATAGAAAAAAATTCTGAAATTGGTGTGCTTAAGTTTGTAAAATACATCGATGCATTTCTTACAAAAAAAGAGAACTTGTTTGTTATGTCAAACATGGCACATCTTCAACCACTGAGCTTTATTTTACATTTGTAGGAAAAAAATGGTGGGGAAGGCTTTACCAGTGTGGTATATAGATAACACACCGATACATCAATCCAATACTATCACGCTGAAAACTATGAAATATTTTTTGCTTTTTATAGAAAATAAAATATAATGTCAGGCACAAAAATATCTGTGCACTACTTAACAAAATGCACCGATTTGTTTAGTTTACTAAAACACGTCGAAAATGATGCAAGTGTTTTTTTTTTTGAAAATTTAAAAAACTAAAAAAAATGTACAAGGCCAACATGGTGTTGGACTCGAACCAAAAAGTGGCCCATTGTACCCAATCATTTCTATACAAAATCACAAACTTATTAAATCTAAAACGCTCAAAAGAAATGTAATTGTGAAACAATAAAGGGAATTAAACTCCACTGCAAAATTTTGTTGCGACATAAAATGAAAATAGAGAGAAAATAAGGGTTGGAACATTAACTGTAACTATGAATTTTTTTTTCTAATTAGATTTCAAATCTAAATAGGATAATAAGATCAATAATACTATTTTACATACTTGAAATTCTATCATGCAGGGTTTTGATTGATTCACCAATCCTAACAAATTTCGATCCTCAGAATAATTCAGTTGCTCCAAACTCCTTCAGTGTAAGACTCTCTTCCTAAACTCTCCCCTCTAAATTTCAACAAAATAATGAAATAAAGTTTAGGTTTTTTTACTTTTAAACACCTTTTTGAAATTAAAATTCCTACCCCCTTTTTCAGTTTAGGGAAAAAATAACTTGTACAATATTTTAATTTTGATTTCGGCATTACAATGCACTTAAGGTTATGTCACACCGTTGTGTATATGACATAGCCACACTGGTGTGTTTAATGTTTAACACAACACGATATAACCATATAATATAAAAAAATAAATTTAAGAAACATATATCATGCTTGGTGCTTATAGAAAATAAGACGCCATGGTGCACGTATTTGTACTAAATGCACCGGTAAGAATATTTGTTGTAAAATGTATTCATAAATATCCGATATGAAATATAGCATATATTTTATTTTCAGAGGTTTTTGCAGATATGACCTATGGTGTGTTCTTTATGACTCCTCTTGGTGCGTCTGTATGTTAAAGTTGCACTAGTGTGGTTGTTGTAGATTTGACACACCGATTGAATATTTTTTTTTAACAGGAACTAAAAAAAGATAAATATAAAAGGGGGCTGCGCACAGCCATGCGTTACAGAGTTGGTAGCTTCATAAGATTATGTACAACAAAAAGGTTGCCATAGAGGGCCAACCAAGGGACCGTCCAAAAAACCCTGCAAACTAACTGTTCAAAGCTTCTGAAAATGCTATAGGGATAAACCCTTACAAACTGAAGACAAATAAGGAGGCAAAAAAACATTTAAACATAACTTAGAGGGAGCAGATTACTGCATATTTCTATTGCTTCTCGGTTGGACAACTGATTCCTCCTCCATGGGGAGGGCCGCTTCTGCCACTTCACCATTGATCTCACCATTAACTCTGCTGGCCTGATGCATTTCGATGAATCTCTGAAGATACTCTTGAATTCTGTCCATTTTCCCATGCATCTCCCGGAGGCTGCTCTCAGTGTCATCTATGCGAGCGTCGATATTGCTTACTTGCTGTGAAGTATAGCTAACAGTATCAGCCATTTTCTTTATCTCCTCACTCATTTCTTTGGTATCCACAACGTTAATGGCCAGAAGCTCATAAAGCCTGCGGAGATTCTTTTTAATATCCGCCCAGTCACCTCCGTGGGCCATTATATTAACCCCAGGAGAAATGGATAAGCTAGCGAACAGATTAATAGGAACGCTGACAGAATTACTGAGAGTTCTGCTATGAAGCTTAACCGGAGGGAAGAAAGATTTGAGCACCTCAATTTCATATAACAGAGAGACTTTACCTATCTGAGAACCGTCCAACGATCCCACAGCACCCAGCACCCAGCTCTGTCCGGAGTCTAATGCCCGAACACTCCCTGTATCGCTTTGCTCTGAAACCCGAAACACTGAATGGCTGAATCCTGCACCGGAGGACAAAACTGCAAAGACGAGCCAATCTTTTATCATCGAACGAGAGATGGGTAGGACCTGCCAGGGGAGGCCCTGAAGCCACCCTTCGTTGACACCCAAGACCACCTGCCCCAAAATTCTCTGAACTTCAGGGAGACCAGAGATTGCTAAGATGGAGCTCCGGAGCGGCATTCTGGAATCGAGGGAGAAGGGAGGACCGAGTTAAGCTAAACACCAAACGTGCGAGAGGTAAATGCGAACAATCCAGAGCCTTGAGAGCATTAAAACAGACGCGACCTGATGGTTGAAGGTTCGAGGAGGGATCCACGTGGCAATAGAGAGAGAGCTGGCCTTTAAATGCATACAGCCGGCGAATGACAAATGCAACAGATGACCGGAAATGCATAGGAGGATGGGGATCGAAGGGAGATTGGGGTAATAAGGGATGATTAAAACCATACCCAAAAGAACCAAAGACTTGTTCATGAATCTAAGCCTGCTCAACTTTATCAAAGGGACAACCCAAAAGTTAATAAATAAGTTGAGCCAAATGAAAATCGCCTGCTTCATTACGGTATCTACTTGTGGGAGGGAGGGTCCTCATTCTGTTTGTAAACTCCTTGAGGGAGGGAAGCCCCGATGTTAGCCATAGCATCCGCTGCACTATTGTTTATCCTGAGTATGTGAAGGGGCTGGAAAGAGTGATGCAAAAGGGGTTTGACTTTATTATACAGGCGGCGACATTTAATTGCTCCCGAGGGGTAACCATTAATCAATTTAGAGATAACATGCTTAGAGTCTCCAAAAATTAGAACCTTACGATAGTTTTTGGCCTGAAGAAAGAGCAGTCCTTGAAGCAGAGCCAGCCATTCTGCTTCGTTATTGGTCCTGTTCCCTAACCCCCAGGCAAAGGAATGTTCAATATTTCCGCCGGGGTCAAGAAGGACCCCCCCCGCGCCTGCCACCCCTGACACACTGATTGAATATTAAAACATCCTATGATTTGATATTTCAACTTAAAATTTTATATTCATCTCAAATATTCTTTATTCTTTTAGGATTCAACCACACTAATTACAATATTTCATAGTATATATATGTTGCTTAAACTCACCTTATTCTTACAAAATGGTTTCCAAACTATATTGGAAGTTAGATTGTAATATGGTTCTCAAATATATTTTAGGACAATAGAGAAGTATATGCCGAGTTGGCTCAAATGCAGACAAAAAAGATTATAGTTTCAAATGACCAATTCTTTAGATTCCACTTCATTCCATCTTGTTCAAAGTTCGACGAGTTCTCCCTTTCCATCTCCAGTAAGTTCAGGTTTTATTTAAATGTAGACAATCTATTTGAAGTTATGTTACTTTCCCATGTGAATATGAATATCAATGTATTCTATATTGTAGGATCCCGATTTAGGATTGAATTCGGATGCACAAGATACTCCACCACTTGCAAAACATTGTAAGCTCTTATCAAGAGCAAGATACTGCAAGTAGTTCATAAATGAGAATGGGCCACCTCTCTACCATATTTTGATGCACCCCAATACAATGTCAAATTGAGAGAAGGCTGAACAAAGAGCACATCATGGAGAGGAAGAATACCAAGCATGGTTGAATCAACCACCTATTCAATTTACAATGCACCCAAACTCACCAATTAGAAATTCTTAAAGTAATAGTAGTTATTTCAATGTTGGAAATGGAGGCAATGAAGTAGAGGTTGGTATGGATGAGTTATTCTGACAGATGAGTGCCATGGATGTAATGATAGTACATACATTCCAGAACATTGAGCTAGTGGATGACGCTCATATCACCAAAACCTTCTTTGAAAGCCTTAATTTGGCTTCCACCACCCCTCTCTTTAGACCTCACCAATCAAAGTCTACACAATTGGGGATAACAATGTTACTATACAACTTAAAAACAATGTATGGAATGTCAAAGATGTGTTTCTTGGCACTTTTGAGGTAACTGACCATCAACTATCTTATATTTTGAGGAATCTTGTTACACAATCAACATGAAAAATGGTGGATTTTATGAACATTAAATGACACTATACATTTATATTTCCCACTAACTTCAGGCTATTCAAAGATGAAGTACTTACAAGTGATAATATATTTCCTAGTAGCTGCGAAGAGGCATAGAAAATGTTGAAAATGTTGGGTGTTGAGTACATATCATATCATGCGTGTCCCAATTATTTATTCTATATAGAGGAAAATATGCAGACAAAGAGATATGTCCAAAATGTGGGCATGACAGGTACTAAGAATAAAAAAATAAAGCTAATGCACATGGTTCTCCTCATAAGATATTGAGGCACATGCCTATAATCCCAAGAATTCGAAGGCTCTTTCATTGCAAATAATGAACTATGTTACAGGGATGGAATGCCTTGCACCAAAGTGAGGAAGGAGTCATGCGAATCCAAATAGATTCAATATCCATGAAGGATATAGAGGATACATGGCCCAATAAATTCAAGTATGAAATACATAGCCTTCAATTGAACATAGCCTTGGATGGCATGACCTGATTTTCCCTCCCAAACACTAGTTATACTATTTGGCCTATAGTAGCGATCGATAACAATATCTCCTCAAGCTTTTCCATGAAGAATGAATATCTTATGTTGGCTCTTATAGTCCATGGTAGAAGATAAGTGAAGAATATGGATGTTTACCTACAACCATTGATCGATGAATTGAAGGAATTATTGGAAGGGATATAAGTATATGATGTATTGAAACCCATCCCACTAGAGAGGAGTTTTATGTTGTATGGCATATGTGTATACACAATACGTGATTATCCTGGGTTTGGAGTTTGCTCTGGTAAATATGTTGTTTGATTTGTTTATATTCAAAGCAATATTTGTTGGGATGTTTAATTTGGTGCGACTCTCTTGATCTTCAACACTAATATTCTCTACGTACCATAACATTGCAAGTCTTGTAACAAAAGGTTATAATGGATGTAATGAAAGGTGTATGACTGCTCTAGGGTATTCCTCCCAGAAATAACCCTTATATAAGAGCACCATCATGCACACTGAACAATTTTAATATTTTAAAACTTTACCGGTGTTGTCCATTTATCTGAGCACATTGATGCATGTCATTGTCAAACACATTTGTGCTTAAAAACTATCAAAATAACCATGTGCATTTAAACAACTTGAATACATCGGCATGCTTAAACAAAAAAAAGTATTGGTTTGTATAAGCTATGATAGTTCTCGGTGTGTATAAACCATCCACATGCACCAGTGAGATAAATAAATGAAAAGGAATTGGATAAGCCATGTGGCACATGGGTATCGTTATTTTAAAGTTTAAATGTGCTTTTAATTTACATAAACATATCGATGCATAGTGTTCGGGTTGACACACCGATGTTTTGTTAATTATCAAAAGCACCACATATGATTCTTCGAACAATGGCTACTAACATTGGAGTCAAATATATATAGTATATTTTTTATTTTTTTATTCCATTATTCATTTGAAATTGAAAGATTATTTTATAGTACTAATCATTTCAATTTTAATTATCGTGTTTGTAAGTTTTATCAGTGTTTGGGTAGATGCATCGATGTGACATCAATTATCAAAAGCACCACATATGATTCTTTGAACAATGGCTACTGACATTACAGTCAAATACATATATTATATATATATTTTTGTTTTAATTCCATTATTTATCTAAAATTAAAAGATTTTTTTATAGTACTATTTATTTTAATTTTAATTATTGTGTTTGTTTGGATTAATTTCTTATATCATAGATGCAAGCATGTCTTGTAATATTTAATAATCTATAAATTTAATTACCAATGTACCATTTCACATGTAACATTTGACAATGACATTGAAGAATGCAATAGAATAAAAAAGTTTATTTTATTATATATCAATAAGAGTGCCTTTATCATACAAAATCTGACAACATAAAGATAACAATAATCAAAATGTCAATATGCATGGAATTGTTACACTTATTAGTAACCTGTTGTTTTTCAATTCAGAGACTATGTCCAGTACATTATTATACAAAAGGTCTAATTTTCACAGACAATTATTTCAAAATATACAACAAGCTACAACAACTTGCATTAATATCAAGATTAAGTATGGATCATCTTTCTTTGCTGGAACTGTTATCGGTGCTCGATCCACTTGCATTAATTGGGTTATTTGGCTGAATGTTTTGTTGATTGAATCAATTGTTTTCCTCTTCTTTAGCTTCCATCTACAAACATCAAAATAAAGTGTATTGATTGTATCTACATTATTGAGAACAATGAAAAATAAAATAGATAATATACATGAATGTAAATTGAAAAGTGACATACCATAGAAATAATTGAGTCATGAATGATACACTTTCTTTGAAAATCAAATCTCACGCCTTCTATCAACAAGTCTTCTGTTGGCTCCACTCCATACTTGTTTCCTGCAAATTTTATACCCCGTCACAAATCATAGATTTAATATAAAGGATTTTTGTTATTTTATTAATTATAACATGAGAGAAGTAAAGCAATATAGATACTTACAAAATCCATAATTAATTTTTGATATGACAACATACAGTCACAACCCTTGCTTAACACAATGTCAATCAATTCTTCTGATGGATCCTCTTGTATGTTAACACCTATTTCAAGACATTCAAGAATTTCCAATGAAAACAAAAAAAATTAAATATACAAATCACAACCACTACGGAATCTTAATTTCTTATAAGGAAATCATAAATACTCACAAACTTTGCTATCAAACCCTTTTTTCCTTGTAGTCCTGTCTTGTGTGTTGTTTGGGTTCCATTTTTTTTCTTTTCCGCAACAAAACTATTGAAAATGAATATTTAATGTTGAACTAATTAATGAGATGTACACAATCCTAAAAATCAATGATTTCATACATTTGAAGCACATTGTTGTTGAGATGGTTCCTCTTGCGATGGAATTATGTCCATTTTCTTGACCATATCCTTGTACACTTTTTTGGACACCCCCAATGACACATTTTGCATATCACCTCGTTCATCATATGGGATTTTCATAATCTTCCTGGAAATGTAAAATGGCATTAAACTATTTTATGTTAATATGAAAAATAAATATAGCATAATTAGAATTATTGAAGGAACGACGCTTTATAGTAGTTATACATACATATTCTAAATAAACATGTTCAGTAATATTATTTTTTCAATGAGTATTTTTTGTTGTGTATGTTTTTGCTATTGCAAGTCTCATTGGTCTCATTGACCATTGCTTTTGGAACACCTCTTGTAGTTTACATATGACCCAAATTTTCGAATCATTTGATTGGTTTCTGTATTGTAAGTGAAAAGTACATATGTACATTCTTTCCACTATATCCCTCATAGTATTATAAAATTCTTTGTTCCCTCTATTAGCTTCCAACACCACTCTAGATGAGCTAAGGACCAATTGATAATCATTTGCATCTTTCATAATTTTTTTTATGATGCCATTGACTTCTGTTGCTATCAGTCCCTGCATAACATTCAACATAAGCAAATTAGATTATTTGAAACATATTAGTGAATATTTTTTGAAGTACATTATTACTCAAATTTGAAGAAATAATTCATATTGACTTCTTTTTTATTCACCTAATTCATCCCTCTACAACTTTTTCATCAACGTTTTACGCTCTTCTGGACTTAGATTGGTAATAATATGTTGTTGCTGCAACTGCTTCCCCAAAATTTGTTGCATTTTGGGGCCCCTCCTTACTTTTTTTATTTCTAAAAGCACTCTTGCCCTTGTTTCCCAACTAAGTTAAGTCCTCCCAGCATACTTAGTCTTCCCTAGAAACTCGAGCAGAAGGTTTTTTCCCTAACCCTGAAGTGTGATTTTGGTAAAAAGTTAATTAGGCATGACGAGGAAATAGGCATGTTGGAGAAAATATGTTCTGATTTATAGATCAACCGGTGTGAATAATTCTGATCAAGATCTAATGGCCAAGAAAAGGAGGGAGCGGAAGGGTGTAGTCGAAAAAGCTAAGTTAGCTTATGGAAAATGTTACAAATCCGATTTTCGCTTTCCATAGTTGGAAAATCCGACTTCTGACTTTAGATTTCCGAAGTGCAGAAGCAAAAAGGCAGAGGCAGAAACTTAAAGTTTGAACTCTTAAAATTTTGATGTTCCGACTTTCGACTTCCGCTTTCTGAAGTGCAGAAGCGGAAGAGCGAAGGAGGAAAGATAGAGTTTAAACCTCGTGAAAGTTGGATGTTCCGACTTCCGACTTTCACTTTCAGAAGTGTGGAAGTGGAAGTGCGGAGGCAGAAAGATGCAGGTTTTGTTAATGAAAAGTTAGAGTCCCGACTTCTGACTTCCTCTTTCTGAAGTTCAGAGGCGGAAAAGCCAAAGTTTGAACCTCGTGAAAGTTTGATGTTCCAGCTTTTGACTTCCGCTTTCTGAAGTGTGGAGGTGGAAAGATAGTGTTTAAACCTCACGAAATATTGATGTTTCAGCTTCCGACTTCTGCTTTCCGAAGTGCTTAGGTGAAAAGGTGGAGGATAAAACTTAATATTTTGGCTTCGCGAAAGATTGATGTTCCGACTTCCGACTTCTTCTTTCCAATTTGCGGAGGCGGAAAGATGCATGTTTTAAATAATTATAGTGTTTTAAATTTTAACGAGGAAGGCATGGATAATTTCTGTACCTTTCACCAAGAACCTCATTCTGAAAAGAGTTATCTGCAATGGATCAATTCAATGACTTTGGTCATGAATAAATTGTTAGATACCTAGTTAGAAGATCCTGAAGAAGAGCAAACCCAAACTAATGAGACAAAAAAAAAATGAGGAAACCACGATGGTTTTATGGGATTGGGCACCTGCTTTGGGGCTTAGTGAAGAAGAACCTACTGCGGCAAGTCAAGTGTCATCAATTAATTTCACGACGATAAGTAGAGTCCCAGTTATGAATCAAAGTCTGTTATAGCATAAAATAAAGAAGTTTAGGGAAAAAATGAAGAAAGTTCTTAATACAACTCAAACAACACCTAAGCCTAGTCCAACAAGTATAAAAGAGACAATCCCAGTAGGTAACAAGTCAATAAAGACAATAATTAATAAACCTGTGGAAACTTTGGAAAATAAAACAGGGACTACTAAAGAACATGGCATGGGGCATGACATCGTAGAATACATTAAGAGAAGAAAAGAAAACATTTCTCTATTTGAACTATGTAATTTGCCTCAGCAAAGGAAGAAACTTCTAGAATATTATAATCCACAACGTAACAGTATCCCAGAATCCATAAAGTCTGATGATGAAGTAAATGAAGCAAGCATTGGGGGAAAGTCTAAATCACATACTTTTCCTTTTTGTTATCTGTTGAGTTTTTTAATCATAATGTACATAACTATTTAGTAGACTCTAGTGCTTCATCAAATGTCATGCTACTTTTAGTATGCAAAATAATTAATGGCCAACCTATACCATCCCCATCTCAAATAATTCAACTAGATATATATGTTGTTAAAGTCATAGGGGAAATGAAATATGTTTTGATTCATTTGTCTGTGGATCCCAGAGTTTGTCAGTATATAGATATTATGGTAGTGGATATACTAGAAGCATATGGATTAATTTTGAGTTGGGACTGGTCAACGAAACTAAATGGTTACTTTGCAACCGACTGGTATCACATGTGGCTACCATTCAATAATGTTCAAAACTAAATTAAAGTACTGAGAGAACCACCCATGAAGTATAATGTAACTCAGTTAGAAGGAAAAAATGAACATGTGAACTTCTCATCTTCAATCTTGGGGATTACTATTTGGAACTCGAACCAGGAAACTACCAGGCTGAAGAAGGTAGTTGTGAATTAGACACACAATCCGATCTCCTTCAATTCCCACGGGCTGATAATATTGATTGTAATATAGTAAACTTAGTGACTGACATAGGAAATGATACTAACTAGTTAGAGTTAGATGATAGATTTTGGTTTCTGTAATTTGATGGTTTGAAAACCCAAGAGGGATCAGGGGTAGGTTGCATACTGATTGATCAAGATAAGAATAGACACTTTCTCTCTTGTAGACTAGAGTTCGAATGCACAAACAACACTGCCGAATACGAGGCTCTAGTCTTGGGCCTGAAGAAAGCTATTGAAATTAAGGTTAAGAATTTAAAAGTTTTTGGGGACTTTGAGATAGTAGTCAGACAAGTAAGAAGCATGATAAATTGTTTATCTCCACTCTTAAAGGATTCCAGTTGGAGGTATGGAATTTGATTATGCACTTCAATGCTTTCAATATAAATGCAGTACCTAGACTACAGAATGCTTCAGCTATTTTATTAGCTACTTATGCATCCAAATTAGTGCTAAATAATAACAAGTGTTCTATTGAATTGGTTTTTAGGCCTTCAGTACCCAAAAATGTTACAAATATAAGAGTGTTCAATGATGATGAACATATCATCGATTTTTTGTCAAATGAAGAATCTTTTAAAGAATCCATAATACCTGAAGAAGAACATTTGTCAGGTTTACACAATGAAGATGTGATTAAGGGAAATTCCATGCTTGAAGCGGTAAGAACCCTTGAAGGGATGTTTGATTTGCAGAGTAAATTCCAGAGACCAGCCAATGTGAAGACGAACAGGTCATCAATGCAACATGAACTGGTCAATATGGGATCAAAAGATGAACCTACATATATCAAGTTGGGAAAATGTTGCTCACCAGAGGAAAGATGTAAGTTTGTCAAGTTGTTTTAGCAATACAAAGAAATCTTCACCTGGATGTATGAAGATTTGAAGACTTATGACACTCGCATCATCCAACATGTGATTCCCATCAAAACAGGAGCGAAACCGTTTCAACAACAACTTAGAAAGACACACTCGAAGTTAGAACCTATGATCCATAACGAAGTAAATAAATTACTGGATGCAAAGATAATTTTCAAGGTTCAACATTCAGAATGGGTGGCCAATCTAGTCCTAGTGAGGAAAAAGTTAGGAGAGATAAGGCTATGTGTTGACTTTAGGAACTTAAATAGAGCATCTGATAAAGATAAGTATCCAGTTCCACCAATGGAACATATTTTATAGATGGTTTCAGGCTCAGAAATGTTCTCCCTATTAGATGGATTTTCATGGTATAATCAAGTGTTAGTGGCTGAGAAGGACCAATTAAAGACAACATTTCATACAAAGTGGGGATCATTCGCTTATAGAAGAATGCCTTTTGGTCTCATGAACACCAGAGCAACATTTCAGAGGGCCATGGGCATTGCATTCAGAGGTTTAAGTGGCCACTGTGTAGTAGTGTACTTGGATGATGTAATAGTTTTCTCCAAGAGAAGAGAAGACCGTGTTTTTCACTTAAAACAGATTTTTGACCGCTGTAGGAAATATGGTGTATCTCTGAACCCAAAGAAGAGTATTTTTGCAGTTCTTGAAGGAAAATTGTTGGGACACGCCATTTCTAAGAAGGGAATCTCGATAGATCAAGAGAGAGTGGAATCTCTAACTTAGATTTACATGCTCCATAATAGGAGAGCTATGCAATCATTTATGGGCACAATAAATTTTGTTTAGAGGTTTGTCCCTGATTTTTCTGAAATTGTGAAACCTCTACAACAAATGGTGAAGAAAAGTGTGCAGTTCAAGTGGACTGACATTGAAAGTCACCTTTAAAGATATTAAAAAAACAATAGATCGGGGACATTCTTTGAAGAGTCCATAATTTGAAAAGGAATTCATTTTATATACTTTTGCTTCATACAACTCTCTCGCAGCGGTGCTTACACAGAAAGAGGAATTGGGAGATGAATACCCAATATCATTCATGATTACTCAGTTACAAGGGGCTAAATTAAATTACCCAACCATGGAAAAGCAAGAATATGTAGTCTTCAAGGAAGTAAAACAGTCCATACCCTATATTCTAAAAAATAGAACAACAGTTATAGTTCCTAATCCTGTTGTTAGGTCTCTTTTTGTGCAAAAGGAACTGGGTGAGCGAAGAGGGAATTGTGCGACTGCCCTGCAGGAGTGTGACCTAGAATTAAAACCAACTATCATCATCAAAGGTCAAGGGTTGTGTAAGTTTATAGAATATAACCAAACTGAGAAAGATCTTGATTGGGAGAATGAAGCTGGAGTGAACTTGATTGATGTGTGTCCTATCTTCACTGCTCCTGAATCTTGGTACAGGGATCTGGTGTACTATATGCAACAAGGATATCTACCGGAGCATTGGAGATCCAAGTAGAGAAGAGCACTTTGGTTGAAGTCATCCCCATGTCAAATAATGGATGGAGTGATTTTTAGAAAAAAATATGATGGAGTTTTATTTAGATGTCTGGAAAGAGAGGATGCCTCCAAGATAGTCAAAGAGTTACATGATGGACCAACAAGAGGATATTATTCCACGGATACCACAGCTTACAAGTTGCTTAGGGCTGGATATTACTGGCCAACTTTGTTTAAATATGCCCATGCACATGAAAGAAAGTGTGATGTATGTTAGAGGATTGGTGCCAAACTAGCAAAAGTGGCGGGACCATTACAACCTGTTACTATTTCAGAGCTGTTTGAACAGTGGGGCATAGATGTTATTGGGGAAATCAATTTGTATTATTCATTACAACATCGATATATCCTTATAGCTGGCGATTATTTCACACAATGGGTGGAAGTGGTTCCATTGCGCAAAGTGAATGAAGATGCCGTCATTGACTTCCTACAAGAGAACATTATGACAAGGTTTGGAGTTCCAATTTCCCTTGTTTTTGATAATGCATCTTATTTCTAATCTGTTAAAATACCTGAGTTTTCTTATGAAAAGGGAATTAAGTTGCATTGCTCTGCTAATTATTATCCTCATGGAAATTGTTTAGCGGAATCGACAAATAAGAACCTCATCCAAATTTTGAGGAAAACCGTTATTGAAAATCAGAGAAATTGGCACTCAGCCCTTCCAAATGCACTGTAGGCAGATAGGGTCATTCCAAAGAATTCCTTAGGAGTGTCTCCCTATAATCTAGTATATGGAAAAGAGGATTTATTACCTCCAAACATTATGCTCTCATCTTCACAGTTTTCTCAAGCCTCAAGAAGTTCGAGTAGCGAAGTTTTACAAGCACAAATTGACACTTTGTTAAAACTGGAGGAACAACGTCAAAAGGCTAAAGATAATTTCAACCAACATCAGGGTATCATCAAAAGATGGTTCGACAAGAGAAAATATGGTACAAGAAACTTTGATGTAGGATACCTAGTTTTGAAATGGGATGATCCACACGTGGAAAAGGGAGAATACACAAAGTTCCAACATTTATGGATTGGCCCTTATGTACTTACTGAAAATTTAGGCCTTGCAACTTACAAATTGAAATATTTACAAGGACAGGAAGAAAGTATTCCTGTAAATGGACTTCATCTCAAACATTACTTTACTTAGATTCCTAGGAACCCTTTGTACATAAATAAACTTGTTGTTATTGTTTCTTCCAGTTGTTTATTTTCCGGTTTGTTTCCCCTTATTTCATATCATTAGTTTGTTTGCTTTTAATAAACCAGCTCAATTTTTGGTGCTTGGAAGTATAGGGATCTGATTAAACTCGATTTTTTTTTGGATGTCAGGAATTGCTTATGGGAAAGAGAAACGATAAAGTTTGATCATAATGAGATTCTTTGACTATTGGCAGATGATGAAAAGGGAAGATAGTCTTCCAGGTCACATTTGAACCATTATAACCCCTGTGAAATAACCAAGACTCATGAGGTATGTAGTACTATCTTGGGGTTTCATCCATTCTCACATTAATACCTGTCTCAGGGATAATATCATGATGAACCCATGGAAAGTAATCAGGTTTGATGGATGTATGGTATTCAAAATGATCCCATTGCTACAAATAAAAAAGGCCAAAAGGTTTAGATCGAAAAGTAATTTTTTTGAAATATTTAGTCTTCAATTAAAGAAATGATGATGAAGAAATAAATCATCAGAACAAAGGTGTTGTCAAAATGACAAATATCAACAAGGTTCTTCTCCGTCTATGAGAAATATAAGAAAACAAATTTGTCACTCACACAAAAGGACATTGTGGGTGGAAGAACTTGTATCAAGCTCTCAAAATGAAAGAAGCAATCAAAGAAGACTCAGAAGACTTTTTCAGTCATAAAGAAAGCATCAAAAGAATGCTTATAGCATGGGAATGAGGAACAAAAGAATACATATGTATTCCTCTGTTACGATATTGTAGAGTTTTTGTTATGGAAACTTAAATATAGGGAGCAAAATGAACTTCATTCTTTGGCCCCAGGAGAGTTATCAAGACACTGAACTCTTGGTTACCCTACTCCCAAAGAAATGGTATAAAATGTGATGCTTGAAAGTTGCATCCCTGAATAAATCCAGTTAAATAATTCTTGGGAAATGCAGGTAAATAATTATTGAACATTCACAGTGCAGTACCATATGGAAATCTTGTTTTTCAAAGAAAGTTTTTTTCAGAGATCCGTGTTGACCAGTTAGTTTCCAATTGTTTCATTTTGGGGCCCCTCCTTAATTTTTTATATCTGAAAGCACTATTGCCCTTGTTTCCCAACTAATTTAAGTCCTCCCATCATACTTAGTCTTCCCTAGAAACTTGAGCATAAGCTTTTTTACCTCAGCCTGAAGTGTGATTCTAGTAAAAAATTGCTAAGGCATGACCAAGAAACAGGCCTGTTGGAGAAAATCCATACTGATTTATAGATCGACTGGTGTGAATCGCTCCGATAAATATCTGACGACCAAGAAAAGGTTGGATCAGAAGGGCGGAGTCGAAAAAGCTAAGTTCGCTTATGGAAAAGGTTACAAATCAGACTTCTGCTTTTCGCAGTTGGAAAATCCGACTTTCGACTCCAGATTTTCGAATTGTGGAAGCGTAAAGGCAGAGGCAGAAGCTTAATGTTTGAACCTCATAAAATTTTGAAGTTTTGAATTCCGACTTTTGATTTCCGAAGTGCGGAAATGGAAGAGCGGAGGTGAAAATATAGAGTTTAAACCTCGTTAAATTTGGATGTTCCAACTTCCACTTTCCAAAGTGCGAAGGTGGAAAGATGCAAGTTTTGGTAATGAAAAGTTAGAGTCCCGACTTCCGACTTTCGCTTTCTAAAGTGCAGATGTGGAAGTGCGGAGGTGGAAAAGCCAAAGTTTGAACCTCATGAAAGTTTGATGTTCCAGCTTCCGACTTCTACTTTTCGAAGTGCGGAGGTGAAAAGGCGGAGGTGGAAAGATAGAGTTTAAACCTCGTGAAAGATTGATGTTCCAGCTTCCAACTTACGCTTTCTGAAGTGTGGAGGTGGAAATGCGGAGGTAGAAACTTAAGATTTGGGCTTCGTGGAAGATTGATGTTTTGGCTTCTGACTTCTACTTTCTGAAGTACGGAGGCAGAAAGGCAGAGGCGGGAAAGCCAAAGTTTGAACCTAGTAAAATTTTGATGTTCCGACTTCCAATTTTCGCTTTCCAAAGTGTGGAGGCAGAAAGGCGGAGACGAAAAAGCCAAAGTTTGAACCTCATAAAATTTTGATGTTTCATCTTCCGACTTCCGCTTTTTGAAGTGTGGAGGCAAAAAAGAGCTGTCAATACTGCAAGATCAAATGGTCCAAATCAAGACCGATCCATCTTTGAGATTATCCGAACCGTCCAATCTCTGTTTTTCTTTTTGATTGTGAACCATTGAAGATACTGTGAATTTTGTTGTTTCTAGTTCAAATGTAGCTCTCATTATATTTCTTTTTATATTGCAGGTACTATGGTTCATTGAGATAGTATGGGCACTTGCGAAATAGGCTAAAGGATACATCAGTGGACGGTTGAGATGAACATATCATCTTGATCAATGAATGTGAGAGATTCCTCTATGTGAAGATGTGAAGATGAAGAAAACCATTGCAGAATGACTGGAGAGGTTCTAATTTTCAATTTCAGCAAGAGAGCCTGAGTCCTTGCTGCTAATTTTCCCAAACTGATCCACTATGCGTGTGCTAGCGTTTTTGCCCAATTTGTTTTTGTGATCATGGTGAATCTGCCAGATTGGGTTTTTTTAGGATTTATTTAACTAAATTTGGATCTGTTTTGAGATCGGTCTCAGGAGCCCACAACACTATAAATAAGTGGTGCTAAGCATTGAGAAATGACTTTTTTCTTGGTGAAACAATTCTGGACTATTGCTCTAAAAAGAGCTACCTCTTTGCTAATAAGAAGGATCATTTTGCTGGAACAAAGGCTGCGCAGAGATTTAATCAGAATGTGTGGAAAGCATACTGTAGAACTATTTCTTCTTACTTCTGTACATCATACAGTGAGATTGTTCTAACCTCCTGGAACTATTTCCTTGGTCATGAATGTCTGCTGTCTGTATAAATTTCTGTGTTGACAGGGAAATAAATGGTTTAACTATATTAGAGCTACCTATGGTATTATTCTGCCTTGAATGTTTTTACTGTGTTGGTACAACTATCTGTTAGATCTTTATGAGCATTTACAGTATATTACTCTGAACTCTAAATTTTCTCCCTGGAAGGGGATATAATAATTTAGTTTTAGATTTAGATTAGATCTACATTTAGCTTAGGCACATGGATATCATTCTTAAAACAAAATCATATAAACGGTGGATTGGGACGTACCTAGTAAAAGTTTTAAAGGACTTAATATATGGTAGCCGGAACTGTGAACCAGACGGATTCCCCACACCAAACGATGTCTAATCTAATTGGGATCGTTCATCGAGGAGAATACCTACTGCTTGGTACCTAGGATTTTTCCAGGCATCAACATAATCTTATTGAGCTTCCTTATTTTTTGGCTCTGCATGTCACACATTAACCAATACATATTATTCAAATCTACAAATAATTCAAACGCATTAATTTAAATACATAAATTAATTAAAAGCACATGCCTTCTTCGTAATTATGGATGTGCTCCCATAATGTTGGCTAAAGTTGTTGTTCATTAAACTCATATCATTACCGATGGACTTTCTTTAAACCTGCACCGATGCGTTCCTATAATACAATTGCACCGATATTGACACATACACTTTTTATTGAAAAAAAAACTTAACAGGGCCGACATTGTTACAAGTTTGATCCAAAAAGTGGTCCCATCTCACCCTACAATTTATATATAACCACAAGCGCATCAAATATGAAATCTATAGAAGGTGAAATCGTAATTGTGTATAACAATAGATGGATTTGAACCCTAATGTAAATTTTTGCAACCACATAAAACGAAAAAGAAGTAGCGAGAAAATAAGCATTTCAACATTGATGGTAAGTATGAAGTTTTTCTCGTTTTAAATCTAGTTAAACTCTAAATAAGATAATAATATCAACAATAATATTTACATACTTAAAATTTTTACTATCCAGGGTTTTGTTTGTTTCACGATACCTAACAAATTTCGATCTTCAGAATAATATAGTTGCTCCAAACTCCTTCCATGTAAGTCTCTCTTCCAAAACTCTCCCTTGAAATTTTCAGCAATAGAATGAATTAATGTTTAGGTTTTTTGCTTTTAAACACTAATTAGAATTAGTTTTCAAACTTTAAATTGTTGTCCTTTTTCAGTTTAGGGATAAAATAAGTTGTGCGTTTTTTTTTTTAATTTTGTTTTTTTGGCATTTCGGTGCATTTGTGGTTATGATGCACCGGTGCGGCCATATATGAAACACACCAGATCTTCAACAACTTTAAAAAAATTGCATGTATAATTAAAAAAATGCTGGTGCATTGATGTTTATGAAACACATTGTTATGAAATATGGTGTAAAAATGCATGTATAAATATCCGCTACAAAATGTAGCAGATATTTTCTATTACGGGGGATTTTGTAGAGGTTCTTTCACAGTGCGTTTATCGATGTCAAGCACTGGTACATTTTTTCTATGTGATTGCACCGATGCGTGTTTATATGAATAGGCACACCTGCTTGATTTGTAAATCTTTAGTTTTCTTGTGTCCACTTAAAACTATATATTCATCTCAAATGTTCTTTTAGTATTCAACCACACAAATTGCAATATTTCATAGTATATATATGTTACTTAAACTCACCTTATTCTTACAAAATGGTTTCCAAACAATATTGGAAGTTACATTGTAATATAGTTCTTGAAAAAAATGTAGGAATATAGAGACGTATATTGATTGTTTATTTGGCTCAAATGCACGTAGAAAAGTTTGTAGTATCAAACGACCATTTCTTCAGATTCCAGCTCAATCCATCATGTTCAAAGTTCGACGAGTTCTGTCTTTCCATCCCCAATAAGTTTAGGTTTTATTTATATTTTGACTATTTCTTTGATTTTATGTTACTTATCCATGTGAATTTGAATATCAATTTATTCTTTATTGCAAAATCCTGATTTAGGTTCGATTTAAGATTCATAAGAAATTCCACAAATTTCAAAACATCGTAAGCTCTTATCATGAGAAAAATACCACAAGCAATTCATAGATGAAAATGGGTAGTTGCTTTATCCCACCAATTGTAACATGTTGTCTTCAAGCCACAAGCCTGGTTCATCAACGGTAATTTTTCATGATCTATAACTCTTTTATGACACCCTAGTAGTTTGTGCCACTGTTTAAAATGTTGAGGTTTGAAGGAGAACCTTTAGTGTGTCACACTCAACCATTACACCAATGATAGATTACCCAATGTTGATGGTCTAATACCCCCTATTGCAGTAAAATTCCTATTGGTGATATAGAAAAGACACACATGAACACTTTCCTATGCTCATTTAAAAAAAAAGGTTTGAATCCAAAACAACTATGTCTCATCTAAATTGATGAACCCCTCCATTTATGTTCATCCAACTGAAAGTTCTAGTGATCCAAAGTATGATATGAAGGGAACCCAACCAGTATCTACTAGAAGATCCAAAAACTTGCATGAGTTGAGAGAAAAAATGTCCAATACACACCAAGGTCTGTCTAATTGTTGGAGGGTAGCGATGATTTCTCCCTTCCTGTGAATTTTCTAAGTAAATATCAAGCTTCTTACAACCACGCTTTGTATGGTGCTTGGATGTCTCTATACCTATTCCTGATGTCAGAACCAAATTTTCCTTTTGTGGTAATTGTTTTATGATTACCAAGTCTAATATAGATGTTGCAAATCTTGGGTTGTTTATACTTAAACATGTACTCATTCCTACCAAAGAGTCAGTAGCACTTATGCAATTTTTCAGTCCTATGTATTGTCACTATGCTTACTTGAATATTGTTAAATACACGCATATAATTTCCATGTATAGTATGTGCATGAATGACTTTGTTTATGGAATCTTTAACAAGAAGAATCTATTATATATAGATGGTCATCCATTCACTCATGGGAACATTGCAGGGTTCATAAATAGTTCTAGGTGCTCTTTATTTTTTGTAAATTGTTCATTTGAGGAACACTTCATTGACTAGGAGTTATTTATGAAAAGGAAAGCATCCAGATTTGTTGTTGTGCATGTAATACATAGTTTGTCTTCTCTTTACGAGTTGTTCATAAACTATAACTTTCGTAGACCGCCAACTACTCGTCAAAGATGCCTTGCATTGGGATTACATTTAGACATTCCCTTGGGGCGTAAGACAAAAAAACATTGATTAATTGTATTTGTTAATTATCAATGGGAGCCATGTTAATGTATCACTCAGTTTGAAATTATGTTTTTATAAATTGTTAATTTAATTTACCAATTCAATTTGAAAATGTGTTTCTCAATTTTAAATTTTTAAATTTAATGTGGAATTGATGTTAATTTATCTCTCAATCTGAATGTTTGCTTTGTAAATTGTTTCCAACTTAACATTTTCTATTTGTAAATGATTCTTCTATTTCTATAATAATTGTTTTGTATAATTCTAGATCAAACCCATTTCATTGTGCTTACTAATATCAACGATGTAATGATCAATATTTTTGCAATCAAGCAATCAAGATTCTAATGATGAGTGACCTGCCTACCATATTCCGTTGCACCCCAGTAAAATGTCAAATTGAGTGAAGGATGAAAAAAGAGCACAACTTGGCTAGGAAGCATATCAAGCATGGTTTAATAAACCACCTATTCAATTTCCATTGCATCCATCCTCACCAATGAGGAATTCCTACAATAATAGTAGTTCTTCACATGTTGGAAATGGATGAAATGAAGTAGACGTTGGTATGGATGAGTTATTGTGAAAAAGGAGTGCCATGGATGCAATGTTGTTACATAAATTCAAATACAATGAGATAGGGGATGGGGCTCATATCACTGAAGCCTTCTTCGAAATCCTTAAATCGAAAAACACCACACCTATCTTCGAGCCTGACTGGTCAAAGTCTACACAGTTGGGGACAACAATGTTATTGTACAACTTGAAAGCAAAGTATGGCATGTTAGATGTGTGTTTCTCAACAATGTTGAGGTAACTGAAGATCAACTGCATTATTTTGAAGAACCTTGTGACACAATCATCATTGAAAATGGTTGATTTTATGAACCTTAAATGACATTGTACATTTGTATTTCCCACTAACTATAGGTTGTTTAAAGATAAGGTACTTTCAAATGATAATGTCTTGCTTGACACCTGGAAAGAGTTAAAACAAATGTTGAAAATGTTGTGTGTTAAGTACATATCATATCATGTGTGTCCCAATGATTGTATTCTATATAGAGGTGAATATACAGATAAGGAGATATGTCCAAAATGTGGGCATGATAGGTACAATGAATCAAATAATGAGGCTAAAGCACATGGTCCTCTTCATAAGATATTGAGGCACATGCCTATAATCCCAAGGATTCAAAGGCTCTTTCATTGCAAAGAATTAGCTATGTTGTAGGGATGGCATGCATCACACCAAAGTGAGGAAGGAGTTATGTGAATCCTGAGAGATTAAATAGCAATGAAGCATATAAAGGATACATGGCTCAATAAATTCAAGGATGAAGTACACAGCCTCCGATTGAGCATAGTCGTTGATGTTGTTAACCCATATTCCCAACCAAACAACATATACACTATTTGTCTTGTAGTAGTGATCAATAACAATACCCTCCACCCCCATGGTTTTTTGTGAAGAATGAACATTTTATGTTGGCTCTTATAGTCCACAGTAAAAGACAAGTGAAGAATATGGATGTTTACCTACAACCATTGATGGATGAATTCAAGGAATTATGGGAAGGGATACAAGTATACGATGCATCGATACCCATCCTGTTAGGTCATGATTTTGTCTTCCTTAGTTTTATGCTTTTGTTTATGTTTTTGAAATTTGCTAATATTTTTACTTATAGGAAATTTTGGTGTAAAGGTTAATTTTGAGTTTATGCCTTTTAGTTTTCATCATGTTGATTTTTCCTATTTTTAAGCTTGCTTTTATAAATTTTGCTTAGAGTTCATTCTTGAAGGGTTATACAAGGTGTATATTGATTAATGGTTTCATTAATGACACTAAGATCAAGATTAATCATATAAACCAAGTCTTAAAATTGGATTAGTGATTAAATGAAATGAAATTATGTGTTTGGACTTTCTTGTAGCGCAAGAGTGAAATTAATACACTAGCGTGCTACAAGAAAGTCGCAAGTGCCAAAATAGTCATTTTTCAGTCCGATTTTTTTGGGGGTTTCGTTCCTGAAGTGTTAACCACATCAATTATCACATTTGATACGTGTCTTGCTAGGATTATCATTGAAACAGGTGTATGGTCATCGTGTGAGGGAGATCGTGGCCATTGTATGCAAGTTCATGGCAAATGATGACAGTGAGTGGAACGAGGCAGAATTTCAGGAATATGTTCCTAAGCTGAAGAATACGAAGGCATTGAAAGTGGTGGTGGAGACATATTGCTGAGAAATTGGAGTTTTGACAGTTGAAGGAAGAATTAGGGCTTCCCAATGGTGACAGTTCGAAGTGATCTTGACAGTTGAAGACAATTGGAACGTGCGATTTGTCACCTAACCTTTCAAGGGATTGACTTCCAGCGTTTGTATTAAGCTTTTGAGCAGGTACCCCTCGTGACATTTGATAGGGTTTGTTAAATTTGGGGTTTTTTCAATAAAGCCTATAATGTCAAAAATTCTAAGGAAATACATGAATTTGCTCACTCAATAGACTTTGAATGATGAGATATTAATCAATATATCTAAGTATTCATCATTTAAGTTAGTAAAGCTTAGAGCAGAACTATTGGAGGTCCCTGAATCTGTGATTAGGTCAAATTGTTGAAACTTGGTTCAAAACATTTCCTAAACTGGTGATAGGGCTGGCTGTGAGACTTTGAAGATAAAAAGACTGCCAAAATTGTGCAAATTTGAAGATAAATAGACTGTGAGATTATTGACAGGTGCTGCAAACCATAGTGAAAATGAAGAA
Organism: Pseudotsuga menziesii; assembly: GCA_001517045.1. Classification (NCBI taxonomy): domain Eukaryota; kingdom Viridiplantae; phylum Streptophyta; class Pinopsida; order Pinales; family Pinaceae; genus Pseudotsuga; species Pseudotsuga menziesii. Next base: position 303,419 of record LPNX010924252.1, on the reverse strand, counting down.
GAGTGGAAAAACTAATAGGGCCAAGCCCACTGATCTCAGTTGGATAGATAAATTCCCAGAATGTCTTGAGCTATTTGGAAATGCAGGATGGTTTATATTTTTCAAGAAAATTGATGGATACAATGCTGAGGTCTCCCATAAGTTTGCTTAGTGTTATGACAAAAACACTGTATCTTTTGATACTTTGAAATTTAAATTGACCAAAGAGTTGGTAGTTGAGGCAAAAGGGGTTAAAAATGAGGGAGAACTATGGTTTAAGAAAGTGCCATTCACCTTTAATGTACAAAGGTACCTACTGCCTGGTATAGTTCCAGATTGGGGTAAGGGTGTGCCCATCCATAACTTCAGGCCTGAATGGGTAGAACCTATTAAGGTTTTACAAAGTTATATTACATATGAAGGATGGTATGCCTTCATTTTTAAATACCATTTCAGGTTTCTTCAACACCTCAGTAATGAATCAAAGATGAACCTGCCCTTCTTCTTGCTAAAGAGCCTGCAGAAGATGTATTACAGAATCAAAGAACACCAAAATTATACTAGACAGTCCATTTTTCACCATGGGATTATCAAACTCATTATCAACAACGTTTTGCAGAGTAAAGAAAAAACTTGGGAATATTTCCTTTTTTGGTCAGGGTTTCAGAATAGTCAAGAAGGACAGTCTAATAGAAAACAAGCTGATAAAGGACAGACCTTGATCAGAAAGCTAAGACAGAAGATAAAGGTTAAAGATGAAGACAATATTAAATTAGAGGAGGTTGTAGAGCCTACAAAAGAAGATTGTGAGTCTAAACAACATCTAAATGACATTGAGAGCAAATATTTACAGTCTGATGATAAGGAGACCGAGCCTGTTCAGGATGATGCACCAGCAGAGACACTTGTTGTTGAAAAGATTGTACTCGTAGAGAAAGTTTCTGGTGATGAAGAGGATACTAAAGTCCAAAAACAAAGTCCAATCACAGTCCTGTCCGAGGATGAGACATGCCTGTTTGAGGAGGATAAACTTCCTGTTATTGATGAAACTAAGGTTGGCACAAAAAAATAATTTCACAGTCAGGAAGATGAGGTAGCAGTACCAAAGAGAAAGAAGCTAAAAGTCATTGAATTTGCCTCAGTCACCCATTAGGGAAAAACTTTCAAAATGTTAGGGGAACTAGCTCCTGGGTGGAGACCAAAAAGTAGACCCAGAAACAAGCTCAGGCCGAATATGAAGAAATTGCTAAACCCTAAATTGAATAAAGAAGGAGTAACTATGATTGATGACTCCTCCTCTGATGAAAAATTGGATGTCGATAAGGGTGACAGTAAAGGAAAAAGGCCAATGAAATCAGAAAAAGAATCTTCCCTTACTGAGACTAAACTGTCTGATATATTTTTAGAGATACGAAGCCAAATGTTGCAGGAACAACAAGAAGGTAAGATAGAGGTTTCTCACTCAGAAAAGAAGCTAATGGTTGATGAAAATGTTCCCTGTGAAGCTGAGACTAAAGAAAACCTAAGTTTTCCAGAGACTCCTATAGAATTGCTGTCAGAAGATGAAGAAATCTATAGGAGACTAAACATTCCATGGCTTCCTAATGAGATGCAAAGTACAACAGGAAATAAAGCATTTGATTTGAATAAAGAGAATTTACAGAGAACTATAAAACAATATAAACATCAGGTGGAATATATGCAGGAGACAAATGATGGCTTGTTTATGGCCAATAGAAGACTCAGAGAGGATCTGGATGAGGTGAATAGCCACTATCAGGAGCTGATTGCATTCTCCAAAGAGGCATTGAAAAGAAAAATAAATACAGAGTCTCAATTTACAATGTTAAAACAAACCATCAAAGATCTACAGCAGCAAAATGAAGAACTCACTAGAAAAATGGCAGAGATGGAAGCATAGCAACTGAAGGCTAGAAAGAAGGCCCAAGCCCTAAAAGGGATAGCCTTGTTAGCAGAGGCAACTAAAGATCTATGAAGCTTGTTAACGCAATCAATTATTAGTTATGTTTTGAAGGATATTTCATTTTTGCAATTATTATTTTGATAGAACTATTTCGATGAGTAGGCTGAAAAGCAGTTAGGGTTTAGTCTTTAACTGAATTTTGAAGGATAGTATTAATGTATGTCACAAAGAGGACTAAGGGTTCTATTTTTTGGCTGGCTAGAGGAGGTCTACAGACTTATTCATAAAGCTAAGTAAATGACTCTTATGTGTATTTAAATGACTGATTATGAGATATATGCTCCATTTACCCTTCAGTTTGTTCTCTGGCTTCATTTATAGTTTGTTTTAGCCACTCAATTGGTAATTTCATTGCTGGTTTAAAGTTTTTATTCTTGTAGTGCTTGCCATTTGTGGATGAACCTCAGAGATATTTTCTGTTGGATACATGGTTATTATGTTATGCATCTTAGTTTTTCTATGCTTATGATTTAGTTTTTATTTGGATTTATGAATGCATTCCTTGTTGTCATCAAACTTCACAACCAGAAAACCTTAAAAAACCCTAAAAACCCTGTTTTGTTTTATTGAGATATTTGAGATTATGTTGGCTTGTTTTCTCGTAGTCTGGAAACAATTTCTGGCATAAACACATCCCATCAAAGAGGAATTTTATGTTGCATGGCATACGTTCATACACTACAGATTATTATCCAGGGTTAATATTTTGCTCAGGTAAATATGTCGTTTGATTTGTTTATATTCAAAGAAATAATTTTTGCAATATTTAATTTGGTGCAACTGTCTTGATATTCAACACTAACATGCTCTCTTTACTATAACATTGTAGGTCTTGTAACAAAAGGTTATTATGGATGTAAATGTTTTGGGCCTACGATGAAGACTAGATAGGCCAAAGACCTACGAAAGTCAGTGTATGACTTCTCTAGGGTATTCCTCCCAGAAAAACACTCTTATAGAAGAGCAATATTTTCTTTCAATGGTAAACGAGAGAGAACCTAAATGATTGAAATAATGACACCAGCTGACTGGCTAAAGAAATATGACAGAGATAAGGAGAAGGAATACAAAGAGATGTTCGATTCAAATGTGCAACCTGTGATCGATGATCATAAATTCTTCAACACCTATGTTGAGAAAATACCCAAAGGGATAAAAAGGAAACTGATATTTTATGAGCTCCCATATTGGTAGCATCTTAAGATTTCCCACTAACTAAATTCCATGCATATATTTAAAAATGTTTCATGCTATTTGTGGCATCACATATCATCGAAAAAAAAGTGACAAGTTGGCCGTCCAGAAAGATATTATTTCTTCAAATGCTAAAAAGAAGCATTGGACAAGACAATAAAATAGAGGAGAGGTTGGCCCCTCTTTTTCATTTAAAAAAGGTGATGTCCCATGGATTTTAAAGAAATATTATCTTAATTTGGAAAAAGAAGTTATATTGGGAGTGAAGGCAGCTTCTTTTTATGGGTCTACTCTATGACGTCGCTTCATTGCACACGAAAAGTTGTCAGGTTTGAAATAACATGACCATCTCAACCTTCTAAGGGTACGTATAATGTCAAAAAATTGTTTTTACTTTTTATTTATATATTTTACAAAACAAGTTAATATGCAATTAATTTTTGTGTTTACTTTGTAGTGTCATTATTCGTTGTTCGTGTGTGGGTGTGTGAACCAAGAAAATTTCAACTACCCGTGGCGTACCATATCTAAATTATCTGCATTTGTATGGTGGATCGCATTAAAGGATATTTACATCGCTAAAATTCCACAGTGGCATCAAGTGATAGCTGACCATATTCTCACATTTATGATAACTTGACAAGCAATTATACTTTCAAATTCATTTTCTAACCAATATATCAATCTATATATGAAACCATACTTCAAATTGTCTACAAAAATTAGGTTGAAAGTATTTAATATGAAAAATGGTCGAAAGGATGCTAAGATATTGACCAAAATTAAAAACCCAATAACTTTATGTCATAATACACACATTGAAGAGATATGCATATCACATATCAATGAAGTCCTAGATCGCAAAAGCATTAAAAATTTGATAGCGCCAAATATCGTAGATATAAGAAGACGCAAATGTAGATATCAGAAAACACAGACATCAAAAGACACAGACACAGATCTCAGAAGACGCATATACAAATCTCAGAAGATGCAAACATCAGAAGATGTAGACACAAATAAAAAAAGACCCATATCATAGTTCTGTTATAATTTGTTCATTTCAGGGTAGTAGGAAGGGGTAAGGAAAGGGAGGTAGTGCTTCCTTCCAGTAGGTGCTGGATAATATAAGGAAAGGGAGTTGGTGCTTCCTTCCAGTAGGTGCTGGAGAATACAAGGAAAGGGAGTTGGTGCTGGAGAATACAAGGAAAGGGAGTTGGTGCTGGAAAGTATAAATGAGAGCTGTTGCTTCCATCCAGTTGGGGTTGGAGAATTCAGTTGGTGCCGAAGAACAAGAAGAAAAGATAACAACCTTCAAGAAGTTTGGTTCCTGAACATTGTGAGTTGGAGATTGCACAAATAGGACTAATATCCATTCATGCCAGTGCCTAAAATCAATAACTTGGTGCTTTCACATTTGATAGAAGTTCCTATAGGTTGGTGCTTTAGTGCTTGTAATCATGTTGTTGCGTGAGTGAGTTGGTGCTCAAGTTTTTGGATATTGATGTTTCCTATCCATGTAATCAATATTTTATATATAGATATATATAAAGTTACTTTACAAATTCTTTGCGCAATTGTGTTATTTCATGTTTTGGAAAAAAAAGATTTTGAAGTATAATATGTTGAGTGGAAATATTGATTCGCTCCCCCTCTCAGTAGAAATAATAATTAAAAAATTGGTATCAGAGCAGATGTCTTTAGTAATAATTTAACAACTGAGAGATAGATAATTGCGTAGGCATGGGTGCAAAAGAAACATTGTCTCAAAGTGAAGCATGAAAGGTTTGTGAATATGATAGTATGGATAATCTTTCTATTAAGAAAGCAAGATGTACTATTTGAGATCAAAGAAAGAGTATAAAATAAGTTAAAAGGATCGCGACTGAAGTCATGAACACTCTTAAAAGGAAAGAAGAAGAGTCCAAAAGAATGGAAGCATACTTCACATGTCAAATACAAGGAATGGGTGAAACAACTCAAACTAAGGAACACAAAGGTGTTGTCATTAGAGGACGAGCATAAAAAATTGGTAGCATAAAATTGGAATAAATCCAAAGGAATTAAATTCCCGCAGAAAGAAAGAGAATAAAGAACTACAAAATTCGAGGAAGAAATTGTATCTCTAAGAGGTCAACTTTAGAAATCTCAAGACCAACTTGAACATGCCAACAAGATGACCAGTTTGCAATAGGTTCAAATACAGGAATATAAGAAAACACTCAACAACTTAAGGATTGAATTGAAAGGAGTTAAATATATCTTGGATAGTCAAATAAAGGAAACCAAGAAGGACCTAACAGAGCAACTTCAAGCAAGAGTTAAAATTTGGAAAAACATGGAATTTGAGATTATTTCCCTAAAGGAGGAAAACACTAAGAATGATAAAAATGGATGAACAGAGGACTCAACTGCTGAAAAAAGGAAAGAAATTGAAAAAATATAGACCCAAATGAGGATGAAAGATAAATTCAGAAAAAAACATCGAAGTTCTGGAAGAGACTATTGGTAAACACATATCACCAATCCACAAAACTAGCCTAGGGTTCAATGTTCAAGTTAGCAAGATATGCACAAAGAAAGAGGAAATGCCTTTCCAAAATAGAGATGAAGCAAGAAGTATGAAACATGGAAGTAAGTTTAAAATTTTAAGGAAAGAATACAAAGATATTGTGCCACCAATAAAATTGTTCAAAACATCTAGGTACAAAACCTTTCTTGGTCATTGTTTTTCTTGCAACAAATTTGTCCATAAATCTTAGAACTGTAGAAATTCAAGGAATTTTAATAAATGTTGGAAAAATAAACAAGAAATACCAAAAGAAGGATCTCATCCTGCTCTATATGAAAGAAGGAGCACTTATGCAAACCAAAAAAAGGAAAATACAGAAGGGTTTTGAAAAAAGAAGTCAACAAAAACATGCAACGAATTGATTCTGTAGATAGATAATGGAAAAATAACCGGAATCCAGATTGATTCCTATGTATTAAAAAGTGAATTAAACTTAGGAGATGAATATCTCCCCACTCCAATGTCAAAATAATCTACAAACAACAAGATTTGTCACAGAAATGAGGTTTGTGCAAGAGAAAAATGTGACAGACTAAAAAAATTAATGTTAGATAAGTAATGACCGTAGTAATGACCAATTAAGACATAATCTCATTAATTTGCAGGAGGCATTGTTAATTGTGTTTGGATAATATCTAGAAAAATCAAGATATTGTTGTTTTCGAGAATGGACCAAATCAAGGAGAATCTATGTAGAATGAAAGGCATTCATGACAGTTACTAAAATATCTCATTACAAAAGCAAGTGAAGTCCAAACACAATCACCAATGTTCACGAAGGACATCAGTATCAGAGTAGTAGCCGAGGAACTTAGCTTAAGAAGAAACAAAGCTATGACAACCAAAAGACAATACAAAACTAAGAATCCCTCAATAAACATATAGGAGGAGATGGCGCAAACTTCAGGAGCATCATTGTCAAAACCAGTCAAATTTCCTCTAGAGTACGTTCTAGTAAGGAAGCCTACTTCTCCAACTATTGTCCTACCCGAGACTCAATATATAGATGTATCGACATAAAATATTCTAGAAGGGGTGCTTTCTGAAGAAGGGTTGCTCGACAAACTCTACAAATTCTAGTTTGTGGATTATGATCTCATTGATGATGACAAGTTTCCAAAATAAGTTACTAACAAATACATAGACAGAAAGATTAGTCTACACACTAATGTTCCAATCATCTTAGCATTGAAGACATGGGAAAATGGGTTGATGAAATTAGGAATCGTAAATTTGCTGGAAGTACCACATTTTGGTAGGACCTCCCAAGTGAAGAAGTGCACAAAAAAGTTTCTGTCATGAGTGCATGATGGGTTCTGTGGCTGAATAAACCCATATCTAGATATGCTAAGCTAATAAAGTATATCAAAGGACTACCAAGCACAAGAGAATATGTTAGTTCACTTTTACATAAGACTAAGGAGAAACCCCTTTAAAAAAGGATAACTGAGAAGTTTGGAAACCTAAGGGATACCGGAGGGTTTTCAATGGCACACATAAATAACAAATATGTAAGGTTTGTAGTTCAAATTATGGCATGTAAACTGTTTTGAAAGAGTCACCGAGATTAAGTCTCTCCTACAATAATTTCTGCCATAGTATAATGCATGGAGGGGGTTTAGATGAACTTGTTGACATTTCTACTGAATTAATTTATAAATCATTGTCTTGAAGCTCAAGAAAAAGGTACACCTTTTCACTATGCCTGGCTACTAATATGTATTGCACTAGTAGTGTGGACAAAACTGAAAGACAATTGTTTCTTTGACAAAAATAGGAAACCATTCCTAGTGGCAAGGTACACAAAGTTATGGTTTACCAATAATAGGGATAGACAGATAGATAACAATATTAATTTCTTCATGTACAATGAAGAGATTAGGATTATTTTAAATAATGCACCTCGTATACAACCACAATTAGTTTAAGCATATAAGGGAGTCTCCAAATTCAAAATAGGGATGCATCACACCTATATACATGCCATAGGGGATCCCCATAATCAATGGCTAGCGTCCTTGTTCATACGTTATGAAGAAGATATTGCACATATCATAAATAACTAGGATCTGACATGGCGAATTGTTATACCAAAATCCTGTGACCATCATGTGATAAGACCTTTGACATACCTACATGCCCTGAATCCCAGCTTCTGGAGTGAAGACTAAATGGTTTTTTATCAGCCTGTCACACAAATTCCCAGCACCACTCATGCCCCTTTATCCGAGAGTGGTACCCCTATTCGCACTGCTTTTCATCAATTGTCCACAAGCGGTGCCACCGCCTGTCACCCTTGGCCCATAGGCGGTTATTACTAGAACTGCTTTGTCATAGAAGGAGAAGCGTGGTACCGTGGGTTAAAAGGGAAAAAGAGAAGCTTCTCAAGGCTTCTAGATGATAAGCCTCGAGATATCCCTTATCCCTAATATTGTGGGTTGGTTGAGCTCGAGATCCCTCATCCTAGGATCTTAGAGGCCACCTCACCCACTCATTTCTCAACCATCTCTATCCATATAGCCCTATAAATATGAGCTCATAGCCATGGTTGAGAGGAGAACATTGAAGGTATTGTTATGCTGTTGGACTGATTCTTGGCCCAAGATCACTTGGAGAGAGCATAGAGAGCTAGAGTCGGAGCTTTTGGGGATGAAGAGCTGCTTCCATGGAGATGCATGTCAACACTAAGGCTTGGCTGTAAACTTCTTCATATTTCTAATGCAAGCTGATTTTCTATCCCATATATATTGTTGATGTTTGATTTCAGATATTTATTGCTAGATTCCTTAGTCACTAGCATAGATTAGTAGATCATATTCTGGTTGCTTTGATCTGTTTCATGTTGACCTCTTTTGCAGGTACACAGGTGAACTATCAAAGCCTTGTATTCCAGATATCTACAACGTCTAGGGAGAGTTATCAACCTCTGTGATCTATTTGTTCTGGATCTGAACCATTCAGACAAGCGAAACACCTTGCTGTCCGCAGGAGGTGAAATATTTCGGTCAACAAATCTGGCGACTCTGCTGGGGAGGGTTATTCAGTTGTTCTGATCTTCCTCAGTATGCAACTCTTATCCGAATCCAGGCTCTATTTTCTTCAACTCTTTTCAGCCAGATCTACTTTCTGATTTGTATTATTTGGTTTTGAAATTTCCATATCTGTTCAGATCTGAGTCATTTCGGTCTTTTATGCTCTGTTTCCATACTCAATTCAACAGTATTTGCCTTGATCTAGCATTTTTCTGACTGGATCCTTCGTTCTTCTTGTGTTTTGGTCATCTACAGGGAACCGCACATGTTTTGTTGGCAAGGAGCAGTGCCACCGCCTGAGTCTAGTTAGCCAGATGCGGTGCCACTGCCTGAATCCAATGAGCAAGAAGCGGTTTTGCCTCAAAACCGCCTGTCAGCAGATTCATCTACGCGGTGCCAGGTAGGCCCTGTTCCAGACCTTGTATTTTGATTTTTGTGTGTTTTTAGCTTACTTTTTGTCGCTTTGATTGTTGTATTCCCTTTTTCATTCAAAGAGAGTTTATGTTTCTTGCATTATTTTCTTTGCTTGAAACCTCTTGCTCTTTTCTGTAGATATTATTCATTGGAATTGGAAATATACATTTCATTTTCTTGAGTAGGCTTTGGTTTGTTTTGGACTTGGAATGCATGAGTGATCCATGTTGTTTTGAGTCATTCTTTGCTTGGGGTAATTCTTGTTTCCTTCTGCATACTGATTTTTTCAGTGCTTGGTAGGAAAGATTGGTTCTTCGTTTCCTTGTCTATTTCAAAGAGAAGTTTTAGTTTTCTCTCTTTTGCTTTATCCACAAGCTTGTTGATCGATTTTCTTCTTGTTTTATGCATGATTGTTTGAAATTCTAGATCTTACTTTCATCAAGAAGAAATATCTATTTTCAGCTTTGCGTGCATTAGAGTTATATTTGTTTGGAAACGTTAGTGAAATCATCTTTCCATTGAGTTTTTATGCATCTTTTCAAGCATGAAAAGATAGGAAACATTTTTTTATTTATGTTAGATTTTCTCTAGATCTATTTTTTATTTGCTTTGAAGATTGTTTGGGGTGCACTGATATTTCACTTTTTGTTTGAAAAGATAGAATTGAATTTGCATTTGGCTATGCATTTTTGGAAGAAAAGTAAATCTCTCTCCCTCTCTTAGGTAGAATTTCATTGAAGAGGAAAACTTGCATCATCATATAGATCAATGTGCATCTTCTTTAAATTCAAGTTTTCACTCCATGGTTCCACCTAAACGCACAAGATAAAATTAACGGCAGTACTAGGGTTAAAATTTTTAGCAATTTGAGTGATAAGTTAGAGATGTGTTAGGGTGTCGTTAAGCGTAGGAGCTGTCGTTATTTGTCAGCATTACATCCCAGGACCACGGTTCTTCCACATACCGTTGGTATATCGAACGGCCTTTCACGTACCGTTGAGGTATATAGAAAGGTACTTCACGTACTTGATTGTATATAGGAAGGCCCCTTGTGAACGGTTATGCATTAGACAACACTACTACCGATTTGAGCTCCCTCATACCTTGCGTATATCGGGAGACCCTTTTAGGAATCCTCAAACCACATGAGTTATCCTTTTGGCCTGTCCTGTGAGGTTCCTGACTCTTATCCACTCCTTTCACATGTTTGCTTGTTGCTTTTAGTTTGAGTAGTACTTGGTTGTGCATGGTAGTTAGGGGGTTATTAGAGAGTTCAAAGATGGCATCGTCATCTGGGACTACCACTCAAGAGGTCCCTTTCCAAGGTGTACCTTTTGTATTCCCTCCAAGTGAAGGTATTGGTCCTCCCTTTATTGCCACTCTAAATCTTTCTGGATTAACTATAGGATTACCGGTCTGGCTGTTTAATCTGGTAATTCCTGTTACACCTAATGTCTCAAATGTCACCTCTCCTCTGGGAGAGGATCAACCTCAACCTAATCCTACTCCTTCTTCGCTGGTCGTGGCTTCATCTCTTTCTTCTTCTTCGCTTGACCAAAGCTCTACGGTTAGTAGTCATGTGAATAAGAAGAAGAAGAAAGGGAAGAGTAAGAAGAAGAAGGATAAGAAAAAGAAAAAGCAGCAACCATCTGCTCTTGATGGTTCCCATTCTAAGAGAACACCCAGAAAACCCAAGTTCCCTTGTAAGCTTTGCAAGGGGGACCACCTTCTTAAGGAGTGCCCTGGCCTCTCCCGTGTACAAGAAGAGTGGTCTAAAAGATCCAAATCATCTGTGTCATCAACCTATGACCATCATGTTGACGATACTCCCTCAACCAGTGACCCATTGGTAAAAGGTCGTAAGGGTAAAGTCTTGTATCCTTGTTTGATATGAAAGGTTATGCATCATACTTTTCTCTGTCCAAGCATGGATGAAGCTTCGCCTTGGTTGGAAAATATTACTGATCATGAACAGGTGATTCCAACAAGTGATAGTAAGTTATCCCTCAATCCCCCACTGGTTGACGAAGTGGTTGATGCATATTTATCTGTGGTTGATCCCACTCTTCCTTCGGAGAGTGAAGTGGTCGAGTCGGTGTCATTTCCACCCGATCCTGCTCTTTCATCAGAGAGTGTTAAGACTGAAGTAGTCTCTTTGACTAATTATTCATCTTGTTCTTCTCTTCCAGTAGAGAATGAACTTAATCCCACTGAAGTTCTTATCCTTTGTTCTGATTGTTCTTGACAAGAGGAATTTTTTTTTGTCTTGACAGAACCCTCTCTAAGTAATGAGGTTATTTCCTTTGACTGGAGTAACCTAACAGAGTCTCGTCTTCATTCAAGTGTTCCTTTCCAGATAGTTGTGAATGTTACTGCTAGGCAGATACTTCACACTATTGTTGACGAAGGGGCTTCTGTTAGTATTCTATCCTCAACTACTTGGCAAGCTTTAGGGTCTCCTCAGCTTGTGCCAGCCACTGATCAGATACTGGCTTTTAATCGAAGGCTTACTGCACCTTTAGGGATCCTTCCTCATTTACCTATTACATTAGGAGGGAAAACTATCTGCATCAATGTTTGGTGGTCCAAGGTCCTTTATATTTTAATTTGCTCCTTGGACGTGATTATGTTTATGCCATGAAGGCTGTTGTGTCCACACTCTTTAGAGTTATGCATTTTACCCATGATGGGAATATTGTGACCGTTGATTAGCTTTCTTTTGTTACACCTGACCATCGCATTACTCCTAGTAACCAGACTGCCTTAAATGTGCTGCATGTTCTTGTGGTTCCTCTCCTTCTTCTAGTTATCTTCTTCCCATCGTAGGTAAAATGGGGGGCATTGCTCTAGTCTATGGATATCATAATGGAGCTAAGTCGCTAGCTTTTATGAAATGGGGGCAACCTACCAACCTCTGGATATTATGTTGGGTAGGAGCAGGTTTGAGAGCATAGTTTACCCTTTGGTTTCAAGCTTTTTAAAAAATAAAACCATTCCTTAAGCATAGTTTACGCTTTTGGTTTCAAGCTTGCATAAAAATGAAACCATGTCTAGAGCATAGTTTACGCTTTTGGTTCCAAGCTCGTTAAAAAATAAAACCACTCCCTAAGCATAGTTTATGCTTTTGGTTTCAAGCTTGCATAAAAATGAAACCATGTTCTGAGCAAAGTTCCCATTCTATGTCAAGCTCGTTAAAAAATGAAATAGCACCTGACCATCATGTTAGGTTCTGACCACCATGTCAGTTTTTCCTGAGCAAAGTTTCTATTCTATGTCAAGATTGTTAAAAAATGAAATGGATCTCCTCAAGCATAGTTTACCTTTTTGGTTTCAAGCTTGCATAAAAATGAAATCATTCTTGAGCAAAGTTCCCATTCTATGTCAAGCTCGTTAAAAAATGAAGTGGATGTCCTTAAGCATAGTTTACGCTTTTGGTTTCAAGCTTGCATAAAAATGAAACCATGTTCCAAGCATAGTTTACCTTTTGGTTTCAATCTTGCATAAAAATGAAACCATGTTCCAAGCATAGTTACCTTCTATTTCAAGCTTGTGTAAAAATGAAACAGATCCCCTTCCCTTAATTCGAGTCTTCACTTTAGTGTTAGAACTTGAACGCTCTTTTCACCTGCTTGATTCTCGTTCTTCCTACCCCCATGGTGAACATTTTCACATTAGTAACCAGGTTTTTAGGTTGGGTATGGAAGAAGAATCGTCGAATGAAATGAAGCTTGGGGTCATGTCGAGCCACTAGCAACCATGTTAGGGGTAGGCTTCGCTAGCAATCATGCTGGGGGCAAGATTCCAACCTTTGTATATCATGTTAATGGGATTTTTCAAGCATAGTTTACCCATTGGTTTCAAGCTTGTGTAAAAATGAAACCAATCATTGAGCATTCTTTTAACTGATCTTCGAGCTCGTTAAAAACAGTAAGATGGTGTTGAGCTTACTTTTCATTTTTCGTGCTCTGGTTAAAACATGAAAAGTGGTTTGAGCTTAGTTTATTACTTTTTTGTGCTCTGGATTCAAACATGAAAAAGGTTAATGGAGTTCTCTTTAAACCCTTTTCAGGCTCCCTAAATACGAAAATATTGTCGAACGATCTTGTCTTCTTCACGTTCGTTAAAGTATTTGAAGAGTCGTCCGTCCGACGGTAGGTTATCTCTTTCTCGGTTTGGATAGGACTATTTACAAGAAAGGAACGCTCCAGCCAATCATGACTGGAAGAGTTCTCTAAGGTATGATTTTATACTTTTTTGGGCCTTGGAGACTAAATCATATGAAAAAGGACCCCCGTGGAGTTTTTCTTCTGTATTCGTTCAGACTCTCTAAACATGAACGATACCGAGTTTTCTTTCAGTGGACTCGTTAAGTTAAACATTGAGAGACCTGTTTTGGGAACGAACCCATCCTCTCTCAGGTTCAGAAAACATATGAGATTGGAATTGTCTTCTGACAAGCTATATCAAGTGTTTGTTACCCTCTTTGAACTCGTAAAACCGAAAAGAGGCACTCATCGATCATGATGGGGGAAATGGGAAGGGAATCATTTTTCAAATAATGGCAGTTGTTTGTTGTTACCTTTGAACATGGAACTTGTCTGCACAATCATGTCAATCAATTGGGTATTCAGCTGATCTCCGTGACGATCCACTTTCATGAGTCATGCCAATCCTTTGAGTCTTTCAAAAGAATGCATTGTCCACTGTCGCATTGTGTATCTGTCCTGTCTAGTCATGTTGCCAAGTCATTTTGTCATGTCGCTTGATGTTCATAGGGGAATTGAAGAAGTCTTACCTCTGAAGTATACATAGTCTTTGTGTCAGTATCTTTGAGTCAGTCATATGGTTAATATGTTCACATCATTCCAGAACTTTGTTCTGAGTTTTGTGTCGTCGATGTGGGACTCATCATGGCCCTCCTTCGACGAGACTATTCCTGTCGACATCAGCTCATCATCTGGGAAATAGTCTTAGAAACAATATTCAGTACCTTGAGATCTGTATGCCTTAATGACAGATTCTCTCACTCTTGACATAGGTTCACATCATTGACCTTTGATCAATAGAATCGACTGGGTGTTCGACATCAGGACATCTATTCGCACTCAGTAGATTGTACTAGGGTACCTTGGGAATCATTGACATTAATGGTGATCTCCCTTGCACTTGTTAACGGTTCACATCATTGGCCAGTAATCAAGTGGTTTCTACCATGTTCGACTTCAGATCATTGTAATCACATGGATAGAATCGTACTTTGTGGAAGATGAGACGAAGACCTTGGGCATTTGTTTAAAAGCGTTGATTGCTTTTGCCCCAGGTTGTGATGGAGTTTTGTATATCTAGCATGGATCCACATTAGTATGGTCATGGCTATGCTCAAATTTGCGTCTGTATGAAATATATCTATGGTTGTATGTCTGGTAGCTATGTCCAAGTTTGAGTCCTCTATCACATGGATCTACGCTGTATTCTAGTAGCCATGCTTGTTTATTCCACTCATGGATCTGCCTTGTATTGGTATGAAACTATGAGTTTGGTTACTTATGTCTATGAGTCAACATACTGATGTACTACAGATGCCTACTTGACTGCATACTTTGATCGAGCCAACATTTTCATCTCCTAGCAACAACTTGTTCTCAAAGCTCTTGTTTATCATGTCACTCTAAGACTCATGATTTGGGGGGCATCCTGTTATACCAAAATCCTGTCACCATCATGTGATAAGACCTTTGACATACCTACATGCCCTGAATCCCAGCTTCTGGAGTGAAGACTAAATGGTTTTTTATCAGTCTGTCACACAAATTCCTAGCACCGCTCATGTCCCTTTGTCCAGGAGTGGTACCCCTGTTCGCACGCTTTTCATTGGTTTTCCACAAGCGGTGCCACTGCCTGTCACCCTTATCCCATAGGTGGTTATTACCAGAACCGCTCTGTCATAGAAGGAGAAGCGCCGTACCGTGGGTAAAAAGGGAAAAAGAGAAGCTTCTCGAGGCTTCTAGATGATAAGCCTCGAGATATCGCTTATCCCTACTATTATGGGTTGGTTGAGCTCGAGATCCCTCATCCTAGGATCTTAGAGGCCACCTCACCCACTCATTTATCAACCATCTCTATCCATCTATCCCTATAAATATGAGCTCATAGCCATGGTTGAGAGGAGAACATTGAAGGTATTGTT
This sequence comes from Pseudotsuga menziesii, assembly GCA_001517045.1. Taxonomy (NCBI): domain Eukaryota; kingdom Viridiplantae; phylum Streptophyta; class Pinopsida; order Pinales; family Pinaceae; genus Pseudotsuga; species Pseudotsuga menziesii. The sequence continues at coordinate 288,057 of LPNX010924252.1, read as the reverse complement.
ATGCTGCTGGACTGATTCTTGGCCCAAGATCATTTGGAGAGAGCATAGAGAGCTAGAGTCAGAGCTTTTGGGGATGAAGAGCTGGTTCCATGGAGATGCATGTCAACACTAAGGCTTGGTTGTAAACTTCTTCATATTTCTAATGCAAGCTGATTTTCTATCCCATATATATTGTTGATGTTTGATTTCAGATATATATTCCTAGATTCCTTAGTCACTAGCATATATTAGTAGATCATATTCTGGTTGCTTTGATCTGTTTCGTGTTGAACTCTTTTGCAGGTACACAGGTGAACTATCAAAGCCTTGTATTCCAGATATCTACAACGTCTAGGGAGAGTTATCAACCTCTGTGATCTATTTGTTCTGGATCTAAACCATTTAGACTAGCGGAACACCTTGCTGTCCGCAGGAGGTGAAATATTCCGGTTAACACGAGTTCCGACAACAGAGGAAGAATAGGTTGTATAGAAGGAGACCAAAGGTACATATAATCCCATTAATGATCCACAACCATTTGTACAAACCAAGAAATAGTGACAAAAGATTCAACTTGATGAGTAATCTAAGAAGAAGATAAATTCCTCCATTCCCTATCTCACTCATACACTAACAAAGTATGATAGGTAGAAAATTGGATGGTAGATTAAAATGCCATTGAGGACATATTGGAGAAAGTGGTTACTAAGGAAGAGTTTGAAGATCTTGCTATAAAGAAAGAAGACATACTGATAAAGATTAGAAAATAATTTACTAGCATGAAGCAATCAATTCAGATGACTAAAAGGAAGGAAGGACAAAGTAGTGTGGAAACACACTTAGAATCACACATGAACAATACACAAACACATGCTGTCACTCATATGAAGATTGCACTAGAAGCTTTACAAAAACTGAATATTTCAATTGTAGCATTGATACTTCCGTCCCAAGAGATGCAAGGGAGAGAAAGTCATGCATAAATAGTTATGTCACAACTACACATGAATGAAATGCATATGTTGCATACGTTGATTATGTAATAAATAAGATGGTGACATGAATTTGCCACCGTGGACTGGTACAAAAGTCTCGAAGAAAAGGAGACAAAACATGATAAATGTCGAAAGAAAATATTGTTCAAAAGACATCAGAGTTAGAGAAGAAAGTGGAAGAAGCAGCTACAAAGAATGACAAGTTAAAAAGGGACATGGAAGAGATGAAACAAAAGAATTCAAAACTGTAGAAAGAAGTATAAGAGATATGTAGTGATCTCCCAGAAGTTCAAGCATACAAGGATTATTCTCTAGAAGAAAAGGTGCTGAAAATTAGTGAGACCATTCAAGGTTTGCATGCACAAATTGAAGAAATTTTAGCAAGACAATGGCCATGGAAACCTACAGAGGTTAAAGCAGAACGCGAAAAGAAATTAGAAAGAACTAATATTGCAATAGGCAATATCAAGACCCTACACTTGAAATGCATTGAGCTACATGAAGAAAGTTCTCAGTTGTGGGGAAAGTTGATTGCTGACGAGCAGTTGAAGGAAATGGATCAAAAGATATGGGTTATACAATAATCAAAGCAAAAATTGCGTGATATATTAACCGGCTTACTAGCTACTGAAAATATGAACAAAATGGGAGAATTCATGAAACAACAGAAGGAAATAAGCTGTATCAAGGAGGAATGATAAAATATATCTAACAAACTTGAACCACTACAAGAAGAATCTGTTCAAATCATGGAACTATTTCAATAGTTACAAAGGGAAGTCAAAACAGAATGTTGAAAAAATATGAAGTCATTTCCCATTAAACAGGTGGAACTAGGTATTTTGGACAAAGAAGGTCATATGAAGGAGAAGGTTGAAGATGCAAAGGAAACCTTGCAAAAATTCGTTGCAATAGGACAACCACAAATATCAGCAGAAAATGTTACTCGATATAGGATATCACGAAGCATAACGACAGGGAGATAAAATTTTGTGCACACACATCCCCTTGCCATTGATGTCAAAGGCGAGAGAAATGCATGAATCTGAATGATATGGGAGTACAATTTTAGAACAAAGCTCCCTTTTAGGGGGAGATAATGTTTGTTGGCATCAATGTCAAAGGGGGAGATTATTAGAATAAAGTTGTCATTAATGTCAAAATTATGTAAATGATCCAGAAGTCACATGTCAGTCTCAAAAAAGTTAGTCGACATTGCACAAATGAAATACATGATGTGTTTGTTAATAGTTGTACATTAGCCCACACAATTATATGTTGGTTTATAAAATTATTGTTAATGATAGTTGTTTTGCGAAAACAAAGCAAGTAGTGTGTTTGTTGATGAAGTGTTGACTTACTATTTGTAGCCTTAAGTAAATAAATTAAATGGTAAATTGATATTAGAGCCTTGCGCAATAAAAGTACTCAGTGATCCAACACTCATAAAAATAAAAGTGATTTGCTAATTAAGTATCCATCTAAGGAAGTATGGAAGCCTCAAAGATGCAGAGATAAATATCACGGGATTAGAGGTTGGGGATGCTCTACACACAAGTATTATTGTACATGTCTAAATTTGCAGTTGATGCACATATCAGATTGCGAAGTAACATGCTGTCATGCAGTTGAAGTAAGAATATTTTGTGCATCAAGTCAGATCACTAAAGTCACAAATCAATGAAGAGAGATGCATATCACAGACCACTGAATTCACATATCACAAAAGTGTTAAAGAGTTAATAGTGCCAAATATCAAATATATATCAGAAGACACAAATGCAAATATATGAAGACGCAAACACATATATCAGAAGACACAGACATTAGAATATGCATACATAGATACCAGAAGATGCAAACATAAGAATACACAAATGCAAATCAGAAAAGACACAGACCATAATTCTGTTTCAATTTGTTCATTTTACGTTGGCAGGAAGGGGCAAGGAAAGGGATTTGGTGCTTCTGGAGAATACAAGGAAAGGGAGTTGTTGCTTCCTTCTAGTTGGTGCTGGAGAATATAGAGATGGGAGTTGGTGCTTCCATCCGATTTGTGCTAGATAATATGAACAGGAGTTGGTTCCTCCATCCAGTTAGTGTTGGACACAATGGCCACATTGAGAGTGGGTGTGAATCAGTGTGAGAGAAATTTTAAACTTTTTACCTTCTTTTATTCAGTCAAAGTATACCAAGCATTAATCACATAATCATATGCATCTGCTAAATCAATCAAGAGTCATAAGCACATTCATCACATCACAAGAGACACAATAATATTTGGAATTTTGATCTTTAATTATTGTACATGGAAGACAACAATATTCTCGATTACAATCAGTACCAATTGGTAAGAAGAGCTCCAACTCTGTAATAGGACCCAACCTGGTTTTCTTAGCTCCAACTAAGATGGATTTGAGGAGTCCAATCCTCAAGTGCAAGTTTCTTCTTGCAAGCAATCATACACCTGTACTGCTCAACCAACCTCTGCTCATCAACATAGTTGCTGCTATCCCACTTTCAAGCTTGATGCCAATCATTAATTGTCATCAATATTTTGCTCAACCATTTTTCTCTTCTCATCAACCATGTCATCAACACTGCTGCAATACTACTAGGTCTACTCATCAACACTGTTATCAAGTCATCAAATTGATCACTAACATGTCACCATCTTGTTCATAATTCTGTCTTGTTCTTCCTTCCCTTTGTCTCTACAGTTTATCTAACATGCACAACTTTTCTTGTCCTTCATCTTCAAAGTTCACATTTTTTTTACTGCACCTTCATAATTGCACTGAATTTATTGTCTCTAGACCTCTGTATCATTAACCATTCCTATAGCTGCCCCTCTCTCTCTCTTGGATTTAATCAATGTTTCATCCAAGGGTTTACTGGTGCACTCAAGTTCTTCATTCCACTACTAAATCAGATGAAACATAAATCCTAGTTGCTACAAGAATCTTCAAAGGCTTCTTAACACTCTCTTGCTTATGGTTTTTTTCATTTTCAAGATCATACTCAGATATGTCATATTAATACACAACATTTTTGTTGTCCATACATTTCTTCTCATCATTCTCTACATAGTATATCAATGTGAAAATTCCCTTATGAAAATCAAAGTAAGCCATAACCTTTATGGATGAAAAAGAAAGTATGCCTCAGCTCACCTTGAGTATCTTCTTAGCTTCGACATTGATCCCCTACGTTCTGCAATATTCAAATAATATTTCCAAAATTCAACCCAGATCATGATCACAACTCCTCTATACACTCCTTTTGTGCTCAACTTGTATATTGCAAACTTAAACCTAGATTGTAAACAAAAGAATTAGAACCATGACATATTGCATGTTTTCCATATTTAGCTTTCAAGAGAACAAGAGAAGATAACCCCGTAATTTTTCACATTAACCCAATCATACGATCTATCACATAGATGACTATCATGCAATTTCAGGACTGAGAATGCTTTATACTAGATTGTTAAACTTCATATGTTTCATGACTGTGGAGACATGAAAAAAAATCGGATCACTGTTGCTGTTGAATGTAAAATTCAGGACTATTTAAAAATTGTAGCTGCTTCCCCAAAAGAGTATTTATTGCTGCTGGTCACCAACACTTTGGATACATTCCAAAACTAGGTCAAGATAAAACCTTGGAAGAAAGAGGGAAACAAATCACTGATCAAAATTCAGACTGTAAATGTATGAAAGTTAGGGCTTTCTTCTTCTCTGTAGTCAGACTGTTTAGGCTGAGTATAATAGGACTATTTTTCTTCAAAAATTTGTGAGATCATAAAGACTCCAAGCAAGACAACTAGGTCTACAAAAAAAGAAGAAAATAGGCTGTTGTTCTGAATTGTATCTCCACCAAGAGCTCAACAAATGTACCCGATATTTAGAAGAAGAAAAACTAAACAAAAAAGGATTTCTCTGTTGTGAAATCTGGGTCTGTGTCCCTACTACTGCCACCACAGTCCATTGCATTTTCTTCCTTAGACATCCGAAAAATCTCAGAGCTATTTTGAATTTTAGACTGAAAAAATGAAGTTTCGATGGGGTATTTATACTATTTTTCCAAAATAAATGAGCCGACTTGTTAGAAATAATTTTTATTTTTGATTTGAATTTGTATTTTGAAATGGTCTCGACTTCATGGTAAGGAATGTAAGATTTATTTTGATTTTAAATTTTTATTAGATTATAATTTTAATTAAAATTTTTCACAAAGACATCCATTCTAAAGGTTATTCTTCTTACCATTTGTCCATAAGTCATTACCACATTTAAGGGTATCCTCCACCTCATTAAGCTATCAATGATGTCATGTCCCACACTCACCACCTTCACCCCATCATCAAGTGCAAGAAAGTGTGTTCATCACATTTTTAACACCATATAAACCCATGCAAGTAAGTTTCCAAGTGTCATCACATGTGTGTGGGTGCCTTCATCATGCCATCATGCAAGCAATGGGATTCATGGTCTTTTCAATGAAATCAAGGTATTTATCAATGATTCCAAGTATTCATGGGCTTCTTCATCATACCAAGGACATGTTCATGGGTTCCATAACATGTCAAAGACCATACAGGGTCTTCATCATCATAGAAGAGCTCCATGACCCCAACAAGGGTTGCAAGGGCATCAAAATACTAAGTGTGGGTCTGAGGACTTATTTAGGTATTTTTCATCAAGAAAGGGGCTTCATAGGATTCTTCAATCACCTCACCCACACCAAGAGATCTCCAAGGATTAAGATCCATCATAACATCACCTGTGGGGTTTCTAGACATTCTCCTGGGGTACCATGTCACCATTAGAGCATGAATGACCACAAAATGGGCCATTAATGTTTCTCCAACCCATATAGGGATTCCCCATCGTTCATCAAGGCTTCAGGACCATCTCTAGGGTCTTTAACACCATCAACAGAGTCTTCAACCTCTTTAGCAAGGTGTTGGCATCAAGATCCAACTTTGTGGGTACATGAACCTTGTCAACCAGGTACAAGGTGCTTCAAGGCACAAACCCACTCTATAAGGGATCTAAGGCACTACAAGTGGGACTTGGTGGAATCACTAACAACCTGTGGGGCCACTGCAAGTCCATGTTGGCATCAATGAAAGTTTTGTCAACAATATTCCCCTTTGTCATTAATGTCAACAACTCATGTCCCCCTGTGAGCATGATCCCCTTTTGTATTCATCTCTCCTCCTTTGGCATCAATGGAAAAGGGTGACCATATATCTACATATGAAACCATTGATCACTAATCATTTCTCCCCCTATCCACATGCACGATCCTAGGACCTGTTTGTATTCCTGGAGTAACCATCCTTTCTCCTTTGAGTTCATTCTCCAGCCTCATGAACTTAAGCTATGCTAAGGTATTTGAGAGACCTTACACTTGGCTTTCCATATGGAAGCCATCCTCCCTGGTCTAATCAACCTCTCCAATATACAACTGCTCGATCTTCTTCATCCATACTTGTTTCTTGGTATCTGTCCTTTCATCATTTGTTCCTTCATCTGTAATAGATTTCATTGATGAACTATATGGGAAACTTCTCAAGGGTTGTTTCCGTGTACTACAACAATATTGGCATTGTTCCTAAGTCTACTACAACTATAACACCTCGTCGTATGACAATATGCAACAATGTGACCAACATGGTTGCATGTCCAACATATGACTGAGCTATTGGAATTTCCAACACTTCTTCGATCAACTTCATGTATCCATGCCTGAGAGTGTCCCTGACTGTAGGTCTTTGTCTTCTGATCTTCAAATCTTCTTGTTGATGTGTATGAAGGACTCCTCCTTGGTTGACTTCTTTGACTTGCACTTTCTTGGGCTTTGTGACCAAACCCATTGCATGTGTTGCATCTCAATGTGTGACATGTGGCATCAACATGTCCAACTTGATTACATGTCAAGCATCCGACTGAGTCATTGAGCCTCCCACCACTTCTTCTTCCGTAGAGTCTACAATCCACATATTTATGACCAAAGTTAGAACAAAAATAACAATAACCATTGAAACCAATTTCATACCTGGATCTTGGAGTTGTTTATTTTCTGAGTTTTCTTTGAGAAATAGACCTAACTTCTTGTTTCATATTTGAACTTCCAAATTCCTTGTTGTCATGTGCAGGTGCATGGGGAGCAACTTTGGATGTTTATGGACTTGCTTCTAGAGTCTTCAGAGACCAAGTGTCATCTTCATATTTTTCCTTGTCCTTCTTATAACCAAGACTGATTTTGTCAAGTGGAGATATCTAACAATCCAAGATCTTATCTAGGACAATTGAACTTTCCTTGAACTTAACAAAAGCTTCATTCTTCTCAGCTTTCTTCCTAAGAATAACTACCTCCATTTCCAGCTTTTGGATTGTCTTGTCATTTTCTTCTAGATGAATCTTCAGGATTTCTTCTATCCTCTTGGCTTCCTCCAACTGAGTCTTCATATCATGATTTACCTCTCTAGTTTCTTCAACATATTCAACAGGATCTTCTGGTTCTTCCTTTTGATTGATCAATTTAGTCTTTAGTTGTTGAATTTCAACATCCTTGTCCTGCAACTCTTTGTCCTTGTTTTTGAGCTTCAAAAGCAAGACTTTCATTGTCATGGTCTTCTGCTGATATTTGTTCAAGGATTCCAAGATTTTTTTTTAAAACTTTGTGAAGTCACCATGGTTTAAATTTTACTGTGTTCAAAAACCAATTCGCTCTGAGATGAATATTCAACAACATGAGATGTATCTCATGTGCAACCTTTGATATCCCTTAATCATCATCTACAAGAACCTTCTCAATTTCATCACACAAGCTATCATTATAATCACAAGAGTCCATACCTTTACTGGAGTACTCATCTAGATTCACTTCTTCTTTATTGATCTCTTCTGAGGGCTTGTCTTCTAATTCCTAATTTGTCTTCTCGGGTTATGATCTTGGCTTTTGGTACTCGCTTTCCAACTTTAACCATAAATCTTTGGCTGAAGTATACTCCTCTACACTTTATTTCACTCAACTGGGAAGTCCATCCATGAGGAAATTCAAGGTTGTAGTATTGTCCTTCTTTTCTTCCTTTTGTGCAACCAATTTTCCCTTCTTGTTTGATGGAGCAGGTGGATTAATAACAATCTCCCAAAGACCAAATTTCTTCAGATATGTCTTCATCTTTCTCCTCCTATTGAAATAATCTGTCATATCAAGTACAGGCACATCATTGCTTGACGACTCTTCCTTTTCTTCCATTGTGTATCAGGATATCCTTCAAGCTTGCTAGGCTTGTGATGAAGGCTTGCTTTGATACCAAATGTTGGAAACAATGGACACACTGAGAGGGTGATCCAAATTTCAGCAAGAATATGGTCTAAATTCGTATGTATGAGTCATAAAAGCATTTAATGAGAGCCCACATGCTCTCAGTCATCGTAAAAGCATTAAACGGAGAGGCCACCCTCTCTCATCCATGGTAATTGACAACTCATGGTTTTATTCCATGGTATGGCTTCAAGGCACATTATACCTTTCTTATCCATCGTATTTCACAACCCATAGTTTTGACCCATGGTATTTCCCCAAGGCACATTGTAATAATGTTATAAAAAGGATCTATGCCTTCTCAATAAAGGATTTGAAGGATTTTTGGCATCCTACCTTTTTGTTATTCTATTGAGTTATTGGGTTATTGGTTCTTAGTGCCTTTCTTAGCATGGTTTGAGAGGTGAGGCTCAAAGAACCCTCTTTGAGCCTCACCCCTCCATGTGGAATATTTCTTATGTTTCTATGTCTAGGCTATTCACATCCTATATCTCATTGATGTGTCTTTCTCATAGCTATCCATAATGTTATATTTTCTCCTCCACTCTTGGCATTCAAGCCGTCCAGGTCTTAGCCCCATAGGAATGAGGGTTTGAGCATAGTTCGGGTTCAAAGATCTGTAGATATTTCTTGGGGGCTGAGACCCGGACGACTTGAATGCTGAGAGTGGAGGAGAAGATATAACATAATGGACAACAATGAGAAAGACACATCAATGAGATCTAAGATGTGAATAGCCTAGACAGAGAAACCTAAGAAATATTCCACATGGAGGGGTGAGGCTCAAAAAGGGTTCTTTGAGCCTCACCTCTCAAACCATGCTAAGAAAGGCACTCATAACCAATAACCCAATAAATCAATAGAATAACAAAAAGGTAGGATGCCAAAAATACTTCAAATCCTTTATTGAGAAGGCATAGATCCTTTTTATAACATTATTACAATGTGCCTTGGGGAAATACCATGGGTCAAAAAACCATGGGTTGTGAAATACCATGGATGAGAGAGGTACAGTGTGACTTGAAGCCATACCATGGAATAAAACCATGATTTGTCAATTAACATGGATGAGAGAGGGTGGCCTCTCCATCTAATGCTTTTATGATGACTGAGAGCGTGTGGCCTCTCATTAAATGCTTTTATGACTCATACATCCGAATTTAGACCATATTCCCCCTGAAATTCGGATCAGAGGGGGGATGAATCGGTGTGAGAGAAATTTTAAACTTTTTACCTTATTTTATTCAATCAGAGTATACCAAGCATTAATCACATAATCATATGCATCTGCTAAATCAATCAAGAGTCATAAGCACATTCATCACATCATAGGAGACACACGAATATTTGGAATTTCAATATTTATTTATTGTACATGGAAGAAAACAATCTTCTTGATTACAATCATCACCAACTGAAAAGAAGAGCTCCAACTCTGTAACAGGACCCAACTGGGTTTTCTTAGATCCAACTAAGAAGGGTTTGAGGAGTCCAATCTTGAAGTGCAAGTTTCTTCTTGCAAGCAATCATATACCTCTACTGCTCAACCAACCTCTGCTCATCAACGATGTTGCTACCATCCCACTTGCAAGCTTGATGCTAATCTCTGATTGTCATTAATCTGCTACTCAACTACTTTTGCTCTGCTCATCAACCATGTCATCAACACCACTGCAATACTGCCAGGTTTGCTCATCAACATTGCTTTTCAAGTCATCAAACTGATCACTAACATGTCATTATCTTGTTCATAATTCTGTCTCGTTCTTCCTTCCCTCTGTCTCTGTAGTTTATCTAACATGCACAAATTTTCTTGTCCTTCATCTTCAAAGTTCACATTGTTGTTCTTGCACCTTCATAATTGTTCCTGCATTTATTGTCTCCAGACCTCTATATCATTAACCATTCTTGTAGCTTCCCCTCTCTCTCTTGGATTCAATCAGTGTTTCATTCAAGGGTTTACAGGTGCACTCAAGTTCTTCATTCCACTACTAAATTAGATCAAACATAAATCCTAGTTGATACAGGAAACTTCAAAGGCTTCTCAATACTCTCTTGCTTATGGCTGTTTTCATTTTCAAGATCATACTCAGATATGTCATATTAATACACAACATTTTTGTTGTCCATACATTTCTTCTCATCATTCTTTACATAGTATATAAATGTGAAAATTCCCTTATGAAAATAAAAGTAAGTCATAAGCTTTATGGATGAAAAACAAAGTATGCCTCAGTCCACCTTGAGTATCTTCTTAGCTTAAGATTTGATCCCCTACGTTTTGCAATATTCAAATAATATTTCCAACAATCAACCTAGATCATGTTCACAATGCCTCTATACATTCCTTTTGTGCTCAACCTATATATTGCAAACTAAAACCTCGATTGCATACAAAAGAGTTAGAACCATGACATATTGCATGCTTTCCATCTTTAGTTTTCAAGAGAACAAGAGAAGATAACCCAATATTTTTTCGCATTAAACCAATCATACGATCTATCACATAGGTGACTATCATGCAATTTCAGGATTGAGAATGCTTTATACCATATTGTTAAACTTCGGATGTTTAATGACTATGGAGTCATTGAAAAAAATCGGATCACTGCTACTGTTGACTATAACATTTGGGACTGTTAAAAAGTTATAATTGTTGCCCCAAAAGAGTATTTATTGCTGCTGGTCACCAAAAATTAGGATACATTCCAAAACTAGGTCAAGATCAAACCTTGGAAGAAAGAGGGCAGCAAATAACTGATCAAAATTCAGATTGTAAATGTATGAAAAATAGGGATTTCTTCTTCTCTGCAATCAGACTGTTTAGGATGAGAAAAATAGGACTGTTTTTCTTCAAAATGTCATGAGATGGTAAAGACCCTAAGCAAGACAACCAGGTGTGCAAAAAAAGAAGAAAATAGACTGTTGTTCTGATTTGCATCTCCACCAAGAGCTCAACAAATGTACCCGAGATTTAGAAGAAGAAAAACTAAACAAAAAGGATTTCTCTACTGTGAAATTCGGGTATGTGTTCCTACTACTGCCACCACAGTCCACTGTGTTTTATTCCTCATACATTCGAAAAATATCAGATCTCTTCCGAATTTTACACTGAAAAAATGAAGTTTCGATGGGGTATTTATACTAATTTTCCAAAAAAATGAGTCGACCTGTCAGAAATAATTTTTATTTTTGATTTGAATTTGTACTTTGAAATGTGGCCAACTTCATGGTAAGGAAGGTAAGATTTATTTTGATTTTATATTATAATTTTAATTTTAACTTGTCACAAATATATGGTGAGTCTTCTTACCATTTGTCCATAATCCATTACCACATTTAAGGGTATCCTCCACCTTAATAAGCCATAAATGATGTCATGTTCCACACTCACCACCTTCACCCCATCATCAAGTGCAAGCAAGTGTGTTCGCCAAAAATTTATCACCTTATCAACCCATGCAAGTAAGTGTCCAAGTGTCATCACATGTGTGTGGGTGCCTTCATCATGCCATCATGTAAGCAATGTGATTCATGACCTTTGCATGGGCATCAAGGTCTTCATCAGGGGTTACAAGTCTCCATGGGATTCTTCATCATACCAAGGACATGTTCATGTGTTCCATAGCATGTCAAAGACCATACAGAGTCTTAATCATCATACAAGAGCTCCATGACCCCAACAAGGGTTTCAAGGTCATCAAACAACTAAGTGTGGGTCCAAGGACTTCTTTAAGGATTTTTCATCAAGAAAGGGGCTTCATAGGCTTCTTCAATCACCTCACCCACACCAGGAGACCTCCAAGCATCAAGATCCATCATGACATCACATGTGGGGTTTCCATACCTTCTCCTGGGGTACCATGACACCATTAGAGCATGAATGACCACATAATGGGTTGTCAATGCTTCTCCAACGCATCTATGGATTCTCCATCATTCATCAAGGCTTCAGGACCATCTCCAGGGTCTTTCAGGACCATCTCCAGGGTCTTTAACACCATCAACAAGGTCTTCAACCTCTTCAGCAAGGTGGTGGCATCAAGATCCAGCCTTGTGGGTACAAGAACCTTTTCAATTGGGTACAAGATGCTTCAAGGCACAAACCCACTTTGCAAGGGATCCAAGGCACTGGAAGTTGGACTTGGTGGCATCAATGACAACCTGTGGGGCCATTGCAAGTCGATGTTGGCATCAATGAACATTTCATCAATAGTTGGTGTTTGAGAATTCAGTTGGTGCTAAAGAACAAGAAGAGAAGATAAAATTATTCAATCAGGTTGGTGCTTGAAGAATGGGAGTTTGATCTTGAACAAATAAGACTGTTATCCATTCAGGTTGGTGCTTACACAATTGATAAGAGTTCATATAGGTTGGTGCTTGTAATCTGTGAGTTGGTTCTTGTAATCTGGTTGTTTCCTAAGTGATTTGGTGCTTACATTTATCGATATTAGTGTGTCCTCTCTCTCTCTCTCTATATATATATATACACACACACACACACACACACACACACACACAAATTCTTTGTGCAATTGTATTATTTACTGTTTTGGCATAAAATTTTTTTGAAGTATAATTTGTTAAATGGAAATTGTATGATTTGCGATTTATACTGATTCACCCCCGTCTTAATATAAATAAGAATTCAACACTTTCTTTACAAAGGTGTAATTCTTTGAAAACTTGTTAAGTCATACGAAAACTTGTTTTATATCATAATTTACAATGCAGATTGTGATTTGTTTGTTGACTAAATTAATGCTTAGTTATTTAAAGACCCACATGATTTTGAATAGTACAAAGTTATTTTACATAAGCATACGGTCATCATCATTTTCAACACATAACAAACATAAACATTATGATTATAATACCATCATAAACATAAACATCACCATACTAACATAAACATAACCATAAGCTTAAACAAAAACGTACCTACATTCTCATCATTTTCACGACATAAATATAACCATACAATTATTATCATTCTCAACATCTAACAAACATAAAAATAATCACGGACATACCATCATACCAACATTAACACAAAACAAAAAATAAACATAAATATACCATCATAAAAAACACGTCACATTTTCAAGTAACATATACATCTAATAGATTTAAACATAATCTAACATAGATATCTAATATTAAACTTAAACATAAACATTCCATGATCATAATTTTCACCGCATAAACATAAACATGCCNATATATATATATATAACATCAAAGAGATGATAAAATATTCCAAATATAATATATCTCTAGTCCAATGACTATTATGACATATTGGATCCACCTCTTCCAACATAGGCATAATCAATATCTCACTGACTAGAGCTAGATGCATCATAACCTCCACCAATAAAATCAGAAGCAGTATCAACACCATGCCAACAAATGCAGAGGCACTGAAACCTCTACAAATAGAGCCAAAGGCATCAATACCTCTACACAAAATAAAAATAGATCCGAGAGTAGGAGGGATAGATCCATCAAGATGAAGTGTACGAACCCCTATGAACATCCCTAATATAGAAATGAGTGAAGTAGGAAATGGTGGATAGTTTGGCCGATGAGTAGGATTGAAGGGTCGGTAAAGTAGGATTAGAGGATATGAAGAAGTTGGATCGAGAGGAAGGTCACGTAGGAGTAGAGGAGACGATGAAGTAGGATTGGGAAGAAGGTCAAGTAGGAGTAAAGGACTATATGATGAAGGAGGTGAAGGAGGAGAACATGGTGGAGGAGGAGGTGGATGAGATGTCGAAGGTGGAGGAGGGGGAGGTGCAATGGATTTGGAGGTTGCATCACTAGTCAAAGCAAGTGATGGATAAGGAGGTGGAATAGAAGGTTGAGGATCTCCACCCTCATCTGATGTTGATATACCATAAGGGATACCATCTAAAATATCACAAGCACCAAAAATTTCCAACATCAATATCCTCATATTGCGAGGAAGCATCCTCCACAACTCTACGCGGTGAGGGTTCCTCATAATGTACCTCACATGTAGAAGCCAAAACCCTCGATATTCCAACAACATAGACAACCTGTCTGCGACATCCTATTGGTACCTCTCATTTGGACTTCTTTGAAGGCCAAGTCTAGATAAATGGGGCACCTCAGGATGACCTACATCCAACTCCATATCCCCCTCATCCTGAATGAGAGGAGGTGACACATCGTCATCAAATTTCCCAACATCTATAAAATATATATTACACAATATTAATTAGAAAATTTCATTAAACATGAATTCAATATAACAATTCAAAAATATTTTTTATTTTCATTTAGTATAAAAATAATAAAATGAAACTAGATTAATTCAAACATAAGACTAAATTTACCTCTATCATTTGCTGGATCATCCTAACTGAATAAGATGTTGGGACTTCCTCTCCAATCCAAGCTGGAATATGGATATGGAACCATCTCTAATCGAGGTAGGTCCTTGTTTCCCAACATATTAATCACATCCACAGTTATCCTCACCGTAAAGTCAAGCTACCTCCTCTTGGGCATCATATTCACCCACATGTGCATATGCACATCTGTCATTAACCTCGGAGGGTACACAGAGGGTACCGATCAAAAGATAGCCCGATGGCCGAAAATCTCTCAAAAAATAAACAAAACAACTCTGAACCGAAAGAGATTTTCTCCTTCTTGCCAATAGATGAATGACATCGATTAAGAGCATAACAAAACTGTTGTAAACAAATAGCAGACCACCTAAAACATCTAGGTTCCTATACTAAAGGATCAACATAATATAATAGAAGGAAGCTAATGCGCTTCCCATATCTAGTGATATGCATGATTTTTATCACCAAAAAAGAGAGGCACCTAACATCCTTTATACCAAAAGAAACAAGGGAAAGCTTCCCACCACCGAGTTGAAACTGAGTAGGGTCGATGATGTTAGGATCAACATATCTCTGAACATATACTAGTTGAGTTGATGCCACAACTCTAGCCGGTACCTCAAGTAACTGAGGAAATTTTTCACCTCTCCTAGAGAACACTGTGATAAAATATATGTCCTCATTAGTGGGTTGGAAACAATGATCGAGGCCAACTCAAAACGCCTTCCTATGATGATCTCAACGTGAGATCAACTGGGTGAGGAATGTAGTGTTACCCTTGAGTGATGTCTCCTCCTCATAGAACTTGAGGAGGCCGACAACTCTCAAAAGGTGTCTCATCGATGGAGTAATGGGACAAGGGTTTAAATCTCTCTCCCTCTCCTTGGCCTCCCACTCTCTCTGTAAGTTATGTTGGGAAACTTGAGATTTCTATTATTTCCTGGCCTCGTGGCACTCATGTCTCTGTTTCACATATAAAATCAATTAGTCTCACCAAACTACATATACAAACATTATATGAGAATTATATGTATTAAAATACAAATTTAATTTTATTGCAAAAAAATGACTAATGGTACGCTAATATAAATCTAACGCACCATTACCAGTGCTCCTTTATATTTAATGCATCGTAGATGGTGCACTACACTGACACAACACACCACTAATATATTACTATTAAATTATAATTTTATTATCAAGTCGGTGCGCTATAATATACATGCACCCGTGCATTTTAAAATTTGCATCAATAAAGCGCCTATGGCACATCCGAGCACCGAAAATCGGTGCATGGACGTGCACTAGGAGCACCGTTGAATTATGATTTTTATGCTATAATAAATTTTTAATGTGTATGAATCGATGCTTCCCTAGCACATAAATGCACCATAACTAGTACACTTAGTTTCTTTAAAATCACTGTCGTTTATTTAATTTTATAATTGATAAGGAATGTGTCAATGGTGTGCCTACAACACGTCATAGCACCAAATATCATTGTGCTGATGTGAAATAGAAGAACCAGTGAATAATAATTTTTTAGTTCTGCAAAAAATTAAAATTCTTGTCATGGGTTGGTTTATACGATGTAAACGCACTGTTTAATGTGTGCTAACATGATATAAAAGTATCACAATTTATTTAATTTATGTTTGATGGGGAATGTGTTCATGGTGCTCCTAGAAAATGTCATAGCACTGGAAATCGTTGCACTAACGTGCACTAGACACACTGTATAAGTTGGTTTATCAATTTTTCTTGGTAACATTTACCAGTGTGTTCTCTACAAGTAAGGGCACAATAATGTTGGCGCACTTATGTGTAATGAACACATATATTATTAGTTTACAATTTTTAAAATATAATTTATGTTATGGTTGTGCGCTATGAAAGCATACCGCATTGGTATTGTGGTGCATTCAAGTCATTTGGGTCGCTTTTCAAGTGGTGTGCCCTGTAACAATTTACAGAGTGCATCGATGTCCGATGCGAGCCAAATGGCTCGAATGCAATGTTCAATTTTTTTAAATAAAAAATGGAAAATTATGGCTTAATTTCAAAAAATATTCCACTAAAAATTTAAATTATCAAGTTAGAATTAATTTACTTGTTGAGCCACACGTTAGGGAGGCATCCTGACAATGTATGGAGAATTTGAATTTTCGCCCACCATTTGGAGAAATTCAAACTCAAGTCAGCAACCAATAGTAATGAGTAATGTATTAGCAACAAGTGGAATAAACACAAGTGGCTTGGCGTCTAGGTGGGTTATGAATGACACCGATGCAGATAGTTCAGATGCACTGTGGAGGGGTAAAAATGAGTTTGACAATGCAATTTTTTTATTTTATTATAAAACCCTGTTTTGGTGTGCCCAATATGGGAAACCACCGTTGCCTTGGATTTAAACTACACAACATGCAAGTAAGTTTAAATCAAATTTAACATTTTTAACAAATACAAACCGGTGTGTTTTCCGATATGGAACACACTGAGGGATTTATGAATAATGAAGACCCATGTTTAGGGTTTTAAATAAAAGGAAACGAGTTCTTTTAATAAAATAACTCAGTGCATTTTCCCATATTGGACGCACCAGGACGTGGGTTATAAAACAATGCGTTATTTGAAATGTAACGGACTAGTGCGTTATGTTTCCAAAAATGCACCGCGATGGTTTTAGAAAATTTTTGCACATCTTGCATAATTTATTTTTTTAATTGATTTTTTTTCGCGGTGCGACATGGTTTTTTTGGAGGTCCCAACGTGTTTGGGTTTGAGATGTTATAGGGTGTTTCGATTAGAAACCAACTAAAGAAAAAAAATCTACCACAACCTCCGGTCGCATGCCTCCGCTATAAATATATATTTGATCTCTTTTGAGAGGAGCATCTACTATAACCTTTGGTCTAGGGAATTTTCCTTGTAGTGTTGTTATATTTGATTGTCTAATTATATTGTTTATTTTTCATGTTATGATGGTGGAAATGGAAAGTTGATTGCTAGATGCAATGTTTAATCAATTTGAGTTGGTTAACAAGTAATCTGATGTGAAATATGTTTCATGTCTATCAAGTAGTTTGTGATTGTATGTCATTCTCCATAGTTAGAGATCATCTTTATTGCATTCCATTTAGTTCATTGTAGTGTGTTTTTTATCATTTAATTTATTGTATTGTTACAACTAGATCTAAATTAGCTAATTAGAGTGCAAATTATCATCGGTGTTAATCATATTTATTGTTTGTTGTAATTTGAACTACTCTAATTTGAATAACAAGGTGTATTTAATGAATATATTATACATAGACACTTATATTTTATATTTTAGATACTTAGACACTTATATATCGTTAAGGAGAAAAAACTTATACAAGAATGAATGATGTACATCTTTTAAAATTATGATATAATACATTAAAAATAACAAACAATATGTTAATAAAAATTGTATGTTCGGAATATGCATATTCATATCTATATGTATTTGAAGTTTCATTGGTGATGGATTTGTATATCCTATTTAAAGATAATGTGAAAATATAGATATCGGAAAACATTTTTATGAAAATGAAGATAATTTATTTATTTAAAAATAAAATGAGAGATGAAAAGTGTGGAGTTTCACATTGTTAATCAACGTCAAAATATTTAATATTTTACTTGATACCTTTATTAAAGTCTCATCTTTATGCTTAGCATTTGTGTTTCTCATGTATACTACCTTTTATTTCCTTTATTATTCATACTTAGTATTTGTATTACTTATGTATACAATCTTCATTTCCTTTATTAATTTTGATCTTTTTGGGTTTTTTAACATACAAATCATTCATTGTTTTTCCGTAGAAAAAGACGTACTTTTATTAAAAGTAATGAAATTACATTTGCAAAATGTATGTATGCATACATTTACAAGAACTGTGCCATGTTTATGTTTACATGTATTTTTCTTCGCCTAGTCTGATTTGTATCAGCAAAAAACAAAAACAAAAAACTAAGCCTTATGTTGGTCAAATCTCTGTAAAAAATATGCCTTTGTATAAAAGTTTGTTTTGTAAAAAATCAAAACAAATCGAAGGGTGAGCCTTCTATGTGGCTCAAAAAACTGCCAATGACACATTTGTAGTAGCCATGACGAGAATACCCAAAACTGTATATGTGTGAAAAAGTAGTGTAGAGTTATACCTGTTGTGGTTCTAAGAAAGGTCTATGATAGAATTCATAGAATTCTCCTGAATTAGTCTATGATATCTTCTAAGTTCCTTGTTCCATAAAAAACACTTTCTTTGAGATATCATATACTTCAACATTCCTTTCCCTGTACACATAATGACATATTATGGAATCAAAATTTTGTAATGTCCCAATTCAAAAATTCCCAATAAAGGCAAAATTTTGGAAAAAATGTCTTGACTAGTTTTGACACAGGGGGATTCAAATGGCTCAAGAGGGTCTCGAATTTGGTAGGTACTGATGTGGGGAGTCTTAGGACTATTAAATTAACTCTCTATTAGTTTTATGATAGGTCATATACATCTACAAATCTAATTGGGCATGATGGAAAAAAGGGAAAAATTACTAGCAATTTATGATGCAACCCCCCTAGGGTGTGGGCAGAAATGCCTCTCCAAATCCTAAGAAAACATCCCCACTATCAGAAAAAAGTATGGGGAATATAATTAGACTTAATTTAATATCATTATATGTGGTTAAGAGTTCTGAAACAGAGGGTTGAAGCTTCATATTCAACTGCACAAATTCAGTGATATTTGTTTAAGGGAAATGCCATAAAGCTCAACCTCGACTCATAAATGGTGCATATAATGGTTCAGAACAGATAAAGATGACTATAGAAAATTTAAATCATTTAAATATCTCACTAAAAACATATAACATTGACCCAAGTCACAATATACATCAGATACACAATCTCCATTGAAAGGAAAAATCATCACATGGAAACTAGTCACAAGAAAGCTTGGAAATGTGGATATTTGCATACGCATTTATTCTGATTTCGACTTACAGAGCATGTGAAAATGATATTAAATATCCATACATCATACATCAGATATTGGGCATCAACTGAAATCAATGGGGCACAACCACCATCCACACTAGTGCGTCTTCATAGAAAAACATGGACATATGGAAGTGGAAATTGATAGAGTGGGAGGAGAGATGGGTCCCGAACAGAAGCATGCTCCTATATGTGATAAAAAAAATCCATGAAGCTAAAAATGAGAGGTATTATTTTCCTATCGCATGGCCAACTTGGATGAGAATCTCACTCTCTCGAAATTGGCTCACTAGCAGGGTAAGTGTGCACTCATCGTGCAAAGGACAAGCTAATGCTCTCAAAATTCAAAAGGAAAATTCACAAATGATAAAAATCCATTTCCATTCCTCATGAAATATTTTTATAACACTCATAAGGTACTCCAATTTATATTTCATTCCCATAGGATTCCTCCATCTCATCCTTGATGTTTAGTAACCTCCATGCCACTTGGCCTTCTCCTCAACCCTTCATCTTCCACCAAATTCAAATGGTTGATTATATCTCCAAAATTCGACCTCTTGGTGGCTATTTTTATCCCTTTAATACAATATTTTTCATATTTCAGTAATAAGGTCTTCAATCATGTATGATTTTTCATATAATCTTCCATCATTGTTGTCATAAAGCGCAAGGAATCTAGCTCCACATGGCACCTAGTTTCTTCCTAGACTCTTCCTCTTCTATGGGGAGTTAATCCTCCTCACCCATTTGAATCCTTGGGAACATTATATGTAATTTAATTAATATTCACCTTCCAATAACCTTCCATCACTCATAATTTCAAATTTGAGATTAATTCATGACATGTGTAAGGAGGAATCTAGCCACCCAAGGCCCCCATGGACCTCCAGATGTACTTATGAAGAAATGACACCTTATTTTCTCCATATTTATTATTTGTATGACCAAATTAATTTGTAAATGATAAACTAAGTTTCTCTTGGGTCTCATAGCTCCCTTATTGCAATATTTAATGCCTCCAACCTAGGGAACTAGTAGGTGATTGAAACATTGTCAACTAGTAGACCTATTGGAATGGGGACATGACAGTCCTCCCCACCCAATATTTTTTGTCCTCAAGCAATGTGAATTTTGGATGCTACAAAATTTTCTCATCTTCCCAAGTGGCCTCCTCACTAGGAAAATCCCTCCATTGTTCCAAATATTCTTTTATTGTTTTGCTTCGTAGTCTTCTTTTCCTTGTTCTCAAGATCTTGTTTGGAATGAGAACAATATGTAATTCATCATCCAAAGGTGGTAAATTATCTTAAACTGAAATTTTCTTCCCTACAACCTTCTTTAGACAAGAAACATGGAATACATTATGAATTTTGCTTCCCATGGGAAGCTCCAATTGAAAGGCCACTTCCCCATCTTTTTGAATCACCTTGTAGGGACCATAAAATATTGGTTTGATATTTTATGAACCTTTACCTTTTATGGTGGTTTTTTTTTATGGTTGCAAACTAAAATACACCAAGTCATTCACTTATAATTGTCTCTCTATTCTATGTTGATCTGCATATTGTTTCTGCTGATTTTGAGCAACCTGCAAGTTATCTCTCAAAACCTTCAAAATTTCTTGACTTTCTTCAACCCAATCCTTAGACTTTGGAGCTATACTATCACCAAAAATGTGGTCAATACAAGTGGATGCATCATAATGATAAATTTCTTTAAAAGGAGACATGCCAATAGACATATGGGAAGTAGTATTGTAACAAAACTCACCCAAATGCAATCATTTATCCATGATTTTTGCTACCCACTAACACAGTTACTCAACTAGCCTTCTAACCATTGATTCACCCTCTTTGTTTGGCCATAAGTTTGGGGATGATAGCTTGTGCTAGGTGTCAAATTTGTCCCCACCATTTTGAAGAGTTCTTGTCAAAATGCACTAAAAAATATGCTATCTCTATCATTAAAAACACTCTTAGGAAGCCCATGCAATCTGAAAAATTCTTTAAAAAATAGTTCATACACTTGTGCAGCAGTGAAAGTGGTAGTAAAAACAAATAAATGAGCCAATTTAGCGTGTCTATCCACCACCACAAATATGCAATCCTTACCAAATACTTTGGGCAAACCAGTGATGAAGTCCATGGAAATGCTCTCCCATTTTTCTGCTGGAATTGGCAAGGGATGTAAGAGACCAGCTGGATGAGTGTGCTCCACTTTATTTTGCTGAGATGTGGGCAATTCATTAACATAATCCAAAACACCATCCTTCAACCCTTTCCATGCAAATATTTCCCTCAACATTCGATATGTTATGAAGAAACCGGGGTGACCTACTAGAGGAAAAACATGAGATTTTTTTAAAATTCCCCCATTCAATATTGAATTAGGGACCAAATAGATTCTACCTCTGTAGTATATGATTCCTTCCAATACCTTATACCTATCATAATTGTTAGTCCCATCAAAAAATATTTGGCATACTCTACTTCTAATGTGGCTTTCCAATTTTCTGCTACATCCATGAGAGAAATAGAAGGTCTTCTAGATAAGGCATCAACTACCAAATTATTTTTCCCCTTCACATATTCAATATAAAATTAAAATTCTTGAATCTTACTCACCCACTTTTTCTGCCTTTCATTTAAATCCTTTTGAGTGAGGAAGTACCTTAAGCTGTTATGCTCAGTTTTGACTACAAATTTGTTTCCCACCAATTATTGTCTAAACTTGATCAAAGCATGCATGATGGACAACATTTATTTATCATAGATGGAGTAAAGCCTCTCATGTGTCTATAACTTCCTACTCTCAAAATATATTTGGTGTTGTCCTTGTTTTAGGACTGCTCCAAAGCCTTCCCTTGATGCATCACATTCCAAGACAAATGGTTTAGAAAAATATGGCAATTGTAGAATAGGGAATTTGATTATTACCTCCATTATTTGGAAATATTTTTTAGCCCCCCGATGCCATTGGAAAGCATATTTCTTTGTCAAATCAGTGAGAGGTGAAGTGAGTTGGGAGAACCCCTTCACAAAATTTCTATAGTAAGTGCAAATTCTAATAAATCCTCTTAATTCAGTGAGACTTTTGGGATGAGGCCACTCTAAAATGACTCTTATTTTATCCATATCCACCTTCAAACCATCTTGACCAATGATGTGTCCAATATACAAGAGCTGAATTTGCTTGTGGAAGATGTTCATGCATGATTGGAATGTGTCTGGTGCATTTGTCAGGCCAAAGGGCATGGAAACAAACTCAAAGTGACCATAATGGCATCTGAAAGCATTCTTTGGTATGTCTTCTTCTCTCATTCGAATTTGATGATAACCTGATCTAAGGTCAATCTTTGAGAAGAACTTGGCCCCATGGAGCTCATCCATGAGCTCATAAATCCTTGGGATGGGGTATCTATTCTATATTGTCTTCTTGTTTAATGCTCTGAAATCAAAGCACATTCTCAAGGTTCCATCTTTATTTTTTACTATAACAACTAAAGAAGCAAATGGGCTAGAACTAGGCCTTATGAGACCCAAATCCAAGAGTTCTTTGATTTCCTCTTCAATATCATCTCTAATACTTTTGGGGTGTCTATACGGATGCATTTTGATAGATTGTGTTCCTATATCTAACTCAATGATATGTTGAACACCTCTATCTGGTGGTATTCCTAGGGGAAGGTCTCCAAAAACATTCTCATACTTACTCAATAGTTGCTCTATCTCCTTAGGATGATTGGAAATGTTCAAGTGTGGTTTAGAGATGTAATTAAACATTCAACAACCCACTCTATATCTCCATGCCTCAAGATAGTCCTCGTGTTGTGAGAAGACACCACTTGATTTGGGTAAGTGTGCATTCCCCTCAACAAGATGGATTTCCTTTCTGAAATTTTGAACCTTATTTTAGGGACTTGATAATTCACTGTATGATCCCCTAAAGAATACAACCATTTTTCTCCCAAAACCACATTTGTATCAACCACATTCACTACATAAAAATGGTCAGTGATAGTATGATTTCCTAGAGTAACTTGAAGATTTGGAATCCATTTAGCGCAGTCCATAGAATTGTTACCTGTAATGATGATTGTGAAACCATCAAAAGTTTCATATTGTAACTTTCTCCTCTCCACCAAGTCTACATCTATGAAGTTGTGAGTGGCTCCACCATCCATTGGAACTGTCACCTTTTGGCCTTGTATGCTTGCCTTGAGCCTTAAGGTGTGAAATCTAAGTACACCCAAAAGTGCTGCAATTTTTCCTATATCAGGAGTGGGTTGTTATTTTTCTGCTGTTTGATACACCTCTTCTTTGGTTTCAAGTTGTGCCTCTTCCTCCTCCTCCTCCTCTTCATCATCATTAGAAAAAACTTCAATGTGGTGTGCCTTCCCATTGGCACATCTATGTCCTGGGACCCAAGGTTGTTGGCATGTAAAACATAGTTTCTTTCTTCTAAGATCTTCTTTGCTTGGTTCTCCTTTATTTTCTTTGGTAGAGGAGTCCTTTTTTCATGGTTTCTTACCGTTCCTTGAACTTGGAAGGGAAATTTGGCTTAGGAGGGTACTTGGTTCTTGGAAAGACATTCTGAAAATCCCTTGTCAAATTCATGGCATCTTTCAATGTGGCTAGCTTGTGGGATTTCACTAGCCCTATAAAAGTTTCTCTCAATCCTTCAGTAAACAATAAAAACAACCAAGCCATAGATACATCAGAACCATTACTGAAATATTTTCAAATTCTAACATATATTCTTCAGGAGTTCCTACTTGCTTCAATTGTGCTAGTTCTTTGAAAGGAAGTTCAGTGTCTTTCCTCTCAAATATCTCTGTTGCCGCCTTTCATACACCTTGGGGGGACATGGTAGAAATATTCAAGCCACTTGGTGTGTCCTTAGGGGAAAGTCTTGAGTCAAGGCTGTCACCTTGTTCTTGACTCCTCCGTTTAGGCTCAACTCCTAGCGAAGCCAAGGGGGGTAGACCTTGTTAAGTTACTAAGGTTAATTACTTTAGTATGATGGTATTAAATTGAATAAGTTGCTTAGGAGTTTGAAATTAACAATTGAGAACCACAGATACAAGATGAAAAATAAACATAAGTAAGCACAATGCTGACACACAATATATATATTGAAAGAAGTAAACCAATAACCAGTGCCTTAAAATGGAGTAGCACAATGATTAAATGTGCTTGCATGTGCTTGGAGTGAATGTTTTGCCAATTCTCTCTTGATATGTTTTAAATTAATTTCAAACTCCTAAGAAACTTATTCAATTTAATACCATCATACTAAAGTAATTAGCCTTAGTAAATTAATAGGGTCTACCCCGCTTGGCTTCGCTAGGAGTTGAGACTAAACGGAGGAGTCAAGAACAAGGTGACAACCTTGACTTGAGACTTGCCCCCAAGGACACACCGAGTGGATTGAAGCTTTCTTCCACGTCCCCCCCAGGTGTGTGAAAGGCGGCAACACTTTTTTGGCACCGTTGCCGGGGATAAATATTTTTATTCCCGAGTACAACTTAGCTTAACTTTTTTCTAAACAACTAAAAAGATAAAAAAAATTGATTGATCTTGTCTTTAAAAAACATAAAAATTAAAACTCGATCCATTTGGCGACTCCACTGTCTAACATCCTTGCAAGAATTTCTACTCGAAGAAACTGCCAACAATTATTCAATCCTCTCCCTGATCCCGAAAGGTTTATTAGAGAAAGATTGAATAGGCAGACTTCTCGTAGAAACCTTGAATATTGGAGACAAATCCTTCTCAGATATCCATCACATATTTTTAGGGAGTCATATTCACCAATCTCAAGAAATGACGAAATTCTTCAAACCCCTTGAATTTTCTCAGATAGCACGTGCTCCCCATGCCATTCCAAATGATGCTATCAAGAAGCTCCCCATATTTCAGGGCAATAATGCCATCATTGCCAAGTCTCACCTTCGAAAGTTTGAAAAGCACTTGGTCAGTTATTGCAATGATGCCACCCATGACCATGATGATGTCAAAATGAAGCTCTTAGCTTTATTCTTAGAAGATGATGTTGGATAATCGTAACTCGACCTAGATGATGATTCATATAAAACTCTTAGTGAATTCCAAGATGGTTTTAGGAAGAAATTGGGAGAAAAGAAGGAACTAAGACATCTGCTTGCTACCCTTCATAGCATAACGAAGATGGAGAATGAAACCATGGATGAATTTAACACTAAATTTAGGTGTGTGGTTGCGGACTTTCCTAGAGACATCAAACCAAAATATGCCTCTATTCTCATATCCTACATTGAAGTCTTCACCAGTGACTTAAGGTACCTGTTGAGAGATAAAAAATCGACCGATCTAAAAACTGCCCAGGAATTGGCTGAGAAAATAGAAAAGAATATGCAATCTTCAGGTAAGTCCAACATTCTAGGTTACACTAGGGGAAACAATTCCTACAATAAAGAGACCAAGGGTAAAGGTGTTGAATTAGAAGAAAAGGGAACTTCTAAAGATCCCATGGAAAAGGTGGCGAACATGATAACAAACTTGGTTACTAGTCAAAACCAACAAATGGCCAATCATGCTGCACAATTGAATCACATGCAGAATAGATTGATCACAATGGAAAGGAATAATGGACCTAGGAACTTTCAGCCCAAGGAAAATCAGATGTATCAGAAGAAATCCCCTCAGCAAGAGCCTAGGATTCCAAACTGGTTAGACTTAGCTAACATGGTAGAAGAAGTACTTCAATGGTGTAGACCTTGTGAACAATTCCACCAAGAAAACACTTGTTATGTTTCAAATCAAGTCATGGAACATGGAATTCCCAAGGTTAGTAGTCAGGAAACAACTTCAAGTGAGCCTGATCATGTATACATGGTAGGCTAGGCCTACCCTTTGTCAAACCATCATTGGAAGCAAGCCACAAATTATAGTTATGAGAAGGACCTCCTTTCCAATTTCTACAGTGAAATGCCTACTCCAGAAAAACTTTAGGAAATGAAGAAGGATATATTAAAGGGTGTAGTTTATCAAAGAAAAGAGAAGTATTCACCAGCTAAACAGTACAAACCTAAGGTAACTGTAGAAGGAGCAAGTCGACGAAGTCAACTTGAAAGAAGACGAACTTAGTCGATCAGCCGACTAAGTCGATGGGCCGACTTAGTCGATCAGCCGACTAAGTCGGTCGGTCGATAAACTAAAAGATTAGTCGACTTAACTAACAGTCGTGTCGGTTCACCGAACCGACAGGTAGTTATTTTTTGTAACTGTTTGTAATTGGTATATATTAGTCTGTTGAGCCAAGCAAGAACTCAGTTCAGTTCTGTGCCTTGTATGAACTCACTACATTAATATAATCTGTCTCCCTATCCGTTCTTGTCTCTTGTCTCTTATTTATGGTTATGTTTTAGTATGTATTATTGGCAACCTTATGTGATCTGTGAGATTACAACATTGGTTCCGTTGCCGGTAGTACATGTCTAAGATATATGCTCACATATGATACCAGAGTAGGAGATCAAGGACTGGTGGGACCGTAAAGTTGAGAACTATTTGCAAAATTACGCAAGACGTAACAGATTAACAGTCGCGGAAGCTAGAGACAGATTTTTCACAGAGACACATGAAAAATTCGTCGAGTCTGTGCCACAACTATTGAAGCAGCTTCTGGATGAGAAGGCCGGACGCAACTAAAGAACAGAAGTTTCTAGATAAACTATTCTGAGGGGACGTACAAATCTGTCAGAGTGGTTTGAGAAAATCGCCGACGACTTCTGTGAGGAGCAAGCGGTCGAAGATAGGACGTCAGTGGAAACTGTCAAAGCAAAATTCTACACAGATTTCATCAAAAAATTCTTGTGCTCCTTGCCGACCTTGCTGTTCAAATTCTTGATAGAGAACGGAGCAGGCCACATCGTCGAACCTAGACCACCACTGTGCGAACAACCACCAAACACCAACTGGGCGTAAAAGCAGAGGAAGTGGGAGAAATTTATTGCAGAAAGGGAGTGGGAATACTTCATGAGCAAGTGACTCGAACTATCCGGGCTTTCTAAAAAGCGTCGGGTAGGCTATGGGGGGGTAGCTGGTCATGTGTCGAAGGTAGAGTATAGTGGATCCTAGTCGACCTAAAGCGGATAGCTGTCACCAGTGATGAAAATTCGACCGTAGAGGACCTGAAGACAATAGTACAGTACGAAAGTATGTCGGACATTCAGAAATGAGAAAGGGACGAAAGACAACAGAGAAGGGAAGCCAGATGTGAAAGAGCCGAAGGGCTCAGCAGAGAACAAAACCCTAGGGAGACCGACCATGAAGAGAATTCACCAGTGTCGGGTCATGACCGACAGGAAGAGGGCGTCAAACAAAAGGTGTCCCCTACGGAGGAAGAAGTGTGGATAGAGCAGCCAGAAGCTCTCCAATTAAGAGCTCCCGATGACGGAATAACCCTTTCCGTGACAAATCCGTATACTAGAATACAGAATATTGTTGAAGAAGACCTTCGACTACGAGCTGGTTACATTACTATCTGGAGCCGACTAGGTGACGAACCATACCCGGGACAACATCTTGTCATACGCTGACTGGTCGAAGGGAACTGGGTGACCTTTCAAATGGCACCATCCTTTCGGAGTATCCACTTTCTCTTACTGACACATGAAGGAGCACCCCCCCCGCCAAGTACAGCTTTTGAAGGACTAGAACATGCAGACCTGTACACACAAGATTTCAGTGGACCATCAACAGTAGAAATCCACAACAACCCACTGTACGACGCAGACGAATCGACCACCGATGGAGGTACCAGTTTCGTCGACCAAAATTCCGCAGGAGCACCTTCATCCACAATCCCACCACTTTCACCACCACCCACACCTCCGACCCCGCCAAATTCTGAGAGCAATGAAAGCGACTCAGACATGGGTCACGGAATAGCTCACATTCCTCTCTACGAAGGGGATGAAGACCCCAGATGACATTGGTTCGTCTGTGAGTCCATCTGGGATGCAAACCAGATGAAGGATGAAGACCGACGGATGGTTCAGTTCGTAGGAGCCTTACGAAAAAGGGACCTGACTTGGTACATGACCTTTTCGGAAAGGCAACCCAGAGCATTGAAAGCTGAGATTAAAGCATCGTTCTTATCCTTTTTCAAGACTCCAGACGCTAAGCACCTGGCCGCGAAAAAGCTCAAGACAATGCAGCAAAAGCCAGGGGAGATTGTCTGCGATTACGACAAACACTGGAAGGACCTGTTGAGTCAACTAGATTATGTTATTGATGAGCAACTACTAATTCAATGGTTCCTTGCAGGATTATCACAAAAATTCCGCAGACACATCAGTCTGGAAACGTTCAAAACATATGAAGATGCGCTGACGAAAGCTCTGCAGGTGGAAATGGACGAAGATATACCTGCCTATCCGACGGACCACAGGATAGAAGAACAGCTGGAAAGTGTCCAGAAGTCCTTGAAAGAACTGTCCCTCAAAAATCAAGAAATCTGGTGTACTAAATGTTCGACGGCCGGACACTCGAAAGACAATTGTTGACATGAATACCCATGACAAGACGTCCGATTTGTGCAAACTAAAGTATTCTGCGATATTTTCCAGGAGACCGGGGATCATTCTACGAAAGAATGTGCATTTAACATGAAGAATGAAAAAGCCTCCTGGTGTGCCATCTGTGAGACAAAAATTCACAATACGACCGACTGTCAACTAAACCTAAAAAGCAAACAAAATTATCAGGCGGTCTACCAGACGAATGCAGTGGCGCAGAGCAATGAACAAAATACTACCAATGACCAGAACGGGCAACGATACGAAGGCCGACAATATGAGCAGCAGTACGACAATCGACGACAAGGGTTTGGAGGAAGAGGTCGATTCGTCGGGAATCGCGACATACGACCACGTCGATCTAGCTAGTGCTTCATCTGCTATAAAGAAGGACACAGATGCGCAGACTGTTCGTACAAGGACATAACTGACCTTAAATTCTGTACGCATTGTGGGGTAGGCGATCACTCTTTGGAGGATTGTCCTACCATGTTAGAAAAAATCAATAATAAGAAAAATGTTAATGTCTTGTCTTGTGTACAAAAGCATGATATATTAACTACTAAAAATCTGCATATTGTCACTCGCCAAGGCACAAAAACAGGGCCTGATAACCCCCAGATTAGTAAAATTAAAAACACAAATGGTTATCCGGATCCTCTAAAGGAAAAACAAACTTATCAGGAAGCAACACACATATTTCAAGACATTGCACAGCAAGAAGACATTATTACCAGTCGACTTAGCACGACACAACAATTAACTCATCTCATCCAAACCGACAAGTCTGTAGCCCAGTTCATTGATTTATTACACGAAATAAAACGCACTAACTGTGGAAAACAAACTAAGAACATTTTTAGCCTCAATCAAAAAGACAAAAATGATGTCGACCCACTTGTCGACCTGAAAATCGAAGGTTATCACGTCCGACAAGTGGTGCTCGATTTCGGGTCTCAGGTAAATATCATGACCAGGGATACATGGGAAAAGATGGGCCTACCTCGACTCTATGAGTCAGGCATTTACCTAAAACTCGCCAACCAAGGCCTCATTGAACCCATTGGGGTTTGGAAAGATGTCGACACGACCATCGAAGGAATCTCGACTAAGGTTGATTTTGAAATCATCGACCCAAAAGAAGGATCTAGCTCCTTCCCAGTGGTAGTTGGTCGAACTTGGGGATGAAAGATGAAAGCCTCCATATCCTTAGACAAAGAACGAATTAAGTTAAAAGGAAATGGTCAAAAAGTCATAGTACCCATTAATCCTTCCCAAGGAGCACCTTGGACCGAACCGATTGATGAGGAAGTCGATATCAGATAGCTTTACCAGATCCATAATAATACGGACTATACCGAGCCAAACATTTATGGGGAGCTTCATTTAGGTAACCAAGACTCAATTGGTTACAATTCAGATGCTGAATTATATGACTGGGAGATGGAACATTATGAAACACAAGCAAGAGGGTGCTGGACTATACAAAAGGTACAGAAAAAACCCACCCGACAGTGCTTCACTATATCGATTATCCCCAAAGTCTTTGAAAACAAAATCAGAGAACGACCTACATTACAACCGACCAACTTACATAATACCCAACTGCCCAGGTATAAGGAAAGAGAATCACCAATTATGCATCTTGAACAAGTATCTAAAACTATTGGAGAACATGGTAGACTTCAAAGCTTAGTGGAAACATTTACAGGTCAAGTAGCTAGATGGTGGAACACCCATCAGACAAAATTGCAGACCTGGACAACTGCTTCAACTTTATTTGTCGAACGATTTGGTGGGAAAAATTTAACTCAGGAAGCTCAAATCCCTATCTTTGTCCAAGGCCAAGACCCAAAAGAACACATCAAGCTTTGTGAAAAGGAGTGGAGATGGCTTGGACACAAAGATGAGCGAGCCTGGCCACATTTGTTCCCTTCAACCCTAGCCGACTTGCCTACTAAATGGTATAAGATGGAGGAAGCTAGAGGAGAAACCTTCTTTTGGCATGAACTTAAAGAAAATTTTATTAAGGACTTCCAGTTCATACCTCAAAACGAAAAATTGGCTGGGATAGCACACCAACTCAAACAGTTTCTTCAACCGACAGATAAACAAACCGTTCAAGACCATCGAAAAATCCAGGACTGTAACAAGATACAAGATGAATCAAAATTCCACTCGACAGGTTTACAATTGAAAAATGAACACACAGAAGGTAAGAGCTTTAGATGGAAAACCGACCACATTGAAACAACCAAACCGATCTACTCAATCCTGAAAGTCGAGACCACCGACAAACTAGATCTAGACAGAATGACTGCAGCCGACTTCTCGGGTACATTCTCCCAGTTTAAAGAAGGAAGTCGGCCGATCAATGAAGCTAAAGCACTAGAGTGGCTGGATGCCAAAGTGAAAACTAAGGAGGTCGACATTTCAAACGACGACCGACCAAAAATAGCTAATATTGGGGACTACTGGAACGAACACCAAACCACCGAAATCATCAACTTACTGAAAGAATTCCAAGATGTCTTTGCAAGGGACTATAAAGACTTAAAAGGGTTAGTACAAGAAATGGGAGAAATGAAAATAGATACTAAACCTGATGTCCGACCTGTCAAGAAACGACTTTACAAACTCGCTCATAAGTATAAGGAGATAGTTAAGAAGGAAATAGACAACATGTTAGCAGTAGGGATCATCTACCCCATCGACCAGTTGGAATGGGCAAGTCCCATGGTCATACAGCCCAAGAAACATGACCCGACCAGATTAAGAATTTGTGTCGACTTTAGGGAGCTCAACAAAGTTACACTCACAGATCCATTCCCCACCCCCTATGCTGATGAAATCCTGAATGAAGTTGCAGGCCATGAATGTTATTCATTTACAGATGGATTTTTAGGATATAATTAGGTACCCATAGCAAAAGAGGATCAAAAGAAAACAACATTTGTATGTGAATTTGGGTCCTTTGCATACATAGTTATGCCTTTTGGATTGAAGAATGCACCTGCAATATTCTCACGAATTGTTGTCAAAACATTCCAAGAATATATCTATAAGACCATGGCAGTATATTTCGACGACTGGACCATATATTCCACCCTAAAGGATCATTGTACATGGCTCCGACTTATGCTGGAGAGATGTCGACAGATACAACTCTCCTTAAATATTAAAAAAATGTACTTTTATGACTCCCATTGGCATACTCTTAGGGCATATTGTCTGCAAAGACGGTATAAAGGTCGACTTTGCCAAAAAAAAAACCATCCTCGACCTAAAACCCCCAATAAACCCTAAACAGGTCCGTGTGTTATTGGGCCATACAGGATACTATAGGAAATTCATCAGACATTATTCAGATATGACTTACCCTCTGGAGGAACTGCTAAAAGAAGATCAGGAGTTTATATGGACAGAGGAATGCCAAATATCCTTCGACAAATTGAAAAGAAAACTGGTCGAAGTGCCCATACTTAAATTTCCAAACCGGTCGACTAAATTTCACATGCATATTGATGCATCAGGCATTGCAATTGGATCCATCCTTACTCAACCAAGGGATGATGGGATGGATTACCCTATCATATACAACAGTTGAAAATTAAATAAAGCTGAAAGGAACTACTCGACCACTGAACGAGAAGCCCTAGGTATGGTCTTTGCTCTCCAAAAGTATCGACATTAGCTACTAGCCAACCCTTTCATATTTTATACCGACCATCAAGCTTTGAAGTACCTTGTTAATAAACCCCTTCATCATGGACGAATCTGTCGATGGTTACTTCTTTTTCAAGAATTTGAGTTTGAAGTAGTGGTCCGACCAGGGAAGCTAAATGTCGGACCCGACCACCTATCACGTATTGACACAGGGGAGGAACCGACCGGAATCAACGACGATTTGCCAGATGCACATCTATTTCGCATAGAAGCTGTACCCGAAGAACTAGAAGAAATAGCTCAGTTCTTATAGACAGGTCAGGCACCCGAAGGTCTGAACACCAAGAAGAAACAAATCTTAGCTATGAAGGCTGCACCCTATAGCCTCATCAATGGATTTTTGTACAAAATGGGGTTAGACGACATTCTGAGACATTGTGTACTCGACCATGAGAGAGAACAAATCATGCATGAAGCACACTATGGACCTGCAGGAGGACATTTTCAAGTGGATACAACTGCAAGAAAAATCCAACAGTCAGGCTTATGGTGGCCGACCATCCACAAGGATTGCAAAAACTTTGTTAGTCGATGCGATAGATGTCAACGACTTGGTCGAGCTCTACCGAGCACAGAAATGCCCTTGATATCTGTAAACCCTAGTCTCACGTTTGAACTTTGGGCTATAGACTTCATAGGACCTTTTCCTATCCCAACTAAACGATCAGGTGCAAGATATATTATCACGGCAGTCGAATATGTCACTAAATGGGCAGAAGCTGAACCCGTCGATACATGTTCAAGTGAGGTAGCTGCTAAGTTTATCTACGAAAACATTATCACTAGATTTGGATGCCCACTCACATTGATTAGCGACCGAGGATCACACTTTATCAACAAAACCATCAAAAATTTGACCGACCAGTTTCATATCGACCATCGACGAAGCACTGCATATCATCCTCAGTCGAACGACGCGATTGAAGCTTTTAACAAAACACTAACCAAAGGGTTAACCAAAATATGCAACACCGACAAAGACGACTGGGATGAGAAAATCCCCGTGGTTCTCTGGGCATATAGGATAGCATATACATGCAAGAACGGACCGACTATTTCAACTCAGTAAGCTAGAAGAACATAGAATCATGGCTATTCAGCATCAAAAAATTCACAAACAACAACAGAAAGCTTGGCACGACCATAAC
Organism: Pseudotsuga menziesii; assembly: GCA_001517045.1. Taxonomy (NCBI): domain Eukaryota; kingdom Viridiplantae; phylum Streptophyta; class Pinopsida; order Pinales; family Pinaceae; genus Pseudotsuga; species Pseudotsuga menziesii. The sequence continues at coordinate 253,897 of LPNX010924252.1, read as the reverse complement.
ATCAAAAACAAAAACCTCTCAGTCGGCGACCTTGCTTTACTTTATAATAGTCGAGTCAAGGGCAAACCCAAGAAATTACACACAGAATGGATGGGACCTTACGTTGTCAAAGAAATACATCCCAATGGTTCAGTCCGACTGAAAACGTTACAGGGCCTAGTATTTCGGAAGCTCGTTAATGGAGCCCGACTCAAACGTTACAGAAACTGGAAAAAAAAATAAAAAAAATCAAATAACGACCTTAACCGTCAATCAAAACCCATAAAAAGATAGAAAAATTCCAAAACAAAATAACACATCCGACACAAGAAGCCATGACAGTAACTCACTACTTTGACCACCGACATCACCACCATTGACCATCTTCATCGACCAGTCAGGCCGACCATTTTCACCCACGACACCGACCATCGACTTTGAAAGTCCCATCACGCATTGATGGCCTCGAGCGCCGAAACAGATCCTCCATTAAGTCGCACTCGAGTATTGCAGCTGGACTATCAAGTCCGCCATTAATACACCCATTTTGACACTCAACCCCACCCATGCCTATAAATAATGGACCGTCGAAGGTTCATTCACCACACCACTTACCCTCAGCGCCCCCGCACTCTCAGTAGACCAAAGCACAAGCACCCTGTCAAAACCCCTCCATCCAGTACGACACAATGGCACCCAAACTAACCAGAGCTGCGGCCAAGGCAAAGGAGTTGCAAGCTGAGGACACCCCCTTGCTCAACCATCTCAAGAACATTAAAAACGCAAAGGTCCAGGAGGGCCCATTTCAGAAACTATGGCAAGAGATCCAAGAGTGGGCCTATATCGACAATAGAATGACCCCGTTCGCTGAGAAAATTCGGAAGAGCTCCATCCTCCAGTACCCTAACGCACCACTGATGGCAAGCTTCGGTGGGACGAAGGAAGCAACTGTTAAATTCATTATCAGTCGCTACCATAACGGCCGATTCTACATCGACCAGTCGATTGATATCACCGGGGATGTTATCTCCAAACTTACGGGTCTGTCCAACCAAGGCAGCCCTGTACCTATTGGGATCAAGGAAGGGTTAGTCCAAGAGCTTACGGGCTCACCGTCGGGCAAGAAATCCAAAGGATTAATGATCGGCCAGATTGCGACAAGGACGCCACAAATCGTGGCTAAAATCATAGCAATCACCCTTACCTTGGCAGGTCGGGGCAGCGACCTTAAACTGGAGATGTTGGAAGCGGTCGACACAATCGTGACCAACGGACGGATCTACCGATGGGGAGATTATGTTGCGGACATGATCAAAACCCTCTGTGAATGCTGTCAGGAGACGGGAGGTATGATCAAGTTCCCCTCTCTCATTATCTCGATTGTTATGTATCACATTTATCCCGAGGGTAGTCCAGTCTTTCGGGAGTCGACCAGGTTCCAAATGCACCGGTTTAAGCCATTTTCACAAAAAGGCACCCTACATGAGCCGGAACAGGGGAAATTCTTCCTGGAAAAATGGTTCTAGCAGTTGAAGGTTTGAACGATGAGGTGGAGGGTGCCCCAGAACATTCGATGAAACCTCCCTGCTGAGTCTCATATCCAGTTAGAACTTGACCATACATTCGTATGGTACATGCGAGGTCAAGACCCCAAAGCACATGACCTCGACTATTATCCAACGGTCGAGCAGATTTTCCGAGAGTTGACCAGACAAGCGCAGACAAAGATACCAATTCCAGAGGCTGCCAAACAGGTCAACTTCTCCATCATAGAGCCTCTGACCGACCAGGAAAAAGAAGAGGACTACAAGCTAAACCTATACATCAGCACATTTGTGTCGGAGGACGCCCCGACTGTGCCCACTAGTCGGGTACACATCTTTGTCAAACCTCTGACTAGAAAGGTAGTCGACCCCCAGCCGACCGAACAACAACAACCAACAGTACAACCACAGAAACAGACAACTCCTCTGGCTCCAGCAATCGTCAACCCCACTCAAGAACCGATAGGTGAAGTCGAAGTCGACGACCCAGAATATGCTTTATCTCGAAGCATCATCAAGAAGCTGGCTAAGGAGATAGCTGTCGCCAGAAAAAAAGAAAAACCCAAAAACAACAACATGGTAGGGGTAAGCGTAAGCTTATTCTGGCTGACTCATCCGACGATGAGGAGGAACTAGCAGCCGTGGCCGTCAACATTGTCGAGGATGCTCGTGCAAACAAAGTGTTAGTAGAAGTTCAGTTTCAACGGTATCTGGACGCAGGAGCTCCAGAGGGTCGGCCAAAGAAAGTAAAAATGACATCGACACCTGAAAATGTGGTCAACCTTGTGTCAACCCCTCCCCCTCCATCCCCGACAACCATAGTCGAGGAGCAAGCATAAGCACAGCAGGCAAAAAGTCCCCCTGAGGAATATCAACGCATCATCCCGGAGGCACTCAGAGCCAAGGTCGCCCAAGATGCTGAGCTTCAAGCTTTCTTCGCGACACTTCCTAGACTGTTTAAGTCGGCCCAGAAAATACAGACAAAATCCCCTCTCTATGCAAGCAGAAAGCCTTATGCAACTGTTATGACGACATTCACCCACGAAGAACAGGGTGACGTAATAGGAACATCAAAGTCTGTCACCGAGCCAATCGACCAGGATGACCTACCCTCTACACCTTCGAAAGCAGGTATCTCTTCCCAAAAAAGCTCACAACACACTCCCGCCAACCCTTCGACCCTTGTACATACCCCCACTCCGTCCCCAACACCACCATCATCACAACCTCCTTCACCACCACTACCACCGTCAAAATCCCCACCACCCGAATTACAGGCGAACCCATCCCAACCACCGTTGTCTTCACACCTGGAAGTGGTCATACCACCTCCTCAAATAGGAAAACCCCCGTCCCCCATACCTCCTCCTCAAAAGGAAACAACCCCGACTACTATACCACCTAACCAACCAGAACCACCCTCGACCTCCAATCCACCAACCACAGACCCAACCTCCACTACTGCATACCCAGGAGCAAGAACACCAGACAGACAAGCAGAAGAAAAAGAAAGAGCAGCATAGAACATCCGGTCTCCGGAGTAGTCTAAGAGATGCAAGTTCCTTGGACGACACAAAGGTCGGTCAACTCCTTAAAACTGTGGCCAAAGAGTCAAAGAAAAGGACAGATCGAAAAAATAAAGAGCTTGTAGCCAAACATGCAGAAGAAGTCGAGTTTCTCGGCAGATGCAGAGCTCTAGTCCAGATCGTGATACTAGGCCCTATCAATGTCGACACAGATTGACCACTTGAAAGAGCATATCAGCTCTTCGAGACAATGGTATCGACCGTCCAGACCCGGCTGCAAGAGACTAAAGAAGGACAAAAGGAGGAGACCGTTCGACTGCTCCTGGCCCAACACACTGCATTCTAGGGAGCTTACAAAGTTCTCCAGGATCATATGGCAGAATCAGTTGTCACTGAGGAAGTATTACACGACTGGCCTAATCACTATGGGCAAGTCTATCAGTAGACAAGGCAGGCGCGACAGGGCATTCAAGCATTGGAGGGTCGAAAGTCGACAGAAGCAGAACTGAGGCAGACCATTGAAGAACAAATTGTGATGGAGACCAACAAACTGCAGAAGCTAGAACGAGAGGCACATCAATGGGTTCAACAGGCCCTTCCCAATTTGGAGAAAGTCGACATCATCTGTCCACAGATGAAAGGACTCATCACAGCTGTAGAGGAGCAAAATCAACTGTTGGGTCCCAACATGGAAAACATAGCATAAATGCCCATGTCCGAAAAGATGTCGAACCTTTTAAGTCTCACTACCTTAACGATTGATATCCAGAAGGCATTGCAGAGTTGGACCAACTTTCAGCATCATCTAGCCATCATAGCTCCAGCTATCGTCAAAGTCTGTGTCCAGAGGAGACCGACCATCCGTCTGCACAGCCCACAGCCAGAGCAAGTCTAAATGGTTCGCCAAAAGTTCGTTTTTTGTACCTCCCTGTTTCTTCGGGACAAAGAAACGTTTTGTTCGTGGGGGAGATGTAGAAGGAGCAAGTCGACGAAGTCGACCTGAAAGAAGACCGACTTAGTCGATCAGCCGACTAAGTCGATGGGCCGACTTAGTCGATCAGCCAACTAAGTCGGTCGGCCGACTAAGTCGGTCGGCCGACTAAACTAAAAGATTAGTCGACTTAACTAATAGTCGTGTCGGTTCACCGAACTGACAGGTAGTTATTTTTTGTAACTGTTTGTAACTGGTATATATTAGGCTGTTGAGCCAAGCAAGAACTCAGTTCAGTTCTGTGCCTTGTATGAACTCACTACATTAATATAATCTGTTTCCCTATCCGTTCTTGTCTCTTGTCTCTTATTTATAGTTATGTTTTAGTATGTATTATTGGAAACCTTATGTGATCTGTGAGATTACAACAGTAACCACTCCTCCTCTCCTAGATCCCCCTGTTATCCTAGAATCAAATATTGACATGGGAGAATGGTTACGTAGTGTTAAGGTTTCTTCTTATGCAACTGATATCCTTAAAATTCCTGGTCAAAAAGAAAAGTTGTTAAAATCCTTAGAGGATAGTCAAAATAAAACTCATGATGTTGTCAAAGAGGATCCTCTCCCTAATAATAATGCTATATTTGAAGCCGAACATATTAAACCTATGGATGCATATGCCTATAGTCCTCAACAATGTTGATCTGAAAAGAGAAGACCACCCACCTTTTTATGTCTCTCTCTTAGTTGATAACCTTCTCCTTCATAACTGCATGTTCATTAGAGGAAATTTCAACTCGAAATGGGCCTTTTAAATTTTATTCAAATTCCATGTCATCATGTGTTAGCCAATGAAATTGCTTTAAATTTGAAATACCGTATAGGTCTTAAACACTTTTTTAATATAAATTTGGGGATAGCTATCATAAAAAAAACTACTTTTTTTGTTTGTATTTTTGACAGATATCCCTGTGTTTTTACTCAAATTTTGATCGGGAGAGCTCGTTGGATGTGGAATTAAATTCCGCATCCAACAAGCTCTCTCGATTGAAATTTGAGTAAAAACACAGGGAGATATGTCAAAAATACAAACAAAAAAGTAGTTTTTTCTTTTCTTCCTCCAAAATTAATAAATAATATTTTATTAATTCAGCTATTATTTTATTAGTTCATTTTAGGAGGCCCATTTTGAGTTGAAATTTCCTCTAATGAGATTCAGGTGCCTCATCAAATGTCATGACAATAAAAGTAATGGAACAACTAAATCCAAGGATCACCCGACCCTACCACAATGTTTGTGCAATGGATGTAAGAGAAGTTGAAGTGGTAGGGATAATCTTAAATCTACATATTAAGTTTTCCAAGTATCCTGACATCGACATGTCGATGGATGTGGCAGTGATTGATGTGCTAGATAATTGCGGTATGTTGCTATCCAGAAAGTGGGCTGCAACTCTTGGTGGGTACATTCAAATGGATTGGACATATGCTACTATTCCTGCGTCAGAAAAAACTAGGGTGATACTCCATAGAGAGAATCTAAGGAAACGACATGTAGAAAACCCTAAAAATTCTGGAAATGAATTTGTACATTGCACTGATAACTTTGGAAACTATGCTATGATGCTATCTTGTCAAATTTCATGGCCCCTATTAAGGAAAACATTAAATATGAAAAGATAGATGAGGTTTGGCAAATGTACTTTGGCGGGGGTTATTCCAAAGTCGGAAAGGGTGCAGGAATCATGATTATCTCTCCTTCAAACAAAGTCTACAACTTTGCTTTCAGGTTAGAGTTTGAAGCATCAAACAATGTAGCTGAGTATGAGGCATTGCTTCTAGGGTTAGAAACCACTAAATACATAGGGATAAAGATGTTGAACATAAAAGGTGATTCAGACTTAGTTGTCCTCCAGATTAAGAATCAGTATCAGTGCAAAAATGACAGACTAAGGAAGTATAGAAATGTCATATGGGACACCATGGAATGGTTTGATGCACTTAACATTCAAAAGATCCCTAGGGAAATGAATGAGTTAGCAGACAAGTTGGCTATAGTAGCATCCACCCTATAGAATTCAGATGAAATGATTAATGGGGATGGAAAAATGGAAATTAATTTCAGACCTTCAATTCCAGATAATGTAGATCACTGGCAGGTGTTTAAAGATGATGATCAACTCTTGAGAATCATCCATAATCTTCAAGAGTTTGAAGGTTGCAAGATCAGTTATCAATAGGAGGGTAAAGAGTATCAGGAATGCGAGGATAATGAAAGGAATCACATCCTGAGTAGCCTTATAGATTTTGAAAATATGTTTGATCGACAGGATCGTGATAAAAACTAAAAAGAAGCAATAAAAATTGGGGATTATATGGAAATAAACATAGGATCTGATAAAGACTCCAAGTTAATAAAAATTGGAAAAGGTACTTCAAAAAAGGAAAGGAACAATTTTATTAACTTAATCAAAGAATATAGAGATGTGTTTGCCTTTAGTTATGATGAGCTTAAAGCCTATCGGGAAGATGTGTTTCAACACACTATTCCCCTCACAGAAGAAGTTAAGGAGGTCAAGCCTTTCCGACAAAAACTTAGGTGAATAAATCCTAAGTTGCCCCCCATTGTGCAGAAGGAACTTCAGAAGAAGTTAGCAATAGGGATCATAGCACCTACAAGACATTCATCTTGGTTCTCCAACTTAGTTGTTGCTAGAAAGAAGAATGGGTCAATTAGAATATGTATAGATTTCAGAAATCTGAATACATCATGCCTTAAAGATAATTACCCATTGCCCGACATGGAAACATTGCTTCAAAGAGTAACGGGATCAAGAATGATGTCCACATTGGATGGCTTTTTGGGTTATAACCAAGTGTTGGTAAATAAAGAGGATCAACATAAAACTACATTTACCACACCTTGGGGCACCTATAAATTTTTAAGAATGCCTTTTGGCTTATTATATGTTGGCACCACCTTCCAAAGAGCCATGGATTTTTCCTTCAAAGAAATTATAGGAAAAATAATCGAAATATATCAAGATGACTTAACTGTTTTCTCAAAATAAATATCTGACCACATAAGTAATCTTAGGCAGGTTTTCATAAGATGTCGGAAATATGGTATTTCCTTAAACCTTGCCAAGTCAATCTTTGGGGTTGATGAAGAAAAGTTGCTGGGACACATCATTTCTAAGGATGGTGTCAAAGTCGATCCTGAGTGAGTTGAAGCCATTAAGAAATTCCCCTTGCCTCAAAATCTTAAAGCTCTCAAGTCTTTCAATGGTCATATTAATTTCATAAGGAGATTCATCCCAAATTTAGCAGAACTAATGAAGCCTCTACAAAAATTGTTAGAGAAAGATGCTAAATTTGAGTGGACGAATGAAGGGAAAGATGCTTTCAAGTCCAACAAAGATTGCATATCCAAATCCCCAGTCTTGATCAGGCCATATTATTCCAAGGAATTTCAGATATTTTCCTTTGCCTCGGAGGACACCATTGATGGTGTTTTGCTTCAAAAGAATAAGGAGGGATAAGAGAAACGTATAGCCTTTATGAGTAGAGCCTTGCAACATTTAGAGTTGAAGTATACCACCATGGAGAAACAGGCTTATGCTCTTTTCAATTCCCTTAAACATTTTAGAACTTATGTAGGATACTCCAAAATCATTGGGTATGTACCCCATGTAGCTGTCAAGGATATCATGTCTCAACAAGATTGTCTAGGAATCCGGGGTAAGTGGGTTTCAAAGATTCAAGAGTATGATTTAGAGATAAAACCTACTAAGTTAATTAAGGGACAAGGTCTTGCAAAGATGTTGACCCAAGGAAATGAAAAATCCTTAGGAATAATCTGCTAGAACAGTGATCCAGAACAAAGTGTATCAGACGAGCTTCGAAGATTAGAGCAGCACCCTTGGTATACCGACATCATATTTTTCCTCCGTAACCTTACATGCCCTGATCACCTACTTGGACATAAAAGAAGAGAATTAAGGTTAGAAGAAACTAAGTATTGTTTAACAAAAGATGGTTTGGGTTGGAGAAATCCCAATGGTTTAATACTTAGATGTGTCGATGAACCTAAGTCCAAAAAACCTAGGGTTGAGTTCCATGTAGGATTTTGTGGTGGAAATTTTGCAGCAAGAACAACCACCCATAAAATCCTTAGAGAAAAATAAAATTGGCCTAACCTCTTTTTATATGTGCACAAGTCTGTCAGAGTTTGTCCCCAATGTCATTTGTTCACTAGAAAGAAACAAATTAAAGCCTAGCCTTTAAACCCAATAGTAGTCCAATCCCATTTCCAAGAGTGGGGGCTTGATTTCATCGGTAAGTTCAAGGATAACTTGAGCAATGGTTATTCTTGGATACTCAACTCCACTGATTATTTCACCAAGTGGGAAGAGGCAATACCCACCAAGAAGGCAACCGATGCTGTAGTCATGGATTTCTTATAAGATAAGATTATCACAAGATTCGGTGTGCCAGCCAGAATCATCATAGATAATGGACCGTGCTTCGTTTCCTCTAATATGTCATCCTTTTGTTTCATGTACGACATTTTCCTATCCCATTCATCCAACTATTATCCCCAAGGAAATTTTCTAGCTGAGTCAAGTAATAAAAACTTAATGACCATAATCAAGAAAACTGCGGGTGATAATAAAAAGGCTTGGGATAGCAAGATCAAGTTTGCATTATGGGCCGGTAGAATCACAAAGAAAAGTTCAACCGGAAGGAGCCCTTTTGAACTTGTCTATGGCCTAGATGTCACCTTACCTGTCCACTTAAAGCTTCCAGTGTATTAGCTTCTCCAGACCTTTAGCTCAGATCAGGATTCCATTCAGAACATAATCAACCAATTGATCGAGTTAGATGAGAGTAGAAGAAATTTCCTTGACCAAAGTATCAGAAATTCAGACAAATTCAAGAGAACCTTTGATAGATCTGCCTGTCCTGGATCCTTTCAAGTAGGTGACATAGGCTTGCGTTGGGACAAACGGCGGGAGAAACTTGGGAAACATGGAAAGTTCGACAGCTTATGGTTGGGGCCATATATCATTGATGAAGTAGCAGGAACAAATTATTTCTATCTAAATGACCTAGAAGGAGAAAGGTTAAGCCTACCAGTGAATGGATTTCTCCTCAAGATGTTCTGTGCCGAGACAGTTTGATGCCTTTATTGGCATTGGTGGTTTCAGGGCCAATTTCTAAACCTTGCCCTGCATGTATTTTTAAATTTCATGTATCATATTGTTGTATTATAGATGTTTTGTACCATGGTACTAACCTTGAAAATTTTCTTTCGTATATTAGTCTTGTAAAATATTGTTTTTTTGTACATCATAGACTAATTATGTACATTAATATTCTTTTATAGTTGGTTTCTTTTATATACATGTTACTAACAAGCTTTAATTGCTATGAAGGACCTAGAGATTCCGGAGTTCTCACATCCTATTCTTTGATCAGAAGATTAATCAGAGCATGTGTCCCTAGATGGAGCCAGATGTTACCACCTAAGTTGTACTTAGTGGTTTTTTATCAAGTGATCCTGGTGAATCGGACAAAGATGATTTGTTCGGACTTCAGAAGACCTTCAGAATTACTTCTGGGAAGTGCTTGTTGTATTATATCACATGTTCATACCCCGTAGGGGAGTTGTAATAAAATGTTCTAGCATGGTAGTGTCTGTAAAACACTCGGTCTCCTAGAATTACTTGTCAATTCGATCAGCCCAGGGTGTTTTTTCCCTTTTTTATTTTTGGTTGTTGAATAAACGACTGATAATTTCTGAGTTTTTCACCAAACTCCTCCAAAGTTGGGGTGTTTGGATTGACATTTAGGCCTATTGAGGTTATGAGAGTCTGTGTGTCAATGTATAAACATGCTAGGAATTATGGTCAAGTCATATGAACATGTCTAAGTCCCCTTAGGTTTTTTTTTTTTTTTAATTTTTTAAGTTTTTTTAAAAGTTTTAAATTTTCCAAAACTTAGGCCATTTTTTGATAGTGGAAAAATTGGTTTTGTAATAAAAGTGGGCACAGAAATCAGTTTCAGTCACGGGGTGCTCATTTTCTAACTCACAGCACCTGGTAAACCCATAAACCTACTTTTCCTAAGTTTTGAGTGATTTTCCAATCACTCAGGTCAGAAAACCCTAAAAATCAAATATTGATTATTTTAATTGATAAATTAATTAAATAATGGAGAAAATCCAAATTCCTAAATCAGTGGGATTTGCTCCGATTTGACTGAAATCAGTCTCATTGGCTTTGGATTGACTAGTGCTGACCATGCCTTGATTGAAGGAGTTGATCTGGGCTGAAGAGGGAGTGCACCAAAGCATGCATCCTTGGGATTTGCACCCTCTCTCTCTCCTCCACATGTGTGGGCTCATCTGGATGTTGTTTGGTTGATGTTTCAGTTAAGCGGTTGATGTGTCAGTCCGATCAGCACTCCAATTGTCAGTTACACTCAGATCAGACTTATTTAGAATCAGATCAAGCTCAACTTGACTACTCATGCAGCTGCAATCCCTCTTTCATTGGGAATTGCGCCCCCTTTGGGCTAGGGTTTCAGTTTTTGCTATAAATAAAACACAATTTCCTCCTTTACAAACTAGTTAGAGTTGGATTGAAGAGCTGTTTCCATTGTAATGTTGATATATTTTTCATTGTGAATAAAGAAAAACTTTGGAGGTTAGATGGTGTAAGGAATTCAGTTGGATGAATATTGTTGCTCATGCTTGAGGTAACCTGTATTTGGTGCATTTTTATTCTTGTTTGATTTATGAATCTAACCTTGTTAGGATTGCTCCCAATCGAAATCAAAGAGTCTTTAAATACTTTTATTTATATATTCTATTGTTCATATGTATGTAAAGATCAAGATCTATCATTTTCAATAAGTTTATTATCATGCTACTCTAGTCTTTTTGTATGTATATCATTGGATCTCACAAATCTCTTTGCAAATGTTATGTGTGCTAGTTACAGGTTTCCGTGGAGAAGGTCTTGAACAAGTTTGTTCCTCATCATCTTCACTTTTTCATGCTACATAGTGCAACGACTTCCACCGGGAGCTCTCCGGTTGATCTTCACGACTACAAGCTTGCCTTCTTCTCTTTCTCCTCCTAAAATTTAAAATCTACTTGGTTACTTGGTTCATAGCTTTGATTTGTTTAGATATATCATATTAGAGTGAAATTTAACATAGATATATCTTCTTAAAGCTCATAATCTAGATCTTGTTCTTAAAAAAGGTTTCATAAGCATTCTAGATCTAGCTTTAGGGAAATCGTCCTTTTTGCGTGGCATTTTAAAGAAAATTTGTAGCTTGCATGCATTATATTTCTCTTTCATGATTTAAAAGATAAATCCAGAAATCAGTGTACATCATATTGGCCACCCAAAAGTCAAGCCAAGATCCCAAGGAAAGCTTGCTTTTCTTGGTTCCTTTTTTTCACCTTTTTTTTTTAACTAGTTTTAACTGAGCTGTTTTCGGTTAAAAGTGTGTTGACCCAAAGGTACTTTCAAAGTGAGTTTGGGATTATTTAAGTTTAATAATATTTCTGGTTTTGATCAGGTATAACAGAAAATATGAGGATGTGCTGTCCAAAAAGTGACTTTTGGGCCATCTGGAACCCCCCAAGGGTCTCCCCATTTTCCAAAATCTTTAATTTTTTCACTTTGTAAGCTCTTGGGTTTGTTTTGTATAAGAACCAAGAGGCATTATATCATTTTTATGATATTGTAAGCACTGGTAATAATTTTTTTTCTTCGAATAGGCTCTTTCGAGCCCATTCCCCATCCCCCTGGGGGGTTCATGTCCTTTTTTCCTTTTTTTTGCATTTTTCCTATTTTTATCTCTATATTAGTTTTATTTATGAAAAATATAGTAATTTGATTACTTTAATCATATATTCCATATTATAAAGTCAAAGTAACTTTAATACTTACCCCACGAATCCTGATTGAACAGAAAGGTGAAAGAGGATCATGGTAGATTTAATTAGAGAACCTGTGGTTTGTTTTATTTTTGTTGCTTCATTATTCACTATTAATTTTTGCAAGAAATCAATTAAAATAAAACCCCTCCTTGATTTCTCGATTGAGGTCCACTTGGACCGAAAGAGGTTCTTGGAGGGTTTTCTTTCTAATAAAAACACATCAATTAAAATTTACTAAAAATTACAAAGACTCCAGTGTGTATGCTCTACGTTTTGGCTGCGTTTTGTCCGATCAATCAAGCTGCATCAAAACAAATGTGAGTGACTAGATTAATTAGGTTTCACTTTCCCCAATCAAACAACATCAGGTGAAAATCCAACGCCTCGAACAAACCATAAGCGGTGGCAAAATGCCCAAAGGAGTGGGAAAAACTGGAAAGTGACCTCGAGGCACCGATCTTTGTTACACCCTAAAGGGTGTATTATGAACACAACCTCCGAGACTCCATCCAGCCCACAAACACCTTGTGGGTATCCGTGAAGGTTTTATTTTTGGACATACTCCAAGTACCCCTCGGGTATATTTGGAGTCCTCCCTCGCCTAAAATCCACTCATTTTTCATATTAACTTAAAACGTACCAAGAGACAATAGCAAAACATTCACTCCAAGCACATGCAAGCACATTGAATCATTTTGTGACTCCATTTTAAGGTACTGGATATTTGTTTACTTCTTTTGATATATATATTGTGTGTCAGAATTCTGCGTACTTGTGTTTATTTTTCATCTTGTTATCTGTGGTTCTCAATTGTTAATTTCAAACTCCTAAGCAACTTATTCAATTTAATGCCATCATACTAAAGTAATTAGCCTTAGTAACTTAATAGGGTCTACCCCCCTTGGCTTCGCTAGGAGTTGAGCCTAAACAGAGGAGTCAAGAACAAGGACACAGCATTGACTCGAGACTTGCCCCCAAGTACACACCGAGTGGCTTGAAGATTTCTGCCACGTCCCCCCCAAGTGTGTGAAAGGCGGCAACAATCTCCATCAGTACATTTGAGAAACTTTCATAAGATAAAATATGATCATGTCCCAAGGTTCTAATACCATGGAACCACCAATAACTAGCTTCCCCTTCAATATGCAGAATGGCCATTTTCAATGCATCTTCTTTAACCATAGGATTTAATTGGAAATAAACACTTAATTTTAGCAATCAAGTACTAACATACATTTGTTAAGAACCATCAAAGGAAGGAATGGTTACTTTTCCCATGGTGTATTTTAATTCATGGTTAATATGGGATTCTCTATTCCCATTTTCTTGCTTGAACTGAAGAGAAGCTCTAATGAACTGATCAAAAGGTAGGACTTTCCTACATTCATCACTTAATTTCTGCCAATCATTTGCTACTTATCTAACATCATAGGTGGTGTAAGGGCATTCTTTGTACTCTAAAAACTTAGTTATTTCAGGTCCACTCCTATTTTTGAACTCATGAGTTATGTTACGAGGTTCATTCTTCTAAAAAATGGTTTCTCCATTGGTCTTTCGATTCCCTCATCATGGGCTGTACTACTACTACTCCCAGGTGTTGACTTGCTCCCAAGTTGGCTAGCCAACAATTCAAATCCTTGCATAAAGTGTTTGGTCATGCCTTCAATAGCTGATTTAATAAATGTTTTAAGGTCCTCATTTTTTTCTTTGTCATCCATATCTGCCAGTTCTAGTTTTGCCTCAATCTTCTTGTAAAAGGAACTAACCTCTCCATTTCCTTCTTTTTCACTGTTAAGATATCTAGCCTTAGTTTCTAAGTGAGGGAGGTAAGAATCAGAAAAAATGAATAAATATCTCTATCAGGTGCCAATATCATACTCTGATACCACTTGTAATGTCCCAATTCAAAAATTCCCAATAAAGGTAGAATTTTGGAAAATTTGTCTTGACTAGTTTTGACACAGGGGGATTCGAATAGCTCAAGAGGGGGGATTGAATTTGGTTGGGACTGATGTGGGGAGTCTTAGGAATATTAAATTGAATCTCTGATAGTTTTTTTAACAGGCTATAGACATCTTCAACTCTAATTGGGCATGATGTAAAAACGGAAAAATTACTAGCAATTTATGATGCAATTTCCCCTAGGGTGTGGGCAGAAATGGCTCTCCAAATCCTAAGAAAACCTCCCCACTTTCAAAAAATAGTATGGGGAATATAATTATAATTCGTTTACTATCATTATATGTGGTTAATATTTCCTCAATAGATGATTAGAGCTTCATATTTGAATGCACAATTTCAGTGATATTTGCTTAAGGGAAATGACACAATAAAGCTCATCTTTGACTCAGGTGCATATAATGGTTTAGAACAGAGCAATATACATATATAAAATTTAAAACATTTAAATATCTTACTAAAATAATATAACATTGACCCAAGTTGCAATATACATCAGATACACAATTTCCATTGAAAGGGAAAATCATCACATGGAAACTAATCACAAGAAAGCTTGGAAATGTGGGAATTTGCATATGTATTTCTTATGATTTTTACTTATAGAGAATGTGAACATGATATTAAATATATATACATCATACATCATATGTTTGGAATAAACCGAACTCAATGGGGTGCAACCACCATTCACACTAGTGCGCCTTCATAGAAAAACATGGAAATATGGAAGTGGAAATTGATAGAATGGGAGGAGAGATGGATCAAGAAAAACAACAACATACTATATGCAATAAAAAACTCCATTAATCTACAAATGAGAGGTATTAGTGGCCTCTCCCATGGCCAAATTGGATGAGAATATCACTCTCTCAAAATTGGCTCACTACCAGGGTAAGTGTGCACTCACCATGCAAAGGACAAGCTAATGCTCTCCAAATGCCAAAGGAAAATGATCAAATGATCAAATCCATTTTCATTAATCATGAAATATTTTTATAACCCTCATAAGGTACTCCAAGTTTGAATTCATTCCCATAGGCTTCCTCCACCTCATCCTTGATATTTAATAACCTCCATGCCCACTTGGCCTTCTCCTCAACCCTTCATCTTCCACCAAATTCGACCTCTTGGTGGATATTTTTAGACCTGTAATGTGAGATTTTTCATATGTCAGCAATCAGGTCCGCAATCAGGTCTGATTTTTCATATAATATTCCATCATTATTGTCATAAAGCACAGGGAATCTAGCTCCACATGGCACCTAGTTTCTTCCTATACTCTTCCTCTTCTATGGGGATTTAATCCTCCTAACCAATTCAAATGATTGGGCTCATGATATGTAATTTTATGACTCT
Source organism: Pseudotsuga menziesii (assembly GCA_001517045.1). NCBI lineage: Eukaryota > Viridiplantae > Streptophyta > Pinopsida > Pinales > Pinaceae > Pseudotsuga > Pseudotsuga menziesii. The sequence continues at coordinate 238,639 of LPNX010924252.1, read as the reverse complement.
TCACCTTCCAATAACCTTCCATCACTCATATAATTTCAAATTTGGGATTAATTCATGACATGTGTAAGGAGAAATTTAGCCACCCAAGGACCCCATGGACCTCCAAATGTCCGTATGAAGCAATGTCGCTTCATTTTCTCCATATTTATTCTTTGTATGACCAAAATTAATGTGTAAATAATAAAATAAGGCTTTATTGGGTCCCATAGCTCCCTTATTGCAATATTTAATGCCTCCTCCCCCAACCTAGGAAACTAGTGGGTGGGTGAAACATTGTCAACTTGTAGACCTATTGGAATGGGGACATGATAGTCCTCCCCACACAATATTTCTTGTACTAAAGAAATTCCAAGTTTGGATTCTGAAAATTTTTCTCATCTTCCCAACTGGCCTCCTCACTGGGCAAATCCTTCCATTGTACCAAATATTCTTTTATTGTTATGCTTTGTAGTATTCTTTCCCTTATTCTAAAGATTTTGTTTGGAATGAGAAAGAGATGTCCTTCATCATCCAAAGGTGGTAAATTATATGAAACTGAAATTTTCTTCCCTATAACCTTATTTAGACAAGAAACATGGAATACATTATGAATTTTCCTTCCCATGGGAAGCTCCAATTGATAGGCTACTTCCCCAACTTTTTGAATCACCTTGTAGGGACCATAAAATATTGGTTTGAGATTTTATGAACCTTTACCTTTTATGGTGGTTTCTTTGCAGGGCTTAAACCTCGAATACGACAAGTCATTCACTTGTAATTTTCTCTCCATTCTATATTGATCTGGATATTGTTTCTGCTGATTTTGAGCAACCTGCAATTTATCTCTTAAAACCTTCAAAATTTCTTGAATTTCCTCCATCCAATACTTAGCCTTTGGAGCTCTATTATCACCAAAAATGTGTCAATAAAAGTGGATCCAACATAACCATAAATTGATTTAAAAGGATACATGCCAATGGACATATGGAAAGTAGTATTGTAACAAAAGTCACCCAAATGCAACTATTTTTTCCATGCTTTTTGCTGCCCACTAACATAGTTCCTAAAGTAGCCTTCCAACCATTGATTCACCCTCTCTGTTTGGCCATCAATTTTGGGATGATATATTTTTATAGGTGTCAAATTTGTCCCCACCATTTTGAAGATTTCTTGCCAAAATTCACTAAAAAATATGCTATCTCTGTCACTAACAATGCTCTTAGGAAGCCCATGCAATCTGAAAAATTCTTTAAAAAATAGTTCATCCAATTGTGCAGAAATGAAAGTGGTAGTAACAAAAAAGAAGCGAGAAAATTTAGTGAGTCTCTCCACCACCACAAATATGCAATCCTTACCAAATACTTTGGGAAAACCAGTGATGAAGTCCATGGAAATGCTCTCCCATTTTTGTGCTCTAATTGGCAAGGGATGTCAGAGACCAGATGGATGAGTGTGATCCAATTTATTTTGCTGACAAGTGGGAAATTCATTAACATACTTCATAACATCAGCCTTCAACCATTTCCCTCAACATTCGGTATGTTCTGAAGAAACAGGGGTGATTTGCTAGAGGAGAATCATGAGCTTTTTTTAAAATTTGCTCCTTCAAACTTGAATTAGTGACCAAATATATTCTACATTTGTAGTAGATGATTCCTTCCAATACCTTATACTATCATCAATGTTAGTCCCATCAAAAATTTCACAAGAAAATTTATCTTTGGCATACTCTACTTCTAATGTGGCTTTCCAATTTTCTGCTACATCCATGAGAGAAATAAAAGGTATTCTAGATAAGGAATCATCAACTACATTATTTTTCCCCTTCAAATATTAAATATCAAAGTCAAATGCTTGAATATTACTCACCCAATTTTGCTGGCTTTCATTTAAATCCTTTTGAGTGAGGAAGTACCTTAAGCTGTTATGGTCAGTTTTGACTACAAATTTGTTTCCCACCAAGTATTGTCTAAAATTGATCAAAGCATGCATGTTGGTCAGTATTTAATTATCACAGATGGAGTAAGTACTCTCGTGTGGCTGTAAATTCCTACTCTCAAAAGCTATTGGGTGTTTTCCTTGTTTTAGGACTGCTCCAATGCCTTCCGCTGATGCATCACATTCCAAGACAAATGGTTTAGAAAAATCAAGCAATGCTAGAATAGGACAATTTATTACCTCCTTCATTCTTTGGAAAGTTTTTTCATCCCCTTCATGCAATTGGAAATCATATTTATTTGTCAAATAAGCGAGAGGTGAAGTGAGTTGGGAGAATTTCTTCACAAAATTTCTATAGTAGGTACAAATTCCAATGAATCCTCTTAATTTAGTGAGACTTTTGGGACGAGGCCACTCTAAAATGTCTGTTATTTTCTCCATATCCACCTTCACACCATCTTGACCAATGATGTGTCCAAGATACAAGATATGGGGTTGCTTGTGGAATATGTTGTTCATGCATGATTGGAATGTGGCTGGTGCATTTGTCAAGCCAAAGGGCATGGAAACAAAATCAAAGTGACCATAGTGGCATCTAAAAGAAGTATTTGGTATGTCTTCTTCTCTCATTAGAATTTGATGATAACCTCATCTAAGGTCAATATTTGAGAAGAACTTGGCCCCATGGAGCTCATCCATGAGCTCATCAATACTTGGGATGGGGTATCTATTCTTTATTGTATTATTTTTTAATTCTTTGAAATCAATGCACATTCTCAAGGTTCCATCTTTCTTTTTACCATAACAACTGAAGAAGCAAATGGGATAGAACTAGGCCTTATGAGACACAACTCCAAGATTTATTTGATGGCATCTTCAATATCATCTCTAATCCTTTTGGGGTGATTATAGGGTCGCATTTTGATAGGTTGTGTTCCTATATCTAACTCAATGATATGCTCAACACCTCTATCTAGTGGTATTCCTGGGGTAAGGCCTTCAAAAACCTTGTCATACTTACTCAATAGTTTCTCTATATCCTTAGGATGCTTAGAAATGTTCAAGTGGGGTTTAGGATATGTAATTAAACATTCAATATCCCATTATATATCTATGTGCCTCAAGATAGTCCTCATGTTGTGAGAAGAAACCACTTGATTTGGATAAGTGTGCATTCCCCTCAACAAGATGGGTTTCCCTTCTGAATTTTTGAACCTTATTTCATGGACTTTATAATTCACTGTATTCTCCCCTAAAGAATACAACCATTGTACTCCCAAAACCACATTTGTATCAGCCACATTCACTACATAAAAATTGTCAGTGATAGTATGATTTCCTAGAGTAACTTGAAGCTTTGGAATCCATTTAGTGCACTCCATAGAATTGTTACCTGGAATGATGACTATGAAACCATTAAAAGTTTCAGCTTGTAACTTTCCCCTCTCCACCAAGGCTGCATATATAAAGTTGTGAGTGGCTCTGCCATCTACTAGAACCGTGACCTTTTGGCCATGTATACTGCCCTTGAGCCGTAAGGTGTGGAATCTACGATACTCCCAAAAGTGATACAATTTTTCCTGTATCAGGAATGGGTTGTTCTTCTTCTACTGTTTGATACCCCTCTTCTTGGGCTGCAATTTGTGCCTATTCCTACTCCTCCTTCTCTTCACCATATTCATAAAAAACTTCAATGTAGTGTGTCTTCCCCTTGGCACATCTATGTCCTGGGACGCAAGGTTGTTGGCATGTAAAACATAGTTTCTTTCTTCTAAGATCTTATTTGCTTGGTTCTCCTTTATTTTCTTTGGTAGAGGAGTCATTTTTCCATGGCTTCTTACCTTCCTTTAACTTGGAAGCGAAATTTGGCTTAGTAGGGTACTTGGTTCTTGGAAACACATTCTGCAAATCCCTTGTCAAATTCATGGCATCCTTCAATGTGGCTGGCTTGTGGTATTTTCACTAGCCCTCTCAAAGGTTCCGTCAATCCTTCACTAAAAAAAAACAACCTAGCCATAGATACATCAGAAACCATTACTAAAAGATTTTCAAATTCTAACATATATGCTTAAGGAGTTCCTACTTGCTTCAACTGCGCTAGTTCTTTGAAAGCAAGTTCTGGGTCTTTCCTCTCGAATCTCTCCATCATTGCATTTGAGAACCTTCATAAGATAAAATCTGATCATGTCCCAAGGTTCTAAGACCATGGAACCACCAGTCACGAGCTTCCCCTTCAATATGTATAATGGCCATTTTCAATGCATCTTCTTCAACCATAGGATTTAATTGGAAATATACACTTAATTTTTGCAACCAAGCACTAGCAGACATTTGTGAAGAACCATCAAAGGAAGGAATGGTTACTTTTCCTATGGTGTATTTTAATTCATGGTTAATATGGGATGCCCTATTCCCATTTCCTCCTTGGTTGAACTAAAGAGAAGCTCTAATGAACTGACCAAAAGGCAAGACTTTCCTACATTCATTACTTAATTGCTTCTAATGATTTTCTTCTTCTCTAACATCATAGGTCGTGTAAGGGCCTTATTTGTACTCTAAAAGCTTAGGTATTGTAGGTCCAATCTGATTTTTAAACTCACGAGGTCTGGTATGAGGTCCAGTATTTGAAAAAATGGTTTCTCCATTGGTCTTTCCCTCACCATGAGATGTACTACTACTACTCTCGGCTGTTGACTTGCTCCCAAGTTGGCTAGCCAACAATTCAAATCCTTGCATAAAGTGTTTCGAAGTGTGATTTTTTGATCCTCGCTAGGTCTTCAAAGGAGGAGCACACCTCAGTATTAGTGTTCTTTAATTCCTAGATTGTGTTCTACATCTTTCTTCCTTTTGCGAAGGATTGGAAGAATTTTGTGTTATCATCTCCACTTGCTAACCATATGGCTCTTCTTTTTATCTCCAAAATTCCTCCCTTTCTTTCAGGATATTGTTCCTATTGGATTCCAAGGAGTCCAAATTTTCCTTGTCTTATTGTGAGATAAAACCACCACCTTCAGAGTTTTGAATTTCAACAATATTCGATTCGATTTGATTAAGAGCTTGATCTTCCCCTTCCTTTTTGAGTTTTTCCCAATATTTGAGAAGAGGTTTTATACGTGAGATATTTTCAGAAAAATGAGATGCATGATGGTTCCCATTTCCTACCGTATAAGGGATCCAATTTGATTGGATTAGGCGAATCACTTTCTCATTTTTTAACCATGCTACACATAATTTGAATAGGCTCGCTAGTTTTTTAGGGTTGCTCATAATTTTGAGACAGATAGGAAGGCCATTTGAGTCTCCACCATAATCAACCCATTATCTGAACATCAAATTCTTCCCTAGGACAATTTCTTCTAGAAGAAACCTATCCAGTCTTTTTGCAATTATGTTTTCCTCGGTTCTTCTTTTGTTCCAAGTGGGATTTAGCTTGATGGGGTCTAGGTCCACCAGGTGATATGCTTGTATAAAATGTGCGAAAAATATTTCCAAAGGATCTACTCTCGCTCTTGACCCCTAATTTTTTTAAGTACCGAGGGTACAATTTAAATATCCCATAATAAGGACATTTTATTTTTTGAGAGCGGGAGAGGTATGTAGCTTATCCCAGAAAGATACTCTATTTTCATAAGGCCTGTAGATATTGATGATGGTTAAATGTAGGTTTGCTTCATCCTAGTGCAAATGTAACCCCATACAAGAGGTGTATCCCTAGGAATTAAGACAATTTACATAGAGCCAATTCCATCCAATAACCAATCCTCCTGAGTGGCCTTTTTCACTTTGAGATAGAAAATAATATTTTCGAGAAATGGAGTTTAATAGGTTTGTGACCTTTGTTTCTGACCCCATTGTTTCCTGGAGAAGGATTACATCTGGTTTTTGGACCAGAAGCATCCTCTTTAGGGAAAGTTTTTTTGGGGTACTTACGAGACCCTTATAATTTTGTGAGAGGATTTTCATTTGGGAACCCCTTTCGAGGCTTGTACTTCTCTAAGTGCCCCAAAAAGTGTTTTCTGCTTCAAGTATTTCTTCTATGTAGATGAGATGAGTGAGGGTCTACCTCTTCCTTTTCATTTTAGGGGGAAACTAGGGTTTAGACCTAGCCTTGTGTGCGTGGATATGAGTTCAGGTGCAGTAGGGATGTCTCTTGACCTTAGGTGGAAAAAAATTGTTGAAGATGAAGAGGGGGTGAGGGTAATATCCCTTTGACAGGGGGAAGAGTCAAGGGAGCTAGGAGCTAGGGGGAATAGGGGAGGGGGAGGAGGAACATAGAAGCCTTGAGTAGAGAAAAAGTGGGGAGGAAATGATTCTTCCGAGTCTTTAAGATTTAAAGTAATAAAATAAAGAACTAAATAATGATCATTCAAAGGTGTTTTAGAGGGCTTACTCGGTGATTGATCCGAAACCTACTGTGGAGGTTGTTCCGAATCTTTACAAGGATCCTCTGAAAGTTGTTCTGTAGGAAGTGGAGGTTCTTATTCCAAACTGATGGATCCAACCATCTTACATCCCTTCTTACTTATGTGGTCTTCCTTTGTCGCTTCATCCCTAGGACTCCATCGTTTCCTAGATTGGTTCTTCGTAAAACCCAGATGGAAACTTTTTTCCAGGTGTCCATTTGCATGGAATCGATGACATAAAAAAGGTATTCCTTCATACTCTAGAATATGAATTTTGATGTTGTTGCCCCAAATTAGGTTTAGATGCTCTCAGAGGTTCATCCTTATGTTGAGGGAGACAAGGATGCACACAATTGGTTTTGGTAGAGTAGTATGAAAGGAGACATCAACGTCTAGGAAAACCCCCAGTGCATTCCCAATATCCCAAACCGAATCCAAATGCCAAAACTTCCATGGAAGACCAAGGAGGCGAACCCATACAGGTTGGGTGTACATTCTCTCGATGTTTGCATCAAAGAGTGGAGTCCATTGTTTAAGAAAGATAGGAATGGAGCCAAAGATCCAATGTTTTCCCAATAGTTTATTGGCATCCTCCGTGCAATTAAACTTGAAGCTGAACCATCCCTTGGTTAGGTCATTGGTTTCCAGTTCATAGTGAAGAAGGTTGATCCAGTTCTTCGTGAACCAGACTTCTAGATCCTCAGAACTAGGGTTTCAACCTCTAATTTTCCCAACGAAATACGTCTTCACCATGTTCTCGACATCTCCTATAAAGACATTTACCTGAAAAATGAGATTTATGGTCCCTTTTGTCAAGATCATGCACTTGTTTTTCCTCTTTTTGATAGGGTTTTGATTCTAACCACCCTTGCCAACTTGAGAACCCTCATTTTCTTCTCTGTTGCTCTTATCAGAGCCAGAAGAAATTGGGGACCCTTGCAAGTCCACCAGCCGCAAGAAGGAAGCTATAAACCTGTCCAAACTGTGGTATTCTCCTCGGTCCGGTGCAAGATGGGTTGTAGGATTTGGATGTTTAAGGAGAGAGTCGATCCATCCTGCTTCCAAAAGTTTGAAACTGTTGAGGAGGGACGGGTCCAAGGGCGTTGACAGGTTCAGAGTCGGGTTTTCAATAGCTTCTATGTGAATAATGTTAGAATAAGAAGGGTGACTGCACCCTAGAGTTTCATCTGGATCTGGAGGGAGAAGGGTATAGGAACTGCCACCAAGCAGCGGATCAAGTAGTCTAACAACTAGAGGTAGCTGCAGGGCTTCTGCGGTGTGTCATGGCGGGTGGTCCAACTGCTGACTGCTTACCCCAGTTTCCATAGACCCAACAGATTCAGATGAATCCACAACTATCACAGCTGTAGTGCAAGGATGGTTTGGAGAAAAGAAAATTTCACCGCTTGTGGACGGTGAGGTGAAGACCGTCTTCCACTTCTATGGGTCAGTCGTGTAATCCATTAGCTCATCGTCATCGTACGCCATCATCCGTGGACTAGGAAGTGGGGAAAACAAAGATTAAGTTGGTGGTTTTCAGGGGCTGCAGCTGCAGGCCCTCAGGGTTTGTGAGATCATAGTGACCTGGTTTCCCCATCATACAAATCATTCATACTATCATGCAAGTCATTAATACTAGTTGTAGGAAATTCTATATTGTAATGGAATCGTTTAAGATGAAATTAATATTCCCTATTATTGCTTTCGAATTCCATGATATGCAATGGGTTTGTAATTTTTTTTCTTCTACATCTAAAATTAATCACACCATTTCTAGGAATTTGGTTAACAACTACTATGAATTGAGTTAATCAATCAAATGTATGTGATGCCATATTTGCAATAAGATGAATTTAGAATAATATAGTTGAATATTACTCACAATTACTTTGCTTTATAATATGTTAACAAATAATTAATTTCACCATGATAAAACAAAAAACTACATTAAATCATATTCTATATTGATTCATCCTATTGAAATTGAAAATCTTATTAGTATTTTTTTAGTACATTTCATATATTGAAATTGAAAACCTTATAAAGAATTTTCACATTCCATTTTATATATTTATATAGTTGGCGCATGTATATATTGGAGTAAATTGATAGTAAAATTTTCTAGAAACATTGATTTTTTCTAGAAGTAAAAGCTAGCTCAACATTGTATTTATAAATAATTGTTCAATCATTCATTGTTTATTCTTTTTAGTAATGGCACTTTTAAGTGTTAAAATATTTTTCATCTTACTATTTTAAACACGTGATCAATCAATCACATGACATTAATAAATATCTTAATTTGTAATTTTAAATATATATCATCATACCATCTAACAAACATCAACATCATCATACCATAATAAACATAAAGATAAACATCATCATATCATCATAAACATGACCATAACCATAAACATAAATGTATCATCATCATCATCATCATCATTTTCACCACATAAACTTACAAATAAGCATAAAAATGAGCATAACATCAAAGACATCACATTACCATCATCTAATATAACAAAAGCCACATTATATTATAACATGCATAACCATTACACGCACACCTAACAAACATCATCTAACTTAACCTAACATATGTTAGTGATTGAGCAAACATGAAGAAACTTGAACTTTAAAATTTAATCCACAATTAGAGTGCAGATAGATCTCATCAATAATCCAAAGACATAAATAAATCAAACCATAGAACACAGGATATACCCTAGGAAAACCCTCCATTGATTTGGAGGATAAAAAACCCAACAAAGAATCTTAGAGTATGATTGGTAATTGATAGAGAATGATTAAAATACAATAACATATTGCTTTTTCGAGAGAACAAGAGAGTAGAGATCAAACAGAACACCATGATGATATTTCCAAGTGCATAGCACTTTAATAACAAATAAAATTAGGTCAAACAAGGAAGGTAGTGAATATTTCATGCTTCACTAAGTAGTTAACACTGAGAACACTGTCTCTAATTGAGTTGTTAGCTGAATGAAATGAACTGAATGGAATGGAACTGCATGTAACTGAATGGAACTGCATGCAACTGAGCATAACTGAATGTAACTGAACATGATTGAATGCAACTGAAGATAACTGAATGTAACTGAACATAACTTAATGTAACTAAATTTTCTCCATCAATGTCATCTTCAACAACCACTTGCATAAATTAAGGAGTTGATTCCTTAATTAACTGAAACTTATTTATCACCACTAAGACTCAACTGATGTCTTATCAATTCTAGTTCTCTTGGAGGCATGCATGGGCAATTCAAATTCTCTCTCCATCTCTGTGCTCATATTAATTTTCTCTACATACTCCATATGTGTTTCATTAATTCTATATCATATCATACTCATAATAATTTCTTCGAACCTATGATCATATGCATTACCCCAATTCATATAGTCACATGCTAAAGTAAATCACTCTTGGGGTAGCTAATCCCTAAAGGAGATTTGTAGCACCTGTTGACCATGACTAGCCATACATCACATAGTATATCCTCAAGACTTAATACAACATAAGTCATGTGAACTTAATACACCTTAAGTTCCAAACTTGTACAACACAAGTATTAGACCTTAACATAAGGTCACGATCTTAACCATAATATCCCAGTACAAGCATCTCTCTCGAGTAGGACTTGATCAAGGTCCTAGCTTGATACAACATAAGGTATTCAACTTAAAACAATAATTTAGTGAAATTAATACAACATAAGTTTAGTATTTGACACAACAAGTCTCATGGAGAGGATCTGAACTTAATACAACATAAGTTATGGACTTGGCACAACAAGTCTCATGGAGGATAACTCCCGAAGCTGTACATCTCACACTCCCTCTCAGTGAGGGAGAGATTCTCTGCCATATGAAGCTTCTCTCGGAAGTGTCTAATCTTCATCACAGATAGAGGCTTGTCACAAACTTGCAATTTTCTCATTAGTACCTATGTACTGGAATTCATTTTACATGGCCAAGACTTCAATGAAGTAAAAAATTCATCTCAAATGTGTTTTATCATAACACACATATAGGGTATTCAAGAAATCTTGACTATTAACACCTAATGACTGTAGGATCAACTCTTTCACCCTAGTAGGTATCTTCCCAAGCTACACTACTCCTTAGTATGTAGTATTATCCACAAAACACATTTTGCTCTTATAGAACTCTCAGACATACATCTTGCTTATGTAGTACTAGTTGTAATACACTTAGCTTTTGTAGTACTAGCCTCAAATTACATCACTTATCTTAGGCTAAAACAATAGCTGGATAACACGATCATATAATAGTTTTGCCATGTATCAAATACAATAAAGAGCCTATTCTAATGTACCTCAAAGGTACTCAAACATATTCCTAGTAGAAAGCATAAAATACAACTGGTCTGTTGAAATACCAACCAACTACATACACAAAGTAGCATCATCTGGATCCAATCCAGAATAAAGTTTCTCTAAACTAGAAACCATGGATTTTAAATCCATCATATACAACATTATTCAACAAATATGTAATAACATGAGAAACAAAGTTTTTTCTTTTCTTTCACTTTTCACCATTTGTTGACTTTTTGAATCTTATGCTATCTGGATAAGTTCTCTGTGAGATTTCCATTCCCTGTGATGTTCTTCAAGGCCCGATCACTTTCTCATTGATCCTTCTGTTTATACCGCAACACCCCAACTACCTCTCTGAGAGGTTTAATTGTTCTCTGACAATCCATACTATAACTCTTCTTGAGTATCAATATTCTCTGAGACTTTGACCATGTCTCTTCTCATGTGGATTCTATCCACAAGGTATCACAACCCTTGGCTACCTAATTCATGTACTATGGCTAACTAGCGGGGACATTATATGATACCTCCTATGAAGACACATCAGTACTCCCTCTTCAACTAGAGGATTCCTTATGTACTATACCAAGCTTGTCTCAGACAGAGGCTTAGTAAGAATGCTGGAAATGGTGCTCATTTGTGGATATGTACCATGTCTTGAATATAACTGACTAGAAACCTCAAAAGCTTTACTGCTTTTTGAACGTGCTCTATCTAAAGAAACACATGAGATATTCCTCAATCACTATAATAGTCAGATTTCATATATCTTTGAAACTCTATTTCACTGACCAAGACATATACGAGTACACATACAATTGTATCAAGTAGGTACCATAACACATGCTTTGTACATGTCTATGTACAAATTGTAAAGCATATAAAAGATCCTAGGACACGTGACAAACCAAATATATCTCAGCTGAATTGAGATCCTCTAAATATGAAATAAGAATTATAAACTTTCATATTTATCTTCAAATGTGTGGCCATGGATTTATAGTCCATCTCAAAACTCTTCAGGTTATTTTATTGCACATTTTCCTTAACAAAGGAAAATATTTGTCTAGTGACTGCCACACCACTAATCATAAGAATCATAGCAAGATTCTTGAATACAGTTCTCAGCTTCCTTATGAATATGAACATCATGCATGTATCCTCTTAATAGAAGATACATCAACCAGTTTTACTGGTTTCTTTAGGAGCTAGTGAATCTAGCTACTCCCTCTCACCATGAGGATGTGGGAATCATAATCTAGGTCATTCATCACGAAGACTTCGTGCTCATCTATGTCTGAATCTCTTCTTGACACATGAATGTAAATAAGATAATTTAATTATCTTCAAGAGTCTTTACATCTCTCAGAATAGGATTAGTTATTATATTTTGACTTCTTCCTAATACATAGGAACATCCCGATATGATACTAGAAGCTTCTTGCTTCACAACATCCCTCTCTCTGTTAGGATCAACAATCAGAATTCCTCTTCAGTCAATACATGCCATTTTTACTTGTAGGTCATGGAATATAGTTTTTCCTACAAGCCAAATTCAATCAAGTCATTAGAAACCTTACATAATCCAGCCATTTCAATAAAATTACAAACAACACACACCGACATGCAAAACATTTTAGCCAATGTTTTAGTATAAGCACATCTCATGAATTTTAATCACATGAATACCTCAATGTATTTGTAGTGGTTCATATATTTATGTTCATATTAAATCAATGTTTCTATATAAACCCATTCATATTTCATGTAATGTTTTGCAGTCCTATGTAAGTCTTATATTTAGATCTCATGAAGATTTATGCAAGCCCTTATTATTCTTAACATGGATTTATCTATTTACCAATAAAATAGAAATATTGTAACATATGCTTTTAATCATGTTTATACCATAACATTATTCATAATCATAGGAATATAGGTTGTAATGGAACATAATATGATTTTATAAAAGCATATGATAATCAAATAATCATGCAACCCAACATTCATATCTCATGAATAATAGTGCAACTCTATATTCATATCTTTATGAACAATCATGCAACCCAGTATTCATATCTCATGAATCAATCATGCAGCTCTATATTCATATCTTTATGAACAATCATGCAACCCAACATTCATATCTCATGAATCAATCATTCAGACCTATATTCTTATATTTATGAAACAACAATGCATGCTGTATATTCTTATCTTATGAACACTCATGCAACTCTATATTCATATTTTATAAAACAATCATGCATGCTCTGTATTTATATCTTATGAACAATCATGCATGCTCTATATTCATATTTTATAAAACATTCATGCATGCTCTATATTCATATATTATGAACAATCATGCATGCTCTATATTCATATTTTATAAAAAAATCATGCATATCTATATTTATATCTTATGAAACAATCATGCAGCTCTATGTTCATATCTTATGAAACAATCATGCATGCTTTATATTTATGAAACAATCATGCAACTCTATGTTCATATCTTACAAAAAAATCATGCATGCTTTATAGTCATATATTATGAATTTTGTTTATTTGCAAATAAATGAAAGACAATCAACATATATGCTCACAATTCCTAACCTCAGGCATACGAATATCTGTATGATTGTAATGAAAACATTTACAAAACATATAGATCTAAATAACATATAATACACAAATTTAGGTACTTATATTTTATTGTTTTGCATCCTCCCTCTTGATCTCTGTTTCCTAGCAAAGATTAATGGAGTCCCTAGATTTTGATCTCTTTGCAAATTTGAGTGCATGCATGAGGTAGTGAATCTCTGCATACAGAAACTGGATCCCATGCAACCTGGGTTGAATTTTCTTCTTCAAATAAAACTTATTTCAACGATCATCCTCTTCTTCAAATGATATATCAAATCTATGAGGATCTCATTATACACAATATCCATTGAATAATGATAATACCCAAACCATTGATCCTGGGATTATTCAATCAATTCGTCCACTTTGGGAAAACGATGATAACACGGATTCTGAGAATTTTCATCTTTAAATACCTGATCTTATCTCTCAAAAATTTGTGAATTTTTGAAACATTCTCGAAAGTAAGTTAAATAAACCCATTTAAGAAGTGGGTTTTAAACCATTTTGTCTGATTCCTTAAGGATTGATCAAAACGTCTCCATGAAATTTGTCTCTTGAAAAGTGACAGAAACGGTGCATATTGACTTGCTCTTGTATTCACCCTAGATTGGATAGAGGCTCCTCACTCACCGAGGTCACGTAGGCATATTGATCATGCTCCTTAAGTATGCATAATAACCTCACCTTTCATGTGTTGAAGTTGGAAGCACATTCAAGTCCGTCTTCCGGTTGGACAGAGATCGATGCCATGACTCCAAGCTCTTTTCTCAATACTTCAAGATCTATGTAGGATTTAGTTGCTTGCGCAAAATAAGCTCTTGCACGCCCTTGCTCTGATACAATGTTAGTGATTGAGAAAATATGAAGATACTTGAACTTTAAAAGTTTACTCCACAATTACAGTGCATATATATATCATCAATAATCCAAAGACATAAATAAATCAAACCATACAACACAAGATATACCCTGGGAAAACCCTTCACTGATTCAGAGGACAAAAAACCCAACAAACAATATTAGAGTATGATTGATAATCGGAAGAGAATGATTTCAACATAATAACAAATTGCTTTTTCGAGAGCAAAATAGAGTAGAGATCAAATGGAATACTGCGATGATATTGCCAAGTGCATAGCACTTTAATAACAAGTCAAATTAGGTCATACAAGGAAGGTAGTGAATATTGCATGATTTATTAAGTAGTTAACAATGAGAACACTATCTCTAACTAAGTTGTTAGCTGAATGAACTGAACTGAATTGAATGGAACTGCATGCAATTGAACATAACTGAATAAAACTGAACATAACTGAATGCAACTAGAGTTTCTCCATCAGTGTCATCTTCAACAACCACTTGCAGAAATTAAGGAGTTAATTTCTTAATTAACCGAAACTTATTTATCACCACTAAGAATCAACTGATGTCTTATCAATTCTAGTTCTCTTGGAGGCATGCATGGGAAATTCGAATTCTCTCTCCATCTCTGTGCTCATATTAATTTTCTCTGCATGGTCCATATGTGTTTCATTAATTCTATATCATATTATACTCATAATAATTGTTCTTAATCTATGATCATATGTATTACCCCAGGTCATATAGTCACATGCTAAAGTAAATCACTCTAGGGGTAGCTACTCCCTAAAGGAGACTTGTAGCACCTGTTGACCATGACTAGCCATACATCACATAGTATATCATCGAGATGTAATACAACATAAGTAATGTGAACTTAATACACCATACTTCTAGACTTGATACAACACAAGTCTCATACCTTAACATAAGGTCATGATCTTAACCATAATTGTAATGTCCCCGGTTTCGACCCCGCTTGCATGATGTATATATTGTAATTAATCGTGGTGAGTAGCTTAAGGCAAAATCCCCACCATCGATTTGGTTGTGTATGTTTCGGCAATGGGGATAATTGCCGATGGTATGTCATGCTATCTGGCACATTTTAATATGGCATCATGTAAATACGCACATCAAATTAAAATAACCCACAACCAGCTACGGCAGTGCAACGTTGAATGAAAAGGGCATGATTCCAAAAGGATAAGGGGTAGGGGATGTCAAACCTTGGTTATGGGGGAAAAACCCATGTTTTATTACCTTGTTGTCTCACCACCTTTGTTGTTTGTAACCTTTCTTGTCTTACCCAACCTCTCCAACCTCTTCAATGTCTTGACTTTGTTAGTTGGTGGCAGTTATTGCATGAGGAAACGTGGGCATGGAAAAACGTGGGTTTGGTAGACTGCTGTCAGTTTGGACAGTACGCATGCCCAGTAGAGAACTCTCGTTTCCCTCATGCTGGTCTTCATTTTCTCCCCATGGTCGGTTGCTCTCACGCCTGGTTAGTTCTTCCTCACGCTCAGGATGGGATTGTACGTTTTGTTCCTCCTCACACACTGGTCGCGGCTCTTCTTTGGTTGGTGCACGTAGCAAGAAGGTAGAACGGCCTCAAGGGACTGAATTCTCCTGGTATGTGTCTAGACCATGGTTTTTAATCCACGATTTCTGCTTGCTGTTGATTTTCACCCACGATTTGGGTCGCTGTCTTTCTTCCACGACTGTTGGATGCTGCTGAGTCGTTTTCATGTTGTGAGCCGTGCTCACTGCCTGTGTTTTGGGGCTGTTGTTTTCCCCACGTTTTGCTGGTCGTGGTTTTATCCCACGTATTGGGTTGCTGTTGTTTTCATCCACGTTTTGTGGGCTGGGGTGCTCAAATTCGTTTTGGGTCACCATTGATTCCCAATATGTTGGCTGGGTCTCCCTGTTCTGGGACTGTGCATAGTTGCCGTCAATTTTGTTGTAAAATTGGGCCGCTGTTGTTTCCCTGGTTTGGGATGTAGTGGTTGAGTTGTTTTGGCCATGTTAGGGCCAAGAACAACTCCATGTCGTCCATGGGACTTGAGCTGTGGTCATCCACCATTTGGGACTGCCCCTGGTTGTTTTTCCTTCTTCACAGGGCTGTGAAGGGTTTGTTTTGCTGCTGGTATGCAGTGGTTGTCCCCTTGGAATGTGCTGGCTTGGATGCTGTTGAAGGCCTGTTAAACCCAGCAGTGTTTGGTTTGGTTGTTTATGCCCCCTTGGCTATGTATAAGCCTGCAATTGACCCTTATTCCAGAGGAATCATGCCCAGCTCAGGGGTGGCAGCGTTGCTGAGAGATTGATGAGCAAGCTGGCCTATGGTTGGGTGGAACGTTGTAGCGACGTAGCTGGTTGCGAGTGAATTCTTCATTAAAAGATAAGTGTGGCTGTTCTTTCATCTCTGTAATTAATCTACTGTTTTATGGAATTATGATGAACATGTTCAATGCTGTAAATGTGTTTGTGTTGCTTCCGCTGTATGATTGAGGAGTTTTGCATCTATGTATGCATGTTCAGCTTTTAATTCCAGCATTTTATTCTTTTGATTATGTTCATGGGGATGTTTGCCCGGCTTTGTTTTGATGTGTTCGTCGTGTCCTCTTCGCCGGTTGAGGGACGGGGACGTGACAATAATATCTTAGTACAAGCATCTCACCCGAGTAGGACTTGATCAAGGTCCTAGCTTGATACAACACAATATATTTTCCTTAACACAATAATTTAGTGAACTTACTACAACATAAGTTCCGGACTTGACACAACAAGTCTCATGAAGAGGATCTGAACTTAATACAACATAAGTTCCAGACTTGACACAACAAGTCTCATGGATGATGACTCTTGAAGATGTACATATAACAACATACACATCACTATCAACATATAAATAAACATCAACATAAACATGAAAAATGAAGTGTACACATACATACATACATACATACATACATACATACATACATACATACATATATATATATATATATATATATATATATATATATATATATATAGACACACACACACACACACACACACACACACACACACACACATATATATATATATAATTGATGATACAATATGCCAAATATATATCTCGAGTCCAATAATTGCTATTATATATATGATCCACCTCCTCCAAAGGCATCATTAGTATCTCTCTGATTAGATCCAGATGCATCGTCACCTCCACCAATAGATCCATAGGTATTATCAACATGTCTCCTAGCAGAGTTAGAGGCATCGAAACCTCCACCAATAGATCCATAGGCATCAATACCTCTTTCATGGAAAAAATGAGCTTAGAGAGAAGCATGGATAGGTCCATTAAGCTGAATCATATGACCCCATATGAGCATATCTATAGTATATATGACTAGAGCATGAAATGGTGGATGGTTGGTCTGATAAGTAGGATCGTCAAGTCGATTGAGTATGAATAGAGGAGATGATGAAGTAGGATCAGTAGGTTGTACGAGTAGGAGTAGAGGAGATGATGAAGGAGCCGATGGAGGAGGAGGTGGAGGAGGTATCAATGAAGTTGATGGAGGATGAGGGGGAATAGTAAAATCCCAAATATAATAGAGGAGGAGGTGAGTAGTATATGTCGAAGCAAATGGAGGAGGAAGCTGATGGTAATCCCTCCTAGAAGCTAATCGAATGCATGCACCGATAATATGCTACATAAATATCCTCATATGACGAGGAAGAATCCTCCATATCTCTTGGAGGTGAGGCTATTGAATAATGTTATACACCAGTACATGTTGAACCCCCTACTGTGCCAACAATGTCGCCAACCTGTTTGCCACATCCTGGTGATACCTATCATGGGGCATGCATGGATGGTGGTCAGGATGTATGCTAGCCAATTGTGGCCTAGCCTAATCAGGATCCTCCATATCCTCATCATCTTGAGTGGGAGGAGGCAACTCGACCTCACCATTGGATGTGCCAATGCCTGCAAAATATATAGTACACAATAATAATTAGACAATTTCATTAAATAATTTAATATTTAAAAGATAATTCATTTGCATTAAGTATAAAGATAATAAAATGCAACTAGACTAATTTAAACATAACACTAATATTACCTCTCTCATCTAGTGGCTCCTCTGGGGTGAAGAAGATATAGGGGAGCCCTCTCCAATCTAAGCCCACATATGGATATGGAACAACTTCTAATGCATTTTCCTCCTCAATTCCCAGCGTCTCGAGCACATTTTATGTGATCCTAATCAAGAATTCAGGATGCCCCCTATTAGGCATCATCTTCACCCACATGTGCATATGCACCTATGTCATTGTCCTATAAGGGAGGCGCTAAATTGATGGTTGGGTGGATGAAAAACTTTCAAAAAATAGACAAAAAATTTCTAAACAGAAAGGGAAGTTGGAACTCTTATCAATCAATGCATGACATCTATCCAAAGGATAACAAAATTGCTGCAAAAGAATGGCAGACCACCTAATGCATCTAGGTCTATTAACTAAAGAGCCAACATAATACAATAGAGGGCAACTAATGCATGACCCATCACTAGTGGAGTGTGTCAACGTCGTAAGCTAAAGAGAGATGCACCTAACCTTGTCTCGACCAAAATCAAATATCTTAAGCTTCCCATTTCTCACTTAGAAATCAGAGGGATGGACGACCTCATCACTGATTTATCTCAGAGAGTAATCTAACTAACTCACTGCTACAACATTAGTTGGGACAATAGGGAATTGGAGAAAATCCTCTCCTCTCCTAGATTTCCTCCTCAATGGGAGGGAATAACTAACCAATACCAAAATGAAATGACTATGATGATCCCAATGTTGGATGGACTAATGCAACAATGAAGAGTTATCCTTGAGGGATGTAGCCTCTTGATATAACTTAAGAAGGACAAAAAACCTCAAGATCTCTCGAGTCTAAGCAATAATTTAGAGAGGGTACAAATCCCTCTCCCTCTCCTTATCCTCCTAGTCTCTAACCATGTTGTACTGATCCACCTGTGCATGCTCCTGTCGAGCATCCTGTCGCCTCTCATGTCTTTGTTTCACATATAACATGAATCAATGCGATATATATAACATGAAATATTTCATTCAATTAACATCTAATTTAATAGCATCAATAATAATTCCCTCTCTCAAAACAATAAATTTTACAAGTGGTGCGCCTAAATAATAGAAGTGCACTACCAACGGTGATTTTATACAACAAACGCACCATAGATGGTGCATTTAGAAAAAGTGCTTTTCCCCTAAACGTGCCCTGATAAGCAGATGGACATTGGAAATTTTAAAATGTTCATAACGGTGTGCCAATTAAACATAAACGTACCATAAATGGTGCGTCATTGTTTATTAACTGCATTGTTGATGTGATGTGCATGTTTTTTAAATTTAATGCTTTACTGGTGCATTGTGGACTATAATTGCACTGTCTATTGTGTGTAATGGTGTGTATAGTGCATTGTCACTGCCTAGGCTCAAACCATAATGTTTCCCTAGATATATGTTAGCACATTGTGATGTCGGTGCATACGTTTTAAGGTACGGCACCGATAAATTAAAATCAAGTTTTGATAAGGTTTTGTTTATGTTTATGGTGTGTTATGAGACCATAACACACCATTTATTCGGTGCACTAACTACATTAACCGAGCACCGTAGTGCTCCTTGTAAATTTATAGGGAGCACCGTGATCGGTGTGAGATGAACTGCTTGACTCGCATCGTGCAGGTTTAAATGTTTTTATTAATAAGAAAAAAAGGTTCATTTTAAATTTCAATCTGCCAAAAAATTAAATTATGTAATAAAAAATAATTTACCTGGACATTTTCTATGCCCGGGAGGCATGATTGTGATGTAATTGAAATTTGGAAAATTTCCCACTATTTGGAAAAATTCAAACTATGGCCAACAACTAATGGACGTGGGAAAATATGCCATGTGAAGGATGAATGTCAGGGAGTTTGAGAAGGGGCTATACGAAACCAGTGCTACATGGCTCAAAAGCACTGTTGTGTTGTAAAAACGAAATTATTATTTAGTAATTTTTTTTATAAAACCTTGTTCCGATGCGCCCAATAATCTAATGCACTGGCGATGTTATGTATATATAATGCACCAGTAATGAAAAAAAAATAGTCCACTATTTTAAATTTGTTTTTAAACACTATCGTGGTGCATATAATCTTATACTGCACATATATGATTAATTGTAGAAACCACAACGATAATGGATATTAAAAACAGGAAAAGAACAATATGGTATTTTAGCAATTTACCCTACTTCGGTGTTTTTAACTATGTGGTGCACCATTGTGTTTGTTTCATTAAAGAACACCGCCATTTAAATTTTATTAAATCCTAGATTGGTGCATTCGTAGTGAAGAAACACACTGGATTTGAACATATTTTTTTCACTTAACAATATTTTGGTCATGATGCGACAATATTTATGGCATCCCGATGTGTGTATTATGTAAACTCACAGGTGCATTTATATTTCTGTAATGCACTGGTTTCAATTTTTTTTGTTCTTAATGATTTTTTTAGATGCAGTGCAACATGATTTATGAAATTCTAGTGCACTTGGATTGGAAACACACCGATACGTTTGTGTCAAAATAAGTGCACTAAAAAACTAACCTCCACTAAAGCCTCCTACCACTCACCTCTTCTAGTGACCTCCGCTATAAACATATTTGGACTCTTTTGAGAGGAGAATCCAATATTGTCTTTGTTAAAGGTACTTATCCTTGTCTTGTGTCAACCAAAAAGTATTCGAAATATCATTATACTCCATGCATTCCTACACAGTTCCTTTTCCAAATACCAAGACATCATCAACAAATAAAGAATGTGATATCATATAATGGGAAGACACTTTAACACATGTAATTATTTTTTCCACCTTTGAGTTTACAATCAACATGCTTAATCCTTCCACTACAAGTAAGAAAAGTAGGGGGAAAGGGGACACCCCTGCATTAAGACACTACAACTTTTAAAGAAATCATTAGGAGGCTCATAAACAAGAACTGCATAGTTCACTAAGGAAACACACCCCATAATCCAGTTTGTGAACTCAATATTTAGCCCAATTTGTAACAACACCAACCTTAGAAAGGTCCAATCAACTTTCTAATAATCCTTGACAAAATACAGCTCCAGAATGATAGCTTCCAACTTCTTCATCTTAATTGAGTGCATACCTTCCTCGGCTACCCTCAATGCTTCCAAGATTTGTTGGGTAAAAAGACAAATCCCGCTTTAGAAATTCATTTTGATAATTCCATCTTAATCCTATAAGTTATGATATTGGTTATCAACTTGTACACTAGGTTTCATAAAGAAATAGGACTAAAATCACTAAAGGATGTGGGACTTGATTATTTAGGAACGAGATTGATAATTTTTTCATTCACATCCCCTATGACCCTTCCATAAGTTCTTAACTGTTCGATCACCCTTAATAAATCAGGTCCAACAAGCTCAAAAAAAAAAACTCAATTGTTCAACCATCCTCCCCTGGACTTTTAGACTTAGAAAAACCAACTAAGGTCTTCTTTACCTCCTCCAAAGAAGCATGCTCCCCAAACCTCCTTCCTTCTTCAACATAAAATAAACTTGGATAGTTCTGAATAACATCAATTGCCGAGGGTTATTATTTCCTCCATGATCATAAACAATTCCTAAAAGTGGGCCTTGGATTCTTTTTCCAAATTTACCTAGGTTCTCATGCTCTCCATATTATGACCTTTTATCTCTCAAATTGAATTAATGTTCTTCATAGGTTTAATGAATTTATGGAAAAACTTAGTGTTGGAGTCCCCTAGGGCCATTCAAATGGCCCAACTCTTCAGTCTCCCAGCCTCCTCCTATAACAATATCAAACTAATTTTTCTTGCCTTAAGTTCACCGAGATTTATTTTTTCATTCTCCAAAAAGAACCCTGAAATGTTACCATAATACTACCCCTTAATTCCATCTTCAATCTCCAACAATTTAGCCTTTGACTCCTTTTTATTTTTCCTTTCCCATTGAATCACCACAAAATTTAATAACTTTAAGTTTTCCACCACATGATTCATCGCAGATACACCTCCCTAATCCTCAAAGGGCCTCCAGATAAATCTGGCCATAACAATAAACTATTCTTTACTTGTTCATGAATGATTAAATTTGAAAGGATACCTCAACTTGACCTCTGAAAATATAGCTGAAGCACAATAGGCATACGATTTGAGAGATTAGTTGTTTCCACCTGAGATTGACTCCTAACCACAATTTCCAACAAATCCTCCACAAGTATAAATTGATCCAACCTTACCTAAACTTATGTAGACAAACCATCAAAACATAAAATTATCTATAGAAAGCCTTATGTGAACACTTTAAATTTGTAAAAGGTGAAAGGGGCTTATCTTTCATTAGTTAAATTTAAAGTAACAATGAGAAGGAATCCCATTAATAAGAAAGCAATTGTCATTGAAGACAATTAGAACTAGACCACATAGGTACTATTAACAACTCAACTACAGATTTGTTAAAGAAAAATGGTAACAAGAGTCATTTATTCAAAAGTGTTTATATATTAAATAACAATAGTAAGTAATATGCACCCCACTATGCAACATTTTTTTTTTGTAAATAAAAGATTATATTACTGCAAAATTCACAAGTACATGGACGCCCAAAACATAGGTCACATCAAAAATACCAGCTCAAGAGCTATTACAGTCATCCACAAAAGCAGCTTCCTTCCCCATAGGCAGGAGATCTCTGCCATGGTAGAGTTCAATACCCTAACTAAGACCACTACCGCTATAAGAAAACTTGCTAAAACACTTATATCTATTGATAGACTCTTGCTAGCATTCAGACAAGGCATTAACATAAACCGAAACCAAGACCAAGGAAGAAGGTCGACGCTGGGAAAGCTTGCATTCTACACCAAACCATCCCCGTTCTGTCGAGGATCGCTGTCGGACCTCTCCATGCCCCGACTTCCAAACCTCCTGCTAGGGACGCCTTCCTGATGTTGCTCCATCCCTGGATGGTAGAGGGTGATTCCTAGGCATGACACAATTTGATCAACTTTGTAGTGCATCAGACGACAATCCTCACTGTGGTCATTGAGGTCCCTATGCATTGCCTGACAATCTGCATTGTGATCCTTCTAGGGTTTGATAGGTTCCTCTTCCCCTTCAATCTTCGCTGCAACCTCTTCCTTATTAGCCTCCAGATTAAGTGAAGTACGCACAACCAAGTTCATGATAACCCAATAAAGCATAGTCAGACGGTCATGGGCTGAAGCCCTACTAGTTTTGGAGCCCGAGTCCACAACCCAACCCTCATCCTCCATTCAAACTTCCTCAATCGACATTTATTTAACTTGTTCCTATAACTCCTTTTCCATTCTTTCCTTGTATTTGCGAGCTATCAAGGGAATGCTATCTTTAAAGAAATCCGCAGCCACATGGGCATGGAGCTCAGCTTGTGTTGCATTTCCCATACCCCTCTTTTCCATACCCTTCCCTTTGTCATGACTCAGGTCTGAATCTTTTCTTGTGCTCGGCTTCCCATGACCACCCCGGGGAGGAGCCATCTCACTCTTTGTTCACAAAATCTTCACAGAACTACTCTGACCTTCCCACAACCACTCCCTACACCTGATAACCAGCAAGCCAACGTATTCCTTCCATAGGAAGCAGATGGCGAGCCATGCAACCAAATCGATATAAATAGGAGGATGGGCGTTGTTCACCTTAACGGTTCTGTACCTATCACTGATCTCCCTGATCCAGTAATCACCTTTGCCATTACTCTGCATGAGTTGAGACATCATACCTATCGTTACTTCCGAATCCCTTTCTCTCAGAAAATATGTCCCTCCTTCCATTCCCATTCGAGAAGCGTACCCACGATTAATGGTGAGAGGACCGACACATAATATAATGTACATCACCTTCATGACTGCACATGGAGCTGGTCGAGATTCATGGAAGGCTCCCTCCACCCCTGTCACAACCTTGATTATCCCTCACTTCATCCCCCATCTGTCCATTCATGCTGATGTCTTTATGGGAAAGCTGTCAACACCTTGGTACCCATTGAGCTGCACCTAAGTCCTCAATCCGTCCCATCCTATGGGCCCCATTCTCCCTTGCTCCAACATTTGCCAACATGTCAACGACCTGGTTTTCTTCCCTTTTGATGTGGTGAAATGAGACTACTGAATGAGCCATGACCAAGATACGAAGGATTTCCAACCAGATGGCTAGGCGCCAGCTGGACGAAACCTTCTCAGTTGTCTTCCCGTTGGCAAGCTGCTTTGCCATCTGAATAAGGATATTTGAATCCCCTTCCACCATTGATGGAAGCCACCCTTCCCTGAGCATCAGACTGAGACCCTGGAGCATGCCTTCGAGTTCCGCGGAATTGTTTGTGTCAAAACCAATTGATACATAGAAAACTTGAAGAATTTCTCTTTTCGAGTTTCTACAGACTCCCCCGTATCAGGTTGCTCTGGTGTTACCTTTCGTCGCCCCGCAAAATTTTAGGTTGTAATCCAGATGTGGTGGGGGAGACCAGGATGTAGGGTTGGAAACTTTGCAAACCTTGGCCCTTTTTTGCAAGACATCAAGAGTCCCTTTGGCTAACCCCCAGCCCTCCGCAATTATCATTTATGGGCTATTGAACTCCTTATCTTCCTCATTCCATTCAACGCTACAGATTGTCTCAACGAGGTTTGAGGTGTGGGTCTTCCAAACTTCCTCAGGCGTGTGTTTCTTATCCCAGAATATTCGATCATTTCGCTCCTTCCAGACCACCCACAAAAATTGACCCGGAAAGGCTTGCCACATAGTGCATACTATACGATTTTTGAAAGCTTTGGGGTGCCATTCCCTCAATGTTTGGCCCAGATCCCCCCTGCACCTGTTGATATTTCTAAAAGAATGAGCCCCCCTATCCCAAATTTTCGTGGAGAATGACAAGGAATCAAGTAGGTGGTTCATGCTCTCCTCTTGGCATTTGCATAGGGCACATTGCGATGGGCATAGGATTCCTCTTCGTCTCATATTTTCCCCTGTCAATATCCTGCGATTGACTACCAACCAGTAGAAGGTTGCAACATTTGGCTAGGGGCTGGTCAACCATATCTTGGTCCATATCTCATCCTCAACCTCCTTCCTTCTAATCCGAACATTATAGGCTTCCTTTATGCTAAAGGATCCTTTTTGAGTGTATCCCCACCGTAGGGTGTATTCCCGATCTTTGTGCAGAATGCACCGCTCCTGAAGTTCATTCTTGAATGCACGGAGGTCTTCCTCTGAGATTCTCTCATCACTTCTGTATAGGAAGTCCCATTGTATCTGGTTCCCTAGGATTCCCTCTTCCCAATATTGATGAACTTTTGTCTTTCCTTCCACCATCCCTCTGTCTTGAATGTGTTGCCAACGTGGATCATTCGCTAATTTGGGGAGTTGGTTTCACAAATCGTCCCAAAAATTGGCATCATTCCCTACCTTGACCTCCCATAAACTATGCTCCTAGACTATCTTTTGTCCCGCTAGAGCCTTTGTCTAGATATGAGATCCTGGGGGTTCCTCATTGAATCTTATTAGTTGGGTCTTGGGGCGATCCCTCGCATACTTCATGTGCCAGATTTTGGCCCATGGTTCCTACGAATAGTTACACCACCTCCACCATATTTTGGCACCTTGAATTTCCCCCATAAATTTAGGGTCACGAAGACCCAAATTGCATTTTTCCTTTGGTGCACATATTTTCTCCCAGCTTACCAAAGATAATTTGGCCTTTGCTTCTCTACCTACCCAGAGGAAGTTACGCTGAATACTCCGTATCTCCTTGATGATGGTCTTGGGGGCTGAGGGAATAGAGAAAAGGTACACTAGCATGGATTGTATAACTGACTTTACGAAGACTAGTCTACTAGGTAAGTTCAGGGGCTTGAGGACCCAACTTGATAACCTGCCGTTGATCCTGTCAATGAGATCCTACCATGAAGTGTTTTTTATGGTCCCTTTACCCAAAGGAACACCCAGGTACTTGGAAGGTAAGGATCCTTTAGTGAAACCCAAGATTCTAACTATATTCCTTTGAGTGATGAGTGCAGTATTTAGAAAAAATACCTGAGATTTCGTAGCATTAACTGCAAGCCCCGACGCCTTGGCAAAGAGCGTTAAGCTGCTTTTGAAAGCCCAAACTTCTTGGACTGAAGGGTGGCCCATGAGCATCGTGTCATCCACGAATTGCTGGTGACTCTGTTTCTCCATGCCTTCGTGGAGCAAAATTCCCTAGATTCCCCCTTAATCTTCCTGTGTTTGGATGAGTTTAATCAGGCCCTCCTCCATTAAGACAGACGAAAGGGGAGAGCGGATTTCCCTACCTTATCCCTTGAGTCGATGCAAAGAGCTTCGTCAGGGATTCATTCAACAATATTGAGAATAAGGGAGTGGTGACCAGAGCCATGACCCATTCTAGCCATTCCAAGTTGAAACCAACGCCCTCAGCATTTTCTCCAAGTATTTCCAGTTGAGTTTGTCATAGGCTTTGGATATATCAAGCTTGATGAGCATCACAAGCTGTCTATTCTATTTCAAAGAATGGATGGTATCATGGACTGCTATGATACCATCCATGATCTATTTTCCCTCCACAAATCTAGATTGCTCTGGACTAATCAGGCCTGGGAGTAGGGGTTTTAGTCGGTTCACTATCACCTTGGATATGATTTTATAAATCACATTACAGAGGGCTATGGGTCTATATATGTCTGGGGAGTCCACTCCCTCCCCCTTCAGAATCAATGAAAGAAAAGTAGCATTAAATGCCTTTAGGACCCCTCGCTTGCTCCTTGATTCGTCAACAGTTGCCCAGAATTCCTATGCCATCCGGGCCAGAAGCCTTCCCCTGGGCCATCTGGCCCACTGCCTCCTCTACTTCCTGCATGGAGATGGGATTATTGAGACTCCCATTGTCCTCCCTGGTAACCTTTTTGGGGATGAGAGCAGTGATCCGAGCAATGTCCTGATCCCTGTCATTGTTGTCCTCAGTCATGATTCCCTTGAAATATCTTGTTATTTCCTCCTCGACCTCCCCTCTTGTATCCACCTGGGTCCCATCTTACTTTTTGATTTTATGGATCTTCGAACTTAATCTATTATGGACCACAAAACCGTGGAAGAATTTGGTGTTCTTTTCACCCTCCTGAAGCCATTTGACCCTAGATTTCTGCTTCCAGAATATCTCTTCTTGTCTCTCTTTGGCATCAAGTTGTATGAAGAGATCCTTCTCCTTCTCTTTCATCTCCATGTCCCATCTTGACTCCATATCCTTTTGCTGAATTAGGTCAATATTTTGAATTAGCCTTTTTCTTGTCCTCAAATATATTGCCAAAGTCCTCTTTGTTCCATGTCCGTATCTTAGCTTTCAATGCCTTGAGTTTCTATTGGAAGTTGTACATTCTAGTCCCCCCCTGGGTTGTCCAGTTCCTACCACCACTACTCCACCAGGCCCTTAAAGTCCTTACACTCCATCCAAAATTGCTCGAATCTAAAGGGCTTACTTAGGATGGCATTCGACCAGTCCCATTCATGATTGATTGGCCAATGATCTGATCTTGCTGCTGGGAGGACACTCGCCCTCATTTCCCCATCCCTCCTGACAATAGTTTTTGACACCAGGAATATGTCTAGCTGGGAAATGACCAAGTATTCCCCTCCCGGTCCTGTTATTCCATGTGAACCACTCATCCCCTATCTCCAGATCTGCTAGAGGGCTGGTGGTCAGAATATCCCTAAATTCCTCTTGATACTTGTCCAGTACCCTACTACCCCCCTTATTTTCCCTGAGAGAGGTAATCAAGTTTAAATCCCCACCGACAATCCAATTCCCCTCCTAGGATAGAACACTCAGCCATCTCATATGGTGGATGAAGGCTTGTTTCTAGGGAAAGGAACTGGGTCCGTATGTGTTGACCAAGGTCCCTGTGACCCCAGATCCTAGAAACTTGAAGACTGCCATTAAAGAGAAGTGGCTAGCACACCACTCCGAGAGTTCTATTAGCCCTGGGTACCATAGAATCGCCATTCCACCCCCCATGCCTTCCACATCTATTACCATTCCACCCCCCATGCCTTCCACATCTTGCCATTCTTATTAGGGTTTCATAGCTACATTTAGTTTCCTGGAAAAATAGTACATCTGGTTTTTCTTGCTTAATCTTCCTACTTAGGGGTTTAATCTTTCTCGAGTGATTACAACCCCTAATATTCCATGAGATTATCTTCTTTGGGTAACCTTACTTACTTCAGAGAAGGCCTCCCTTATTGTCGGGTACTGGTCTGATTCAATCAGCTTGACTCCGATTTCCATGATCCTCTGCTTGTTCGTCTTTTGTCCTCGCTTCAGATCCTCTTCTGGTGATTTCCTCTTGCTCCCCTTCGGAGGCTCTACGCTGATCCCCAGATCTTGGGAGGATTTGGATCTGATGATTCCTTTTTGGAAGAGTTCCACTTGCTCCCAAGAGACATAACCTTTGCTTTCCTTTTCACATTCCTTTTCTATTGCATCCAAATCCAACTCCCCTAATTCCATATCTTCCACATCATCCTCTTCCCTTTCCTTCGCCTGGATGTTCTTGTTAGATCCGTCCATAGTTAGCCTTGTTTCTTCTTCCTTCTCCTTATTCTGACTGACTTCTCCTTCACCCTCTTCCCCTGGGAGCTGAAAGAGGTTCGAGCTTTCTCGAACTTTCTCAACCGTTTCTTTTTGCGGTTTTTCCCCCCCGTTGTTCTTTCCCCGTTTCCTGCTCTTGACCTGCGTGAATCCATCATTGGCCTGCTTATTTTCCCCTTCTTGGTCTGAGTTAGGCTTCCCCTGGTTCCCTTTCGGAAAGTTCCTTGCAAAATGTTCGTATTCATGGCAGATTCTATAGCGAAAAGGGAGTTGTTCATAGTCAATTGACTAGATCCACTCCCCGTCCTCCCAATTCAAGCTCACTGCCTCTGGGAGATCCTTAGACAAGTCTATGTAGACACAGATCCGGGCATGGTTGTATACCTCTGATGCCTGGTCTGTTCGATAATATTCACAAATTCTCCTATCGAGTTTCCAATGTCTTTTAGGATTTCCAGATCCCAATATTCTCCAGGGAGGCCTACCAATCGGATCCACACCGGAGCAACCATTAGATCCTTTGTTTTTGGGTTAAAACTTTCATTCCAGGGTCGCAAATAAAGCCCTGGCAAAAAAATGAAATAGGGTTCCCCCTCCATAACTCTGTCCGTATCCTCTTGATTGAAGAAAATAATGGTGAAGAAGCCCTTTGCTCCTAGGTGGAGGTCATAATGGCCCTTGGGCTTCCATGTTCCTTGGAACCACCGGACCAAATCTCTCTCTTTTGACCATACTCCCACAAATGTTCTGATGAGTGCCTTTTCTTTCCACATCTCAACTTTCCCACAGATTGTTTCTGATCGGATCTGGACAACAGGGATCTTCTGGGCCCTTGGGAGGCATCCTCCCTAGCTAGTTCTTCTCCCTCCCTGCGATGCTCCCTTCTCGCCGTCAGGATCCCCGTTGTCTCCTCTGACCCCCCCAATTGAATGGCCCTGGGACGTCGTTCCATCCATGGCTGCTTAAGGGGAGGGGGGGGTAGAAGCCCCCTCCCCATGCAACGCTGAGACCTGCGCTTCCGCGCGCAATAACCCTCGTTCCTTCAGGGCTCACCAAAACCTCCCCGGATCCCCTCCGATAACTGATCTAATGCAACTCCAAAATCCTTTTACGATCCATGCAACCTACAGTTTCACCCCACTATGCAACATTAATAATAGTATGTATCTCTATATACATCCATAAAATATATGCTCACATATTCGACAATTAATGCTACCTAGCAAGTTGCTTATTATTTGCCAACAACAGCTCGCAAAATGAAATCCTAGAAAATGTTCTTTCAATGTAGGAGATATAGGGAATTTTTAAAAGCATGTAACTAGAAAAAATTATGCACTTTACCATTTAATTGGGACAAATGTTAACCATGTCTTAAAAGATATAATAGTTGGAAATAACACAATGAAAGAAAACCTTGGTTGTTCAAGTTGTGCACCTTGTAGAAACCAATATTGGAAGTCAATAAAGAATTTGTGGAGATATGCATGTAAACCAATATTGGAAGTCAATAAAGAATTTGTGGAGATATGCATGTAGATAAAAGGCTTACTCTCATAGGTGTCCAGAATCCATGATGTCTTCACTATGGACATGCTAAGATTTTACAACACATCTTGGTGTTTTTGTGCCATTGCCAAACCCTATCTAGTGTGGGGTGGGTCTTTATGTGGTCAACTTCTTTCTACATCCATTACATGGAGAATTGCTCACTTAGAAGATGGTCTCCTTTGGGCTATAAAATTTTATAATGCTTTTCATATTTCATGAAGAGAGTGAAATGATGATATGTTTCATAAGAATTATCATTATTGATATTTGTGATGGGTTGATAACTCTCTAATATGTTCAAGATTCTCCTTGTAGATTGTTGTTTGTGCATTGAAAATACAAGTGAAAATGGGTCGATTCTCCTTGTAGATTGTTGTTTGTGCATTGAAAATACAAGTGAAAACGAGTCAAGCTTCTCCTTGTAGATTGTTGTTTATGTAATGAAAATACAAACGGAAATGGATCAGTTGTTGCAGTAGCTACTTAACTTTTGATGTGGAGGCCTATGCAAGCTAAGCAAGGAATTCCATTTGTCCCCACTTAGTGAACCCAATCTAAACAATCTCAAAGAGCATGTCATATCATAGAGTTAGTTGTCCAATCAGAAACCAGCATGAGCAAAAACACAATTGGAATTTGCCACAAACTCGATGAATAATAATTTCTTGACTTTAGACCTTGTTATCTCAAAGACTCTTAAACCATCTCAACTAAAAATGATGCCTAAGATCCAATTATTATAGAGTTCAAGCTTAATCGCATTGGTTGGGCGCCAAACTACATGAATATGATGATCTCCCTAATGTTGGGCCCAAGCCCAAATTTAATGTAAATTGGTGTTTGTGTTTTTTTCTCGAACTTTTGTTAATGCTTTATGGATTTATGCTCATATAAATTTAATTACTAATCCTCGTACTTACCAAATTTTATTATACTAAAAACATCTTTTCACCGTATTCATGAATGGTCATGGGTTTTTATTAACGGCACTTGATTATATCCCTTTCTGGCAATACAACACAATCCTTCACAAAAATAGTTAAAAGCATTTTAATGATAACGGGGACATTTTATAGTCAAAATAAATAAATCCCAAATGATATGTTCCTTAAATTGGACATGAAAGAGGTATACGTTTTATGAATGACATTTATGTTCATAAATTATCCTTACACATATATAAGTTGAAGCAATTTGTTATACTTCAAGCCTTGGTAAGCATCATACATTTATCAATATTGATAATAAATGGACTATTAATCTATTTTACTTTAATTAAGATGGTTTTTAGCATCTTATACATGGTGGTGTATAAAATCTTGTTTCAATAAAGAAAACATGGTGACATTACTTCTTTTAAAATTGAACCCGAAGATATATCAATACCTTTAATAGTGTAGAATTAAGTTAAATTGAAACATATTTAATTTATAGGAATTAAGTTAAATTGAAACATGTTTAAGTTTTTATAAATGAATAATAAGGAATGGATATTATGATCATTATTATGAAGTGATGAATTTCTAACAATACGAAAATATGAAAAGATGATTTAGGTGGGAATTTTAATTATTATTATTATTATTATTATTTTTTGATAAATTAAGGTTTTATATCACACTTTTTTTTTGTCATATTTAAAGAAAAGACATTTGTCTTATATGGAGGTATCTTAGTTAACATAATAATAATAATAGTTTTATATTGCATTGGATGTAGCTCAAGTAGTTGTAAGGAAAAGTTGTTACCCTTTCCACTCTGTTCAAATCTCACTTTACGACAGTTTTACTCTTAGTGAATCGGTTGTTGATGAGTTATATATAATCTATTCTTTAGATGGAGACATAACCTTGTGCCCTGAATAATTTAGTGTTTAATCTAAGTACCATCTTTGAAATGAGGGTAAGTGCCCTATAGATTTTCCCTAGAATATATTACTTGAAAAGAAAAATGGTTTAAAAGTACTATATTATGCATCAAATAGTGGCATCTCAACCCACTCACCAAGGTTAATTCCATATGTGACACAAATAAACAATTAAAGTGATTCCTATGCAATTTTAAGGGAAGAGTAACCCCTATCTCAACAACTTAGCCAAATGGAAATGCTTGTGTTCAATGGTTTTCCTTTCAAGGATCATTTTTCATATATAATTGAGATGCTTGTAGTGCCTAACTTGTTCAAGATAATTGCAATGCTTCTCTTAATTTTAAAGGAAGCAATTTCAAAACAAATATGTTCTCTGATGTAGAAAACTCATAAAAAAGGCTTGGAGCCACATATTGACCATTTTTTAACCGAAGGTAAGAAAGTACAACTACATACTTTTGGAAAGTTAAATGTAAATTTGATTAAGTCTTAATTGAGGTTAAGTTACTCTATGACTACACCATAGCAGTGATTGAATACTTGCATTGATGAGTACATATTAATCTATGCAAGAGATTAAAAAATCTAGATTGTAAAGGTATTAAGAATATAAGTTGCATAGTGTGACATATGTGTATGTTGTTGTTGCTTTAATTACTCGTGATTTGTTGAATATGACATAATGCCAATATTGACACAATACTACCTTGATGAAACATGATGTGCCTATTCTCTGCTTAAGTGATCATTTAGTCATTTCCTTACACATTTGTGAACTTTCTTATGAAATGATTTCATACATGTTACAACTAATGTCATCATGTTATGATATGAGTGAAAATATGACAGAGGATAAACCTAGGGGCCTGGAGGGATAGTTCCATAAAATATCTCATGGATCCCATATCCATGAAGAAATATCACAATAAGAACCATCGTATGGGATGGGAATAGCTCAACGAATAAGACTTTACCAACCACTCCAGATGTTTTCATTGTTTTGATGACCTTCTATGCAAAATTGTGTGTAGAATAATAGATGTTTTGTGATCAATAAGAGCATTATGATTGATTAAATATGCTTACTATATAGTGCATGTGGGGTAATTTATGCATAAAAAAAGATTTCAAGACTTAGTTGTTATATTATTAAGTTTTCCTTTTAGTAACATAGAAAACAAATGACTCCTGGTGTAGACAAGTTGGTGATAGGGCGCACTGTTAAGGCACTCCTTATGATGTCAAAAATTCAAACCTTGATTATCCCTGTGTGTTGCGTGTGTGAAAACATTGATACGCCTCGAGATATAATGGTAGTAGAATGGAATTGAACCCATGCCACATGAGTACGAGCCCAATCCCAATTGTTGATTCCTCTAGTTACGAAAAAAAATTTGCATTCCTATTATTTTACATTTAATTGCATGGGAAGGATGATTTGATAAAAAGAGAGCACAACGTAAAAATAAAATATCATCCTTTGAAAAAACTTAAAAGGGGAGGTTTCTCTCTTCCTTAGGTGTTCTCTATTATTTATGAGTTTTAGTCTTCATGTGTGTTTTGTTAGGAGTTTTACTATTCATGGCGAGTTAACTGAGCTTGATAATCATAGAGTGCATGACATGAATTGGATTGTTCTATTGGAAAGATATGACTGCGGAGAGTGTTTGTATAGCATTGGTAATTTCTAGAGCTAGTATAGTCTTATTGTTTGAGAGCTTGAGGTCTCTCATTCTAACATTGAGAGATTGGTTGGGCGAAGAGCAAATTCTTCCCCACAATTGCTATTATTGTTGTGCTCATTAGAAGGCTTCATCAAAATTTTATGTTCCATATTCATCCTTCATAGAAATGAATATTTATCTTATGGAAAATACAATAAATACATGTCATAATTCACTAATTTAAGTTAGAAATCATGCTTATTTAGATTATTTACTAGAATCTTAAATATGTATGTACAGTTATGCAAATAGTTAGATATGTATTTTTTTAAAATTCCTCTATAAATTATGGCTAAAAATTGGTCTTCCTTCAATTAGTATAGATTAAATTTAAATCTATTATATATAAGATCTTCAATTGTGGAACACTTCTTACATATGGTATCCAATTATTTCATATGTAAGAAGTGTTCCACAATTGAAGCTCTAATTTATAATAGATTTAGATTTAACCTATATTAATTGAAGGAAGATCAATTCGTAGCTAGAAATTATCTAGGAATTTAAAGAAATTACATATGTAACCATATGCATATCAATACATAACACATTTAATATTATGACAAGTAATCTAAATAAGCATAATTTCTGACTAAATTTGGAGAATTATGGCATGTGTTTCTTATATTTTCCATAAGATAAATATTTACCCCGATGAAGGATGAAGACATACAATTGGAATATGAAAGTTTGATGAAACCTTCCAATGAGAATAACAACAATGACAATTGCGAGTAACAATGTGCTCTCCACCAAACCAATCTCTCAATGTTATATTGAGAGCCCCTGAGCTCTCAACCAATAAGACTATACCAACTTAGACAAAACAAATGTTATACATGCACTCTCCACAATCATTTATTTCCCAAAGAACAATCCAATTCATGCCATACACTTTATGATTAGTACCAAGCTCAACTAACTCGCAATGAAGACGGAAACTCCTAAGAGAATACACATGAAGACTAAAAATCTTGATTAACAGAGAATACTTGAGGAAGAGAAAAAACTCCCCTTTTATTCTTTGTCATAGGATGGTATTTTATTTTCATGTCATGCTCTCTTTTTGACAAATCATCCTCCACATTCAATTAAATGTAGAATAATATTAAGGCAAGTTTGTTTCATATTTTACTAAAAGGAAATATTATTAATGAAACAACTAAGTGTTTAAATATGTTGTATGCATAAATCAACCCACATGTACTATATCATAAACATATTTAATTAGTCATAATGTTCCTATTGATCACAAAAAATTATTATTTACCACACAATTATGCATAAAAGGTCATCAAACCAACAAAAACATATGGAGTGGTTGGTATAGTCTTATTGGTTGAGCTACCCCCATCCCATTAGATGGTGCTTATTGTGATATTTCTTCATGGGTATGGGATCCTATGATATGTTTGACGAAACCATCACTCTAGGACCTTAGGTTTATCTAATGTCATGTTTTCAGCCATATTATACCAACATGCAATTAGTTGTAACATGTATAAAAAATTTCATAACAATGTTCACAAATGTATAAAGAAATAATTGAAGGAGAACTTAAGCAAAGAATAGATACATCATGTTTCTGCAAGGTAGTATTGTGTCAATATTAAAATTATGTTATGGTCAACAAATCATGAGTAATTAAGAAAGAACAACATACACATATCTATCCCTTTTGTATAAGTCAATGTTGGGAAAAGTAAGCCATTACAACTATTGCAAAGCATTGCATTGTAAACCATTCAACTAAATAACACCACATAAATATAAAAAAAATTAAGTGGCTGAATGCTCTAAAAGTTATACTACCTATTATTGTTGTAAAATTTGTACAAATAAATCAATAGAATTTGTAGGATTATAGAGAAGTTTACTCCAACCTTGCGCACAAAGGATGTGTCATGAACATAATGTGTAATTTATCGATCCAACTAAGAGAGCTCCACATTGATATCATGGTACATATTTATAAATATGGATTGGTCATTGATTGATACATTGTCTAAAGTAAGTCATAGTGGTTGACCTTGGGCATGGTGTGTGAGGATGATCATCACCATGTTCCTTCTTTTTAGGTTGATTTTGTAGCATACCTTAGATCTAAAATATATGCAATCACATAAAATATATCTAAGAACATAAAATGCTCCACACTTTTATTAATATCCAAACCATTAAGGTAGAACAACACCTTACAATTGATCCTTTTAGGGGAGGAACGCACTCATCTTTACTTTCCTCTTTGAGGGGGCAACCTCCTACGAACTAAGCTCCAATTAAAATATACTCCACACATGACTAATAAGGAGGAATCCATATTTATTTATAGATTACAAGACAAATATAACTATAAGAACCTCCTAACTACATAGTAGACCTTGTTTAATGAGGCCCCATTATATGTACACACTAATAATTACCATAGTGGGCCTTATTTAATAATAAAAACTGTAGTGGAGCTAGTTAACTTTATATTAAATGTCCTATACTATTACTCTAATGGGCCCTTTAGCTCCCCATTACACCACTAGGGAGGGTTATAACACTCCACCCCCTCAGAAAAGTGTTTCCATCAACAATGGATGTGAAGAGGTGCAACCATAAACCAAGGTCCCATGGAAAAACGTTGACCTCCATGCTGGCATAGGCCAATGGACTAGGTTCTCATTTTCTAGTGTTAGCCACCATGCTGACATAGTCCAATAAGCTCCATCTTAAGCCTAGGTCCCATCTACAAGAGCTAATGATAATGGTGAAGTACCTAATGTCCCATGTGCAAATACTAAGTGCAATATCAAAGTAGTCCAAGGGACTCATCCATAAACCTAGGTCTTAATGTTCATGTTCTCTAGTTGACAACCCATTAATGACCCCTAAGATCCACTAACCACTAAGTGTTATGTGTCATATTTCCATGATGGTCTTGTGGATCCAAATAAGTATAACCATCTAAAGAAAATAGATCCTCCACATAGCAATAAAAGGATGGTTCTAAGAGGAACCTTACTACTGTAGAAGAAGCATATTGGAAATCAGTAGGAACAGGTTGTTGTTGTCTCTTTCTACAAAGTTTTCTCTTCATATGGTGGATAAGAGTCATAAAAAAATAATATGGCAATAATTTTCTTCTAAGAAATGACAAATGTCCATAGACTAGTCCTCATTAGCATCTTCTAAATCATACCATGCATATCTTTCTTGGTTATATTGTTCAACGATGAAAGAATACGTGGAATTTGTAACACATGCCTCCTTCAATTTAACAAATTACTCAAGTTTACTTATTGATTACTACATATATTTTATATTTACATGTAGAGCTTGAAAATATATTTTTAGGAACATACATTCCTCCAATGATATGTTCCACCATTCTTCAATTCTGTGAGGGTTTAAGGGCGATTTTTTTTAGGGTTATAGTGTACTAGATATTGATTGGATATATGCCATATGAAATTCCCACAAATTCTTTGTCGTTGATTTGGTTGCAATCTAATCATCTTGTCAAAAGTTATGCCTTCTGCAAGACCTGTGGTTGCCATTGGAAAACCTAAAAAATAGTAGATTTCAAAAGGAATTATCTCCTTTGTTTGGATTGTGATTTGAGCAATTTGTTTTTGAGGTCACATATTTATTTGAGTGGAACTTATATCTGTAATAAGTTTATTCAAGTTCTTCCAAAAAAATATTCAGAAATGGATCTAAGTGTTTCAACACCTTTTCCGCTATATAATAAAAGAAAAAAATTATCTATTTTTGACCCAGGAAATTCTTTGTTATGACGCTCCATAGGGGTGTAATGGGGAGATAATAATATATTTTTGTGGGCATTAACTTGGTCCAATATTATCACTACCTTTTATAGGTTATGGATGGAATGGTTGATCCTATTATTGATTTGTGAGCAGAATATGTGTAGGAATGTATGGGTAAATTTAAGTATGCCCATTGTTTTACACATGTGTTTTTAAAATAATGATTCCTTTGCACATGTGAGATTGATAATATAAAATAAATGAACTCTAAGGAACTCTCTAATGAGTTATAAATAATTTCTTTTAAAAATATTGAATATTTGGAACTTTTCTTGTAGATGCATTCCATTATTTTCTAGCAGATTTCTAAGTGTGGATGATTTTATCTTTTGGAAAGTACTCCATTAAATTATTTATTTTGGGTTATTTGATGTAAATTAATTTCCTTGACTTACCCTCATAGAGTGGTTTTCCTCCGAAGGTTTCCTAAAGAATTTAAAATAAAAGATATCTTACTGTCTGAGTATCTAGTTCTTTTCAAATACACTCAACAATTGAATTATTTGGACCCCTTAATCTCAATATTTAGTGATTAAATTTTCCATATAGATAGAGGAAAATTTCCTCCACTTCTTGTAATTATGTCAGACCCTAATTTTAAATATTTATAATGCACATATCAAAATATTGAGCCTCTTGTTTTGGGAAAATTATTTGTGCAACTGATAAATAATGTGTGGCTTGGTCACAATATTTACAATAAATAACATTTTATGAAATTTGAAGGGAAAATAGAGGAATATTTTCTATACAACACATCCAATTTTAAGACCTTAACTACAAAGGATGAGTGCACACTAACTAAAATACTAGTCCTCTGTTTGTGCAAAAATCAACCTCGAACTTTATGCATGCTAGTTATGGACACTCATGTGGCATAATTTCTTGTTGAAAATGATGAAAACAAATATGTGTATGTGTCTGTGACATTCTATAAAAGATAAAAATGGAATGTAAAATTTATATACCATCCATAACCATTCTTATAATCTGGATTTCAGATAATAATAATTTATAGAGCAATGCAAAGGTACTAATCTCTTTCAAGAGTTGAATCCAAAGAACCTAACTAAGGATGATATTTTTTCCACCCAAATGTAGGTATTCATCTATGGATTCTTCCCCTATCCAAGACGTGACACCACCATGGAGAAGAAATAAAATTCACGACTCTCTCAAGTCACCCTTCCAATCCCAAAATACTTAAAATATCAACCAAGCAACCTCGTTGCTAAGTATTTTTACCATCTCTCAATTATAGTAGATTTGTTACTCGCTATACTTTTCCCATACAACACAAGGAATGAAGTCCCACATTTTCTCAAAATTGCCTTAGAAGTTATCTTCCCTCTGGTGGTATTTAATATGTGCATAGGAAGACCAAATTGCTATCTGTTTTAAATTTAACCCCAACAAAAATTCTCTTAGTTCTTGGGAATTTTATGACTAAATTTCTTTAAGGAATCTAAGGGTGTCTCTCTACTTAGTTTGGTTTATATTGTTTTACATCCTTCCCTTTCTCTTTCTCTCTATGGATCCATTTTCCTTCTCTTCTATACTAGACACTCATGGATTTCTTTCATGGGCTAATCAACACCATAGTATGGCAACTTTCTTTTGCAAGATCAAAATCAATTTTTTCCTTTCTAAGATTTCCAAAAAATAACTCCTCCTTTCCATTCAAATTTCTCCCTTTTGCATGAGTAAAATATGGAAAAAAAAGAGTTCTAATCCAACACTTCCTACTTCCAGTAAATTAGGAGGCAAGATGAAAAGAATGGTTACCTAAATCTAAAAAATTATTAGATCCACTTTTGATCTCCAATTAAACTATAGTCTAGGATAAACATCAACTTTATAATAAAGTCAAGGTTAATGTAATGAGAAGGTGGATAAGTAAGGTATGTATAAGAAACATAAGTAACTAGGTTTATAACCCTTCGATTAAACCCCTCACCTTTCCCCTCTTAGGTTCTCATTCTTTGTGAGTCATTGTTGGATTTTTTATTAAATTCAAATGTTAATATTTAGAAGTATTCAAAATCACCTTGACAATATAAAGCACAATAAAATGTATCCATGTAAAGCATTTAAACGTAGTCATACTTAAGTTCAGATCATTCCAAAGGTTCAAAACTGGGACATGAAATCCACCCCCTTGGAATAACATTATAGTCAATGTTTGATGAAACATATGATCTATTTTGGAAAAACTTTCTCATGGAATTCAATCTGTTTATGCAAGTAAAGTTTGTGAAGGAATTAGAAACTAGTTTTTGGGATTTTGTGCACAAATTGTTTAAGGAAATGGTTCTTTGGGATCTATGCTACAGAACTGATATTTATTCCCATTTTCATTATATAATGCGTATTGTGATGGTATAGTAGCCTCGAAATGGGTTAATACCCTTCGCTTTGATGCTTCTACCTTCTATTTGAAAACTAGTTCTCAATTGGATTGATTTGCAGTTTAGAGACTCGACAAATGAAGTGTTTGTAAAACTTTTTGAGTGTTATTTTTATGCTTATGTCTGATAAATACACTTGATGTGTGTGATAATGTCATGGGAAATCTTCTTGATTGTGTTTGGTAAATGTCTATCGAAATTCTAGATCAATTTCCAATTTCTATCTCCTTCAATGGAATTGTTTCGAGTAGATTTGTGAATTTGCATATGAAG
The DNA here is from genome assembly GCA_001517045.1 of Pseudotsuga menziesii. NCBI lineage: Eukaryota > Viridiplantae > Streptophyta > Pinopsida > Pinales > Pinaceae > Pseudotsuga > Pseudotsuga menziesii. The sequence goes on along the minus strand of LPNX010924252.1, from coordinate 198,062 downwards.
TGTTTGATGAAATATTGGAATGATATATACCTATGTTATGACAGGTAAAATATTTTATTTATAGTTGGAATGAAATTTGAATGATTCTATGAGCCGTGGATTTAATTAGTCTAGCGGTTCCTAGAATGATTAGTCAATTTAGATGAGTATAATTAGCTAGTTTTGTGAATTATTTAAAGGAATGTATATGGGAATAAATATACAACCATATGACTGTAGGTGACTCCTTCTACATTGTCCATGAGTTACAATAGTCATATATTTCTCTTTATTTAGCATTTGGAAAGTGGTTATCATTTCTGATGGCTTGAATTTTACAGTCAACACCATCTAATAGTTAGCCTTTAGAAGTGGTTATCATTTCTGATATGGATTTGATTGAAGGTTTGATGATGTTAGATGGTGTTAAAAAACTTTCCCAGCCTTTCGATCATTTATTGGACTAGTTATCGAATTTATTGGTAATTAAAGGGATTTTGTCGAAATTAAATCACGAAAATTGAAATTAAATATTTGTTTGACTAATACGTAGTGCTAAAACGATCTAATTATCCTTAACGATCTAATGATATGTCCTGAAAACCTTTGATATCCTCGGAGGACATTACAATATCCCTCGATTATCCCTTCTTGACTTCTAGGCTCTCAATGCCCCTTTGGTCATTGTCTCGATGTCGTCGACACCCCCGACGATTACATTCATCCTAACTTTGAATATTCCTTTTGGGGCCGTATTCCCTGCATTAGTTTCCTAACAATAATCTCCCAAAAAAACAAGCTCAATTTTCTTAATGCTTATGAAGTGCCTTTAATGTGGTTCTCAATATTTTTATTATGTGTGTAAAAAAATGTTTTGTTGAATTTTTTGGTGTAACAAAATCTACACGTATTGGTCTATGTACATGAACCTTGAATTTCTATTTTTATGAGTTTCTAAACGATTCATTCCCATAATTAAATTTCTAGATAGGTTTTTCTTTGCGTGTATATTTTGCAAGCCTTTTCCAAAAATATTATCTAGGTATAATTAACAAAGTCAAATAATATTTCATATTTAATATTACGTTATGGTTGGTTAATATTTTAGGTTTTTGAATATTTTAATTACATAATTTTGTGTAATATGGTTATAAAATTTGGACTCCAACTCTTCAATTTTGATTATAATAATAGTGTTTTTTAATTTTTTTCATCAATTTAGATACTAAAGCAATTATTAATTATATGTATTAATGTTAATTAAATAATAATCTTGTAAATTTTAAAGTAACTACTACTATTAAAAATATGATTTTTTTATATGATATATGATATAAAAACTATAATATATTTATTTTAAAAAGAAAACTTAAATTATATTATATACTTTCATGAAGTCTTTTTGACTTGTTTCAATTTCATTAGAGTTAGGTTCTACTCAATCTTCACTAGTATCTTAATAATTAAGACAAAAGACATTTTATTGATCATCATTATTTGAGTTTTTGGTATTCAAAAGTTTTTTAATGTTTTTATTATGAATAACATCATCTCAATTATAATATTTTTTTATAAATGATTTTATTATTTTTAAATAATATTTTTTTATGAGTGATTTTGGGTTTGGTGACGATGATTTGGGTGATATAACTAGGATGAAGGTAGGTGAGTTCCCATGGAGGGTAGACCAAAGGGTGGGTGATCAATCCCACCCATGGATCCATTTGGAGAGGTGCAGATCGAGAGCATCCCGATCTTGATGAATGGAATGGGAGGAGAGGGATCATGTGAGATTCGTGGTGAGAAACAAGGGAACATATCTGGAAGATGTGTACCTAGGGATAACCAAGTTCTAGGACTGTAGATCCGATCTGCAATCCTCACGGATCAAATCTAGTATATGAAGGATCATGCGCTGATCGAGAAATTTGTAGGAATTTTTCCTTATGAAAAATCCCTAATATAGCGGATAAGCTCCACTTGGAAACCTAGAGGGCACTATGAGCTACAACTGGGATCTAAATGATTTTTCACGGTAAGATTTATCAATTTAGAAGACCAAAATAGGGTTCTGGATGGAGGACCTTATTTTTTCTATTCAGTCGACTCTTCCTAAGACCTTGGAAAGAATGATTCATGTAACCCACCTAGAACTGAAAAACATTTTTATCTTTGAGAAAAAACATTATGTTAAAAGTTAATGTAAAGTTTTATGACCAAGGATGGTCAATGATGACTATAATTGAATATTTTATTTATCTAAATAAATAAAGGAGGAGACACCTATCCAAAGAAGACTGTTGAAGAATGTTCACTGACCCACTAGGAGGAATGATCTGCTGTAGAAGGCCAAATGACAAGTGGCAGCAATAGCATTCACTTTCTAGCTGTTGTAGGAGGCAACATCCATAAAATTGTGGTCATGTTCCCTGAGAAGAGGAACTGAGTAGGTGGCTCATTTAATTCCAAAACTAACCCAAAGACCTAGGAAAGATTATAAATAACATCAAATTGAGCAGGAGGCTTATTACATTCTATTCCAAGTGATTAGAGCCTTGTGAAATTGCTGAAAACTGAAAAGTTAGGAACACAAGGGGAATTCGATGGGGGGATAGCTAAAGTGAAATTGCTGAGAGTTAATTCTACAATTGAGTTTGCCGAGTTGCAGAAAATACTGTGTAGGCTGTTACACAACATCTTCGTCCTGGTGGTTTAGTGAACAAGCTCAGGGGTCCTAAAGCAAGTGATCTTGGCTGCTTTCAGGAGACGGTTGGGAGGAATGTTCTTATTTGGGTGTTTGTCCCCCTCGACTGTTAGCAGGTTCTAAGTTGTTTTGATTATGAATCTTAAGTACATTTATGTCTAATATGTAGAATTCTATGAATGTTAAAGTTCTAGAGTTGTAATATATTCACAGCAATAGAATAGAGTAATATTTTTATTGATCCTAGATGTATAAATGTTATTATATATATAGTATCTTAGCAAATATAATAGTTATTGTATCTAGAATAATGTCTTATCTATGTATATAAAAGCTCTCTGTTTACCTGATGTACTTAAATAAGTAGTAGTTAATACTTCATAGATATTCTATTTAAAACTATACAGTTCAATCAAAGGTTTAAGATAGAGGGTATTTTCGTTTATTCAAATCTATGGATCTTCTACAAGCATGACCCAATCCTTTATTTTTGGGAAATAGTAAAAGAATACGTAGATTCTCAAATTCTTTGTTTATCATTATTTTATAAATTGAAAACACGCGTTCTCTGTCGAACGATAGATATAAGGAATGATTTACCAGAGTTAGAGCTATATATATATATATATATATATTCGTAAAACCATACATGTATTATTTTAATATGGCCGAAAGGCCTATTTACTATAAGTGAACAAACAACTTAGGTCTAGTCGAAGGGATTGAACATTATTAAGATGAGTTAGGGTTTTTAAAAAAATTAAATTAAAATACAACAAACCAAATCTGTGCAAAACCCATAATGAACGACAAATATATACAAGTGTTTAATTTAGAACAATTTTAATATTGTATAGAGTACAACAGGTCATCGGATCAAAGCCTGTGGAGTCTATTCGGTTAGAATAAGAAAACTAAATAAGAAGTGAAATCTACATAGCATTTTTTTCAAACCAAAACCGAGTTAGGCCGTATTCGAAACCTTGTTTAACTTTTCATTGATTTTTCTACTCAGTAATAAGATTACCTACGGTAAACATTACAAATCAATAATTAATTAAATCAAGAGTTCAGATCTCGTAAGGGCAATTTTTCCCCTTACAGTAAGTTTAAACCATTCATAAAAAAACTGTAAACATTTTATCAGTCGTAACCCTTTTTAAAAAACGAAACAACCTTACGAATTTATTATGTTATCCAACAAATGAATTGCTAGCTCAAAGCTTTGACACAATAACACTTAAATAACGAATTCAGAAATGCAGTGGCCTCGCGGCCTTAAATTTGCAATTTAGGAAATACAGTAATAAAACCACAAATACTAGAGAAGCAATCAAAATACAACACAATATATCCAGAGTAAAAACTATTATAAATACAACCAAAATGAAGTAAGTCACAGGTCCATAAACCCTAGTAAAAATGATTATCTTTAAAACTTAAAACATTTTGTTTAAGTAGCAAAATATCTGTAAGAGCTCAAATCCACAACTAATATAAACAAATTCATTACATTACAGTTCCCTTTGTACTCCACGGCCTAAGGGAGACTTCTTACATTACCCAATGATAAACTTCCATAGGGAAGAAGCCACAAGAGGGTTTAACATTTTTCAACTGAAGAACCTCGTAAGTAACAATGACTCAAAACCTAGGACAGCATTGACCTAGGAACAAAGCCATAAGGAGCAAGGGATGCAAGGTAACAGGTCTTACCAAGACCATGGTTCCACCTCCTCGGAGACTGGTCCAAATCTAAAGCAGCAACACAAGTCAAAACCTCCTGCAAGTAAAGCAACACAGAGGTAAAAAACGACTTTAAAAGTATATTTCTAGAACAATGAAGATTTAAAATAACACAAACAATAGTAAAAATCACCCTTCACAGATTCGACGATGGCAATGAAGGCCAAGGGAATAATGAAGTTAAACCACAAAACTAACTCCAAGAGAAACCACATTGTTGGGCCAGAGCCAAGCCAAGACACCAGAAGGCTGGAACTTCATACAGATTTTGGGTGGTGTTGAAGGCCAAGAGAAGGCCAAGAGCCTCAGACCTTCCACCATCGAATACACAGTGCAGAGGCGAAGTAACACAATGTAGAAGTGAGGTAAACTATTAGGGTTTTCAAGAAGGCTCAATGCTTTCCAGCTAGAAGCTGTAAGCCTTCATGTGGCTTCCATAAATTCCACTTAGGTTTTAATATTTACCCAAACTCTATAGTTCAAACACCGTCGGATTTCCCTTTGATTTTTTCTTTAAAATCCACCATGTTTATGTTATACATACACTTGTTCTAATGTAAGATTAGAATCAATGGTTAGTGTAATGGTTGTTTTTCATAGCATAGTTAGGACCCTTCATTTTGTGTCTTAATCTAGAACTTTTGGAGGTTACCAAAATGATGCGAGACCTCCTCTGTAAAACACCTGCAAAAGTATAAGTAGGTTTTATAATCAGATTTTGTGTTAGCCAAAAAGATAAGTAAGACCCTTAAACCCACTACCCTAACATCTCTTTAGAGATAACAAATACTTTAAATATAACTAGGAAGGCACAACAACTCTAACTATCGATAAGTTTACATGACATTCCTTTTACATCTTGACAACAAGTAAACCAGTTCAGTATAACGGTATGTTGCATAGATAAAGGTTGTCATAACTAAGTGGTCATGTTCAAAGGAATAAGCGCTAGATCAAGTTAAATTCTAGGATGATAGAGTTAGTGTGAGTTTGTTTACATTATGTATTTATAGTTAGACGTTCTCATAATTTTTATTTATTTATTTATGAATTTTTGGAGTTGTTACATGTGGTATCATAGCGAGTTTCTAAACACTAATCTTGTAGATTGGCTCAACTCGCATAGAAAACATGAAAACGAAAATACTGATTATGTTTAAAATTATTTCTATACAGAAATATAAATTTGTATTTTGCAGGAAATGGAAGGAGTAGAAGCATCTGCTGAAGATGGATCCCATCATAATAATCCAGATAACATATATGTGGAATTAAATAATCAACCATTTGAATTGCTTTAAATTGTAAAAGATTTATGAGCTGAATTACAAACTTTAAAGGAATATAACAAAAGAATCTTAAGAGCATAGGAGGATCTAAATCATATATTGCTAGATAAAATACACAACTGAGGCAAGGATAAAATAAGAGAACATGAAACTGAATCTGGAACAGTATCGTCCAAATGTAAAGGTAAGAAATTGAATTTTTTTGATAGTAAAAGTAAATCTTCTTCACGAATTAAAGTAAGGTCGCACAAATAAAAGTAGAAATATTCTAGTGAAACTAGTGATAGCGACAATGGTCCTAGAAAGAGGAAATATAAACCCTATGAAGAAATATCAGGAGAATTTAAAAAGATAAAACCCCCTATGTTTAATGGAGAAGTGGAAAAGGGTGAAGAAGCCGAGGCATGGCTGTCGGGTATGAAAAACTACTTCCAAATTTATAACTACTTAGATAGGGTAAAAGCTCGGATGGTTATCTATAACTTAACCGGAAAGGTTGAAATTTGGTGGCAAGATATAAAGAGAGTTAAAAACCTTAAAGAGAAATATGTAACGTAGAGAACTTTCAAGAAATACTTCAAAAGAAAATTCTTATCTGAACAGTATTATGAAGAAAAAACTAAAGAGTTTTATGATCTTAGACTAGGTTCAATGTCTATGAAGGAACTAAGTAGTAAAATTTTAATTTTATTACGATATGTACCTTATATAATCGATGAAAATCCTAAGATACAAAGATTTTTGAGTTTTTTACCTCTTAGTTTCAAGGACATAATTGAATTTGACAATCCAAAGACCCTTGAAGAGGCAATGAGAAAAGCTAACTTCTGTTATGAACAAAGTAAAAATAAGAGAGAATGCATACCTAACTGGAAAAATAAAAGAACACGTAACTTTGAACATAGAAGAAAAGGTTTTAAGCCTAATAAAAGCTTTAAAAATAATTCCCGAAATTTTTCTAAGAATAATTATCAAGGAACATATTTTAAAGGTAAAACACATCAAAACATTACATCACCAAAAGACATAGACATGCCTAATAATTATGTTAAAAACAATGAACAAAAAGAACCTGTAAAGTGCTGGGAATATCAGGGACCTCATTATGCAAAGGACTGTCCGAACAGAAGGAGAAATTTCAGCAATGTGCATACCATTCAGGAAGAAGAAACGGTTGGTGAGGTAGCAAATGAAATTCCCATAATTAATGCAGCCTTGGAGAATCGACAGGATGATCACCAAACATCCATGGTGGAAATAGAAGGTATGATACATAACAAGCCTGTTTCTATTTTGATAGACCCAGGTGCTAGTTTAAGCTCTGTGTCACCTAATATAGCAGAAAGATGCAATTTACATTTGAAAAAGTTTGAAAAGTCTTGTTTGGTTCAATTAGCTACATGAACCAAAAGAAAAATAGTTAGTTATGTTGAAAACTGTGAAATGTTTATGAGTCAATTCAAAACTCAAGTAAACTTAAATATATTACCATTAGGGTCTTATGATGTTTTAATAGGTATGGATTGGCTAGAAAAACATAAAGTAGTTTTAAATTGTTTTGAGAAAACATTATATATGATAAAGGAGAAAGAATTACAGTCAAAGGGATACCTAGAAAAGTTTCTGTTAGACTAATTTCAGCATCATACAAATGAAAAAGGTTGTACAGAAAGGTTGTAAAGTTTTTGTTGTGCATGTAATAAATGACGAACACTTGAATAAATAAGATAAATTAAAATTTGATGATATTCCAATCTTACAAGAATTCTCATATGTTTTCCCATAAGAGATTCCAAGATTACCTACAAAAAGAGAATTTGATTTTACTATTGAATTAGTACCAGGAGTTGTACCCAATTCAAAGGCTCCTTATCGGATGAACATATTGGAACTTAATGAATTAAAACTACAACTACAAGAGCTGATAGATAAGAATTATATAAGACCAAGTGTATCCCCTTGGGTATCACCTGTCTTATTTGTTAAAAATAAACATGATACATTACATTTATGTATAGATTACCGCCAGTTAAACAAAATGACAATTAAAAACAGAAATCCATTTCCCCGCATAGATGATCTGTTCGATCAGATACACAGAGCAACGATATTCTAAAAATAGACTTGCGATCTGGATATCATCAAGTTAGAATTAAAGACGAAGACATTTTTAAAACTGCATTCATAACCCAATACGGGCATTATGAGTTTGTAGTTATGCCATTTGGGCCAACGAATGCTCTAGTAACTTTTATGTGTTTAATGAATAGTGTCTTAAGTAAATACTTGGATAAACCCGTAGTCGTTTTCATAGATGACATACTAATCTATTCAAAAACAAAAGAAGAACATGATGAACATTTGCATATAATACTACAAGTTTTGAGAGAACATAAACTATATGCTAAATTCAGTAAATGCGAATTCTTTAAAGATAAAATACAATATCTAGGTCATGTGATATCCAAGGGAGGAATATCAGTAGATACAGATAAGATAAAAACAATAATGGAATGGCCTGTTCCTAAAGAAGTATCAAATGTATGATCGTTCATGGGGATTGCGGGTTATTACTGAAAATTCATAGAAGGATTCTCAAAGATCGCGAATTCCATACCATCCTTACAGAAAAAAGGGAAAAAGATTTGTATGGGATATTAAGTGTGAAGAAAGTTTTAATAAGTTAAAGGAATTGTTAACTACTTCACCTATATTAAAAATAGGAGATCCAAACAAGGATTTTGTTGTGTACATTGATTCAAGCAATGAGGGTTTGGGTGGAGTACTATTACAAGAAGGTCACGTAATATCTTATGAATCAAGAAAGTTAAAAAAACATGAAAAGAATTATGCCACTTACGATTTAGAGCTGGATGCCATAATACATGCTTTAAAAATGTGGCACCATCATCTAATCAGTAAAATGATTTTATTAATGTATGATAACATAAGCTTGAAATATTTGTTTGATCAACAAAATCTGAACGTAAGGCAAGCAAGATGGTTAGCTTTCCTTAGTGAATACAATTTCGAGATCAAACATATAAAAGGGAAGGAAAATAAGGTGGATGATGCCTTAAGCAGAAATGCAAGACTGAATCTTATAGCCTCATTTAGCAGCTACAAAACAAAATTAGATGAAAAATTGGAAGGAGTAAAAATGGGTAAAAAATATCAAAATCTAAGAGAAAAAGTAATAGAAAACGAATATGAAAATATAAAAACAGATTTCAGTCTAAAAGGAAAGGGCTTAATGCTGTATAAAAATAGGTTATATGTTCCTAATATACCAGAAATCAAATTGCTAATTTTAAATGAAGTATATAAAAATCCTTATTAAGGACATTTGGGTTATCAAAAGATGATAACAATGTTAAGAAAAGATTATTTCTGGCCTAATATGAAGAATGAAGTGGATGAATATATAGCTAGGTGTATAGAATTCCAGCAGGTTAAGGATGAGCATCGACACCCAACAGGTTTGTTGCAGCCATTACCAATTCCAGATTGGAAATGAGAAATTATCAGTCTTGATTTTAAAACAGGGCTACCTAAAAATAAAAATAAAAATGATTTTGTAATGGTAGTGGTAGACAAACTAAGCAAGGCATCACATTTTATACCTGTTAAAACTACTTATAAGTCTACTAATATTGCTGACATTTTTATGAAGGAAATTTTTCAGTTGCACAGAATTCCAAAGGTAATAATTTCTGATAGAGATCCTAAGTTTACTGGTAAGTTTTGGAAGTCATTGTTTAAAGGAATAGATACTAAATTAAAGTTTCGTACTACTTATCATCCACAAACGGATGGACAAATTGAAAGAGTAAATCAAGTTCTAGAGGATATGTTACAGATGTATGTTAGAGATCATCCAAATAATTGGGAAGATTATTTGCACTTAGTCGAGTTTGCATATAATAATCATTATCAGGATTCAACTAAACTTAGTCCTATTGAAATACAATATGGTAGGAAATGTAATACTCCCATTTCATGAAGTAATCTGGTTGATAGATTGATGTTAAGACCTGAATTGTTAAAAGAACTGGAACTAATAGTGAAACATGTACAAAGCAATATGAAAAATGCATAGGACAAACAAAAGAGTCATGCGGACCTTAAAAGAACTCAAAAATAATTCCAAGTGGGTGAGCATGTGTTTGTCAAGGTAAAACTTAGAAATAGCTCCTTTAAGTTGAGGAGCTGTGCTAAATTAGCACCCAGGTATTGTGGATCGTTTGAAATATTAGCAAGAGTTGGACCAATGGCTTATCAGTTAGATTTGCTACCTAATATTAGAATACATAATGTATTTCATATTTCCATATTGAAAAGTATGTGCACAATGCTACTCATGTGATCGATTGGAATGTTATTCAGGTAGAACCCAAAGGAGATTTTCAGTTGGAAGCACACTGTATCCTCGACAAGAGAGAAATTTTTCTCCAGAATCACACCATTGGACAGGTAAAAGTGCATTGGAATCACCTTAGTCCAGATAAAGCAACCTGGGAATTGGAGATTCATATGCGGGAGGCATATCCAATTTTGTTCCAGGAAGACTTAGAAGACACTTAAGCAACATCAAGGATGATGTTGAACTTAAGATAGGGTGTTTGTAACCCACCTAGAACTGAAAAACATTTTTACTTTTGAGAAAAACATTATGTTAAAAGTTATTGTAAAGTGTCATGACCAAGGATGGTCAGGGATGACTGTAATTGAATATTATTTATTTAAATAATTAAAGGAGGATACACCTATCCAAAGAATACCGTTGAAGAGTGTTCATTGACCCACTAGGAGGAATGATCTCTTGTAGAAGGCCAAATGACAAGTGGCAATAATAGGATTCACTTTCTAGTTGTTGCAGGAGGAAACATCCCTAAAATTGTGGTCATGTTCCCTAAGAAGAAGAAATGAGCAGGTGGCTCATTTAATTGCAAAACTGATGCAAAGACCTAGGAAAGCTTATAAATACCATCGAATTCAGCAGGAGTCTCATTACATTCTATTCCAAGTGATTATAGCCTTGTGAAATTGTTGAAAAATGAAAAGTTAGGCATATAAGGGGAATTCAATGAGGGGATAAATAAAGTGAAAATGTTGAGAGTTAAGTATGCAATTGAGTTTTCTAAGTTGCAGAAAATAATGTGTAGGATGTTACACAACATCTTCATCCTGGTGGTTCAGTGAATAGGCTCGAGGGTCCTAAAGCAAGTGATCTTGGCTACTTTTAGGAGACGGTTGGGAGGAATGGTATTCTTTGGGTGTTTGTCCTCCTTCGACAGTTAGCAGGTTCTAAGTTGTTTTGATTATGAATCTTAAGTACATTTATGTCTAATCTGTAGAATTCTATGAATGTTAAAGTTCTAGAGGTGTAATCTATTCGCAATAATAGAACAGAGTAATATTTTTATTGATACTAGATGTATAAATGTTATTATATAAATAGAGTATCTTAGAAAAATTAATAGTTATTGTGTCTAGAATAATGTCTTATCTCTGTATATAAAACTTCTTTGTTTACCTAATGTACTTAAATAAGTAGTAGTTAATATTTCATAGATTTTCTATTTAAAACTATACAGTTCAATCAAAGGTTTAATCTAGAGGGTATTTTCATTTATTTAAAGCTATGAATCTTCTACAAGCATGACCTGATCCTTTATTTTTGGGAAATAGTAAAAGAATACATAGATTCTCAAATTCTCTGTTTATCATTATTTTATAAACTGAAAACACATGTTCTTTGTCGAGTGATATATCTAAGGAAAGATTACCAGAGTGATATATATATATATATATATATATATATTCACAAAACCCTAAACCCTACAGGTATTATTTTAGTATCATCAAAAGGCCTATTTATTATAAGTGAACAAACAACTTAGGTCTAGCCGAAGGGATTGAACATTATCAAGATGATTTAGGGTTTTTAAAACAATTAAATTAAAATACAACAAACCAAATCTGTGCAAAACCCATAATGAATGAAAAATATATACAAGTGTTTAATTTAGAACAATTTTAATATTGTATAGAGTACAACAGGTCACTGGATCGAAGCATGTGCAGATTATTCGGCTAGAACAAGAAAATTAAATAAGAAGTGAAATATACATAACATTTTTTTCAAACCCAAACCGAGTTAGGCTGTAGCCGAAACCTTGTTTAACTTTTCATCAATTTTTCTACACAGTAATAAGATTACATAGTAAACATTACAAATCAACAATTAATTAAATCAAGAGTTCACATCCCGTAATGGAAATATTTCCCCTACATTAAGTTTAAACCATTCATACAAAAACTGTAAACATTTTATCAGTTGTAACCCTTTTTAAAAATGTAGCAGCCTTACGGATTTATTATGTTATCCAACAAATGAATTGGTAGCTCAAAGATTTGACACAGTAACAATCAAATAACAAATTCAGAAATGCAGTGGCCTCACAGCCTTAAATTTACAAGTTAGGAAATACAGTAATAAAATCACAAATACCGGAGAAGTAATCAAAATACAACACAATATATCCAAAGTAAAAACTATTATAAATACAACCAAAATGAAATAAATCGCAGGTCCATAAACCTTGGCGAAAATCATTATCTTTAAAACTTAAAACATTTTGTTTAAGTAGAAAAATATCTATGTAAGAGCTCGAATCCACAAAAAATATAAACAAATGCATTACATTAGAGTTCCCTTTATACTCCACGGTCAAAGGGAGACTTCTTACATTACCCAACAGTAAAATGCCATAGGGAAGAAACCGCAAGAGGGTTTACCATTTTTCAATTCAAGAACCTCGTAAGTACCAATGACTCCAAACCCAGGAGAGCATTGACCCAGCCACAGAGCCACAAGGAGCAAGGGATGCAGGGTAACATGTCTTACTAGGACCATGGTTCCACCTCTTAGGAGACCGGGCCAAATCCAACACAAAAACCCAAGTCAGAACCTTTTGCAAGCAAAGCAATGCAGAGGTAAAAAATGACTTTAAAAGTATATTTATAGAACAAACAAAGATTTAAAATAACACAAAAAGTAGTAAAACTTACCCTTCGCAGAGTCAATGATGGCAACGAAGGTCAAGGGAATAATGCAGTTAAACCACAAAACTAACGCCGAGAGAAACCATGTCATTGGGCTAGAGCTAAGACAATACAACAAAAGGCTGGAAATTCATATAGAGTTCGGGTGGTGTCGAAGGTCGAGAGAAGGAAAAGAGCCTCACGCCTTCTACCATCGAATACAAAGTGCAGAGGTGAAGTAACACAATGCATAAGTGAGGTAAACCCTTAGGGTTTTCGAGAAGGCTCAGTTCTTTCCAGCTGGAAGCCGTAAGCCTTCACGTGGCTTCCATAAATGCCACTTAGATTTTAATATTTACCCAAACTCTATAGTTTAAACACCGTTGGATTACCCTTTGCCTTTTCCTTTGAAATCCACCATGTTTACATTATACATACACTTGTTCTAATGTAAGCTTAGAATCAATGGTTAGTGTAACGGTTGTTTTTCATAGCATAGTTAGGACCCTTCATTTTGTGTCTTAATCTAGATATTTTGGATGTCACCAAAATGAGGCTATCCCTCCTCCACAAAACACATGCAAAAGTATAATCATATTTTGCGTTAGCCAAAAAGATAAGTAAGACCCGCAAACCCACTGCCATAACATCTCTTTAGAGCTAACAAATACTTTAAATATAACCAGACATGCACACCAACTCTAACTATCGATAAGTTTACATGACATTCCTTTTACGTCTTGACAACAAGTAAACCAGTTCTATATAATGATATGTTGCATAGATAAAGGTTGTCGTAACTAAGTGGTCATGTTCAAAGGAATAAGCGCTAGCTGAAGTTAAATTTTAGGATGATAGAGTTAGTGTGAATTTTTTTACATTATGTATTTACAGTTAGACCTTCTCATAACTTTTATTTATTTATTTATGAATTTTTGGAGTTGTTACAATTCAACCTAGAGAAAGAAGACATGAGGATGGCACTAGTTTGGATAAGGCTATATTCTCTGCCAGGGGAATACTGGGATATGGATATTTTGGAAGACCTAGGTACATTTATCAAAATATCGGACTAGAAGAAATGTGAGAATTTGATTTACAACATGATCTAGGAGCCCAAGAGACTCTCACAATTCGAATTACTTGCAAAAATAAGCAAAAAATCTTGAAAGAGTAACAATTTTGCATATACATGTGAACAGAAACAGGATATTATTGAACTATCTAACATATGAATGTGTTAAGGACATGTATATATTACATATGGATCAATTTGTGAGGCTTAGGAAGTTAAATATGAGTGTACATGTGAAAAGGTCAAAATTGGTCACAATCCCCCCTAGGTGGACCAAACAAGCTCCAACTTGGCCCAAACGGTCAAGAACCATGGTGTGGACGTGGCTGAAATGTGTTGGGGAAATGATGACTCCATGGAATGCGTGGGTGATCAAGTATAGGTGTGTGGGAGGCTCTAGGTGACAATAAATGCTCCTAGGGGAGCCAAAATGGACAAAAATACACATAAGCACCCCTTAGTCAAACCCAGATCACCCAAATCAAGGATGTGTCACCCCAAGGAATTAAATTAGGGTGCAAATGTGATTTTTTGACCAACTATAGAGCTGGTTCATGTGTGAAAGGCCTGAAAATAACTAGTTCACCTCCTAGGCAAATTCCCTAAGTCTAAACCACAACAATTTAATGCTAAGAAGCAAATGAAATTGAATAAGGTTATAAACCAAGGTACTAACTGTTGGATTACTGTTCTAACATGAAATATAAGAGGTACAAGACCTATTCTCATATCTATGTGTACACGGATCTAATAAAAGAGTTACTAGAAGCTATATATCTATCATGGGAAGATGAAGAATGGTGGCAAACCCTGGAATACGAGAAGATCCCCAGCTGGTACAAGAGGTGCCACGATTATGGCCATATCTATAGGGTTTTCCCCCAAAAATATCCAATGCCCCAATTAAAACAAAACAAATAAGTGAATGAACATGGATTCTATCAGGTGCAACAAAAGAAGAGAGGGGAACGAAGATAGGAAGCACCTAAACCTTCCAAATGATTCAACACTATCAATAAATTTGCAATATTAGAGGAGTAAGAAGAGAATGAGGAAATTCCTAAACTGTTAAAGTTAACCCCATATCCACTCGAGTTACAAAAAGAAAACCCTAAATTGAAAGAAGAGGAGCCTAGACGGGGTGAGGAGCTACATCCAGCGAGTAGGTTGCACAAGATGGGCACAAAATAAGAAGAATAAGACATGTACCTAGGGGACCTGGATCTAGAAGAGATTAAATAAGTATGTGACGGACAAGGTAAATGTTACATCCCTCAGGAATAAGTATCCTTACTTCAAAATGCAATAATAAAATCTAAGGCTCATAAACCTTTAGGAATTATGGATGGCTCTATGAAGGAAAAAAAACAAAAATTGGGTGAGAGGAGCAAGAAATATGGGAAAAAATCAATTGAGTTCGTATAGCGGAAGTGGGAGTAAAGCATGTGTAAAGTTAGTTTAATCAAGTTAGTACCTTACCTTCAAGGCGACCCTAGGGCTCTAAACTTCTTTTCATCTTGTTTCCAACAGAGATTATAACATGGAATATTCACATTCTTAACAACCCCCATAAAACTAAAATTTTGAAGAGGAAGATTTGAATGGAGAGACCAATGGTGATGTTTGTTTAAGATACAAAAGCAGCTCTGAACACCTCCTATTAGAAATAGGTAGAAACACTTGGATAAATTGTGATGGGATAGGGATAGGTACGGAAGAGGATATAGGGGGATTACAGATCCTATGGTACCATGATAAGATCTCCCTTGTAGGCTTTATTTCCTCCCAGGAATCTTTGTCAACAAAATTTCATATAATGGGTACATTGAATAGAGGTGTCCTCACAAATGTTTATGTCTCTCATACCACGACACCTAAATAAGATTTTATTGTTCAATGCTTCAGAAAACCCACCAATGGGTTGAAGGGCGGCATTGGATATTGGGAGGGGATTTCAACATGATCACTGCTTTGGAGGAAAAGAAAGGAGGAAGGCAAATACTAGATGGGGAAAGTGTGCTCTTCAGGAACACCATTGATGAGATGGGGATGGTGGATATCATCTATGGGGAGGAAACCTATGCATGGAATTATAGAAGGGGAGGTGAGCGGCACATTGCCTCTTGCCTGGACATGTTATTAATATCTGAATCTATTTTAGATACGGGAAGTGAATTATATTCCTTGGTGCTTCCATCGGCCGGATCAGAACACTGGTCGATGTGTCTTTGGTGGAGTGGAATTGGGTCCCAGTTAAAAAAACCCTTTTTCTTTGAGCAATTCTAGACGAGACACCCAAAATTCAAGGACAAAGTTTGTCAGTGGTGGGAAGAGTCTTGAGGGGTGGAAGGGAAGAGCATGCATATGTTCTAGAATAAGACCAAATCTATCAAAGCTACGATAAATAAATGGAATAAAGAATAATTTGGTAATATCTTCGAAGACAAATCCATTCTAGAGGGAAAAATGGAGTGCCTTCAAAAATAGGGGATGGGGGAAGGATTCTCCACCAAGCTTCAGGAGGAAGAGGGAAGGATCCTAGCTCAGTTGGAGGAGAGGGAAAAATAAGACGAGATTATTTGGAAAAAAAAATCGAGGGTCAAATGTCTCAAGGAGGGGGAAAGGAACATTGAATTTTTCCATCAAACGATCACCCAACATCGGACTCAAAACCGTATCCTAAGGCTTAAAAAGGAAAATGGATATTGAGAAGAAAAAGGGAAAAAATAAAGGGGGAAATGACCCACTTCTTCTAGAATATCCTAGAGGACCCAACCAGGACAGGCATGAAGAAATCAACCGAATTACTAGGAACAAATCACACCTAGTGAAAGAGGCACAAATGATCTTCTAATGAGGCATATTCTTATGAAGGAAGTTGAAGAAGTTGTGGGACAAATGGCTGCAGGTATGGCCCCTGGTCCCGATGGTTTCACTGTTAAATTTTTCACTCCTTTTAGGATATCGTTAAGGAAGACGTGTGGAAAATAGTGGAATATTCTAGGAATACTCATCACATCCTTCCAGCTTTCAATGCAATATTTTTTCCCCTCATTCTTAAGATGGGGGACATTGACGCGCCTGGGTAGTTTAGACCCATTTCCCTATGCAATGTCATCTACAAGATTATTACTGAAGTCATTTCCAATCGCTTGGAACTAATCCTCCCTTTCATAATCTCCTCGGAACAATAAGGGTTTGTGGAGGGACACCATATTATGGAAGGAATCATCCTAATCGATGAGATCCTCCACTCCCTTAAAACTACCAGAAATACTGGAATGATGCTAAAGGTGGATATCAAAAAATATTATGACAAATTGAGTTAGAAGTATATGAGGGAGGTTCTTAGGGCCTCCAGGTTTCAATATGATTGGATACAATGTATAATAAAACTCATATCCACGTCATTTTTTTCAATTCTTATCAATGGGGTCCCGGATGGCCTCATCCATCGCTCAAGGGGAATCAGACAAGGAGATACTCTATACCTTTTTTCTTTATTATTATGGTTTAGGGTCTGGGTAGACTCATAAATGCTACTCATGTTGAGCAGGGGATCCATGGAATTAAGGTACACCCCAGGGTGGAGGTTCAAACTCATCAACAATTTGTGGATGATACGATGATGATGGGGCGTCCATCGATGAAGGAATCCAGAAATATTAAAAGATATTTGTAATAATTTGGGGAGGCCTCTAGACTGGAGGTCAATGACAGAAAATCTTATATTTTTTTCTTTAACACCCCTCGAATTACTAGGACTAAGATCTGTAGAATCCCAGGCTTTTGGGAGAGTTCCCTTCTATCTAAATATTTGGGCGCTCCTTTGGTGGACTATGTTGCTTGGAAGGGGTCACGATTTGAGTTACTGGACAAGATGAGGAAGATTCTAGATAAATGGACATATTGTCCTTTAAAACCGGTAAGCAGACTAGTCCTGGTTAAGTCCTTCCTCTAGGAAATTCCTATATACTTATTCTCTAGTATGGCGGCCCCAAAGGCCATTATGAAGGAAATACTTAATATCCAATGAAGATTTATTTGGAGTGGAGGATTTGACCATAATAAATGGGCATTGGTTAAGTGGGATACAATCTACAAACCAAAGAATCATGGGGGGTTGGGGTTATGCGACCCACTCAGGATGGATTTGGTTAGTGGGGCGAAAATCTGGTGGTGATGGGTGACACATGAATAGGATCCATGGGACAAATTATGGCATAGAAAATATGCTAGGGGATGGGAGACGTGAAAGCTTATCCTCTTTTCTGAAGAAAGGCGTGGATCCAATATTTGGATTTCAACCCGAAGTGGCAGGAGTTTGATTCATGGACCATGCCCAAGCTTCTCCCCCAAGCTTCAGGAGGAAGAGTTGAATTTTGAGGAATTGGGGGATTGATGGACCATTGCAGTGCTGGGGTCTTCCCAAGAACCAATCCCTGGGAGGGTCTATCCAGAGCTGCTAGGAGGCCCCCTCCACCTAGTTACTTTAAGCTGAAATTTGATGAGGCCTCTAAGGGAAACCATGGGGTGGCTAGTTTTGGAGGGATTATTCAAGATCATATGGGGGAAATGAAGGCCTTTTCTATGGATAAATTAGCCATGCCACCAATAATGTAGCCGAGATGGAGGGCCTCATTCATGGAATTTGGATTTCTCAGCGGTAGAAATGGTTTCCCTTGGTGGTGGAAGGTGACTCGAATATGGCCATAAGAATGGCAGAAGAATTCATAATGATACACCATGCTCCAAATTCTCGCTGAGTTGGCATCTAGAGTACAGGTTGGAACAGATGGAAGCGCTTGTTTGAAGGGTTTAGCCACGTGAGTCGAGAAGGTAACAAGGTGGAATATACCCTTGCTAATGTGGATACTAAGACCAGACAAACGATCATTGGTAATGCGTGGGAGGATTTAACAAATGAGACACTTGAAGTTGTGTGCATGTTACAGGTGTCTCATGATAAAGAAATCTAAGAGGCCGTGACACGCGGGTTCTCTAGCCAAACCAAGGTAGAGCCAAGTGTCAGCTGCCTAGGTTCTATGATGAACACGTGAACTATTTGGATGGGACTGATCCCTTTAAATCCAATGAATATGTACGTTTATGGTGTTACTGTAATGAGTCTTTTTGTAAGGTGGGATTTCAATTAGGAAGGTGGCATATCTCGACATTTATGGGAGGATTTTATGGCTAGGACTGGAAGGAGGATGACTGAGCTCAAATTTGATACGTCTGCAATCATCATGAAAAGTGGGAAGTTGCTATATATCACTTGTATATCTGATTCCATGCAACAACATGGTAAAATTTCCTCGTATTTGGTTCAAAGGTGGTGACTTATAAGAGGTATCATCCTATGTGAAGGCGGGGACATGCAGATGGGAAATACCATGGCGAGGGGAAGCAAGGGCAAGTTGCCTTGTAGGGCTCAAGAGAGCCATTCCCCGGTCACTCACTAACACATCACGCAGGCTCAGAAGAAGGTTGCATGGGAAGCTAAGTATTTTTGGCTGGGGTTTCCGTTAGTGGTCCAAGACCAAATTGGTGGAATTGAAGCTCACCTATATATGTAGATTTTTATAATATAGTTTTTAAATTGTATTGAAAACATTGTTGTTCATAAATTCCCTTGGTTATCCATTCTATGTAGATTTTTATAATATAGCTTTTCCCAAACTCATAACTTGGTATTGAAAACATTGTTGTTCATAAATGCCATTGGTTATCCATTCAAGCACAATGGTAAAAAATAGACAATTTGACATTTTAATGTTAGATTAAAAAACACAATTTTTTAACAAAGAATATAACAAATTTTTCTACAAGTTATCTTTTTTATTGTAAGTTGAAGTTTTAATTTAAATATAAGTTTTTTTTGGAAGATGGAAAATCTTATTGTAGGGAGTAAGGACAATAATTAATGAATTCAGAAGATGGAAAATCTTATTATATGAAGTAAGGACAATCATTAGTGGCTTTATTGGCTAATATCTAGTGACTTCTCACTGTTATTAGGGAAACCATGCCATCTAAAATAACCAATCAGTAAAAAGGTTGAAACGAACACTTAGGCAATTAAAAGTCTTACTTCAAAACCATAAAAATAAATATAATTTGTAGTAAAAAGTTGCATAATCAACTAAAACAACATTTTTCCAATGCTAATAATAATAATAATAATCCATCTTCATACATTTATACATTATATGTTCATGTAAAAAATTGAAAAGATAATAATTAATTTAAATATCAATTATAAAAAATAACATTCTCATAAAAACAAAATCATATCATAGTGAGCTCCAACGCTTTTCACCAAGCTCTTTGAGCATATGAATACAATCTTAAAACAAACTAATTAATTGGTTTCTTTAAGTGCTACATACGTTAATCATCATCATCATCATGAAAAAATATGATAAAAATTTGTTAGTTATAATTTAATGTAAACAAAAAAAATTGATTTAACCATCAATTATAAAAAATAACTTAAAAAAACAAAATTATGTTATACATATTGAAACTATTGTAATTGTAAACCCAAACACTATCATTTTAGTGTTTATGAAACTACATTTTCTCAAAAACATCTTGCACCAAATGAAGCTATTAGTTAGAGATATGCCATTCCTTAATGAAAATAGAAGAAAAAATAAGCTATTAGTTGGAGATATGTCATGGCTTAATGAAAATAGAAGAAAGAGGTGTTGGGAAATTTCTTATTAATATAATACAATGATGGAACATCAAATCATGTATGATTTAGAAATAGTGAATCCTTTTTCTTAATTATTAATTAATTATTTTATATAATTAATTAAATTATTTGAAAATATTTTTTTGTTTACTTTTAATTAAAATAATATTTTATATTATCTTTATCTAAAAACATATTTAAGTAAGAGTTTTTTAAGACATATTTTATAAGAAACTTTGTTATACATTTTAATTATTAATTTAATATTTTTATAAAAACTTTATTCATAATAATAATATTTTAATTTCTTAAAATTTATATAAATTAATGAATAAAAATAATAAATAAATAACAAAAGATCAAACTTAAATGTAAAAGTTAAGGAAAAAGATAAACCAATTCAATGTTGATGATAATTATGGATCGTGATGACATTACCAAAGATATGGTCTAATTGGTGTTAAAGATCATGTGATTCTATATTATTAAATAATGATTATTAGTAGGTTTAAATAATTAATAAGGATTTTTATGAATTTGTTTTATGATTAATTTTATATATCAGTGTAAATTTTGTAACTTAAATTGAAAAGTAACAATTTAAAATGACCATATAATGTAATATGGTGGGTAAATATACACCTTTAAATTATTGTTTTTTTTGAATTGCTCAACTTATTAAATGTAAAGTAATTCATATTAGGGAGAATAAAAATAAAACATTATCAATTACATAAATTATATTAATTTAGATTATGGATTTTAAATTATCAATTATGTTGTAAAATAAAATTGTATTTTGATAGTTAATGTTTTATGTAAGAAACTTCTTCCATATATATATAAATATTTTATTTTTTTACTATATACTTAATAAATTAATATTCTATTTTTTATGATATACTTAACATATTGTCATTGGCATGTATGAAATTTCTAATGCATACCATGCATTAGAATCACTCTCATCATCTTTATATTCTTTTAGAGAGTAACCAATACATTAATAAGAATAAAAATGATTATAATGATTTAAATAATGATTATGATTCTAGTAACCATTTTCTAAGAATGACATGGCATATGAATGTCAACATTGTTTTGTGTTAAACAACTTGGCACTTTTACATGGCTTCAAACTTGATATCTTAAAACCCTAAATAAAATCATTGACATATAGTTAAATGCATGTATGATTTTCTTATTTCCCTCTTTGACTCTTACATTTCATGTCTATATTCTAGTAGTGAGTTAATTAGATGGCATGTTTTTAGCCCTACCTCTCCTAAAATAGTTTTGATTTTAATATATTAATTTTTTATTTGTTTTATTAATATTATTTAATGTTTTTTAAATATTTTTTAAAATGTTAATATGGATATCTTTATATATATATTTTCTTTATTTCCATCTCACAATATTTCTATTACATGATTGAAATTAAAAACTTGACATTTCTATTATTATTTCTTATATATATACTTTTATTTCTCATCTTACAATATTTATTTATTACATAATTAAAATTAAAAACTTGATTAAAATTAATAATAATATTAGTAACCATTACATAATTAAAATTAAAAACTTTATCAAAATTAATAATAATAATAGTAATAAAAACAGTTACACACTATAACTTACAAAATACCCCTCAAAACTGATATATATGCCCCTTCCTACGTTACCTACATTTCACATTTATCCCTTCTTAACCATGCATATTGCACATTCATAATTCTCATTTGCTTTATTTTACCTTTATGACATGTACGACAAAAGGTAAGGCAAATGAAAAGGGCGACTATAGAATATATCATGTGTTTGAGGGGATAAATTTTAAAGGTAAAATGGTGGGTGGATAAAATGGGAAGAGGATATGTTGTACCCATGATCCATGATACATCTGGAGGATATGTTGTACCCATGATCCATGATACATCTGGAAGGTGTATATTTATTTTCTATGGAAAAATAAAATATTGGTGTTTTATTTTTATTTTGTATTAATATTATTTTATATTTTATTATATAATTGATAAATAAAATTTATATATAAATATTGAACATAATTGATTATTTAAAATATAAAAAATCGCATATAAGATAAAATATTCTTCTCATCATGGAAAAGCAGAAAGTGTAGAATATTCTTGTACATTATAGAAAATACAAGTTAAAAGATAAAATATTCTTCTCATTGTGTAGTGTGGAATATTCTTCACATTATAGAAAAGCAGAAAGTGAAGAAGCATAAATAATATAAACAAAATAAAACAAGCATTCCTTTCACAAGCATTCATTTAACAAAAATAATATAAATAAAATAAGACATGTTGCTCATGAAAGAGATACCATGCTTCAAAATTTTCTTTTTAATTTTGATAAGAAAGCATCTATTGCTATCATATACCCTACCTTACATAAAACAAAACATAACGACTTTATGCAGTGTTTCACGTTGATGCGAGCGATAGGTACAATTATAGTGTGGCCCGGAAATTTTGAAGCAATTATGAGTGAGCGATAGGTACAATTATAGTGTGGCCCAGAAATTTTGAAGCAATTATGAGCGAGCGATAGGTACAATACGGAAACTTTTACAACACAAGCAAACAAAGAACAGCATCTCATCTGATCTGTGCTCACTTTTTAAGCACCGGTACGCATCTAGCATATTTGTGTAGTCGTATATATCTCATATTTGAACAGTGGCTATAAAATCACAACCATTACTTCTCCTCATTCATTAAATCTTATACTTCTGGTTCAAATCTTGGTGTCTGACGTTGGTAGTTTTGCTATTTGGTGCAGTGAGAAACAGAAAGAAAAAATGGGAGTAATGAATGGAGAAGTGGAGCTGAATGTTCCTGCAAGTAAAGCATGGGAAATATTCAAAACCAACGAGCTCATCAAGAAAGTAAACCCTAATCTCCTTGCCGATGCCAAATATGTACAAGGGGACGGGTCCCCAGGTAGTGTCAGATTGTTCAAACTCGGACCAGGTAAACTTTTTTTGTTTGTTTGTGCTAATTGTGATCAATTCTTGGAATGTATATATTTATACACAACCAGTAACCATTTTTTTCTTTTCTAGTGAGCTGTTATAAAATTATGGGGTGGGTATAAATGGCAGGTTTGAATGCTTATGTGAGCGAATCAAAGCAGAGGATAGAAGAAGTAAAGGAGGGGCGAGGGAATGGTGTATTGCAGATGAAATACACAGTGCTGGAAGGCGAGGTGAGGAAGATTTATGATCCATACACTGTTACATTTTCCTTCAGAGGTGACGAGAAGAAGAAATGCATCGCTGGTTGGAGAGCCGAATATGAGCCCATCTCTCCCAACGTTGCAGCTCCGGAAAAGGCCAAGGATGTTGCGCTTAGCTTCATGAAATCCATTGAGGATTTCTACCTCTCTGCTAATTTAGTCTCCGCCAACTTTAACTAGAGTGCAATACCATGCGTTAGTCTCAATACCATGGCGTTACTCTATTACATATTATCTGGGTAGGAATGATATTTTTCCATAACTTAGTATTATGGCTAAAAGTATATCAAGCTAATTAAATATGATTAGTGATCATGTACATGTGGCCTTTGCATTTACTCCACCAACATCTCTGTCCTTTTACGTTATAAGAATAAATCTGTATATCATGTTATTGTATATGTGAGTACATTTGGCTTTTTCACTTTGCCTTCATACATAGTATTGTGTTTTTTCATGATATGTTAAATTCTTAGGATCTTAATATTAAAATAATTATAATTAAAATTTAACTATGATAATAATTGTTATTAAAATTTAATTTATTAAATAACCTATTTTAAAACTTTTATAAAATAATATTTTAATACTAAATTTTGCTTTTAAATTTTGTATATTTTGACCCGTGGAATAGGTTAGTGGTTAGAAATAACCCTGGAATAGGTTAGAGGAGCTTAAGGTTCTTTTTGAGTGAGAGCTCAAGCAATAAGGTTATATCAAAAGGTCATTGCCAAGTTTAAGAATAATAAGGGGTGGACAACCAATATAAATTAAATATTGGATTTAAATAAGGTTGCCTCCTCTCCCCTACCTTTTTTGTCATTTACATTGATAAGCTAGAAAAGTGTTTAGAAGAAGCACGCTTCCCCATAGGATAGTTATCATCCTCCTACTTTATGCTAATGATATTGTTCTTATAGCAAGGTGTCCTTCTGATCTCGATAAGCAATTAAGAATATTTCTTAAATATTTTTGCTCTAACATGGGTATGACTGTTAACATTGAAAAGACAAAAATCATGATTATAAAATCTAAAAAAGACACATATGCAAATTTTATTTGTGATTTAATAGAAATCTAGAGGAAGTGACTTCTTACAACTATCTCAGAATTGATATTCATCACAAGCTCAATTGGAACTATAGCATTGAGAAAATGATTAATGGAGGGTGGAAAGCTTATTTTGGTTTTGAAAGTAACTGTAAATCAACTAATCTCGTCATGTGGGATAAAAAGAAGTTCCTCTTTGAAACTCCGGTCATCCCTGTTATCTTGCATGGTTGTGAAGTATGGGGGTGCAACATTTCTAGAGAATATTGGAGGAAGATCGAGCAAATTCAGAAGCGGTTTATAACTTATAATAACCTCAAAATTAAAAACAATACACCTTATCTTATTTTCCTCATAGAAGTGGGCGCATTGCTATGACTAGGTACCCGATGTACAAGCATAAGATAAATAACATGGGAAACTAGAGACTTCCTAAAGTTACTTTAAACTCAAGTCAAAACCAACTACTCATCAAGCACTATTGGTGTAAATATATCATGGCTTGGTTAAACCATTGAAACATTAAAAATGACATTTTGTAAAATATTGACAATGTTAAAAATATTATTACTTCTAAATTTAATGTATATTATTACTTATGACTAAAAGTATATCAAACTAATTAAATATAACTAGTAAACATGATCATGTACATGTAGCCTTTTCATTTATCCACCAACATCTATGTCCACCAACATCTATGTCCTTTTACGTTATAAGAATAAATATGTATATAATGTTATTGTATATGTGAGTACATTTGGCTTTTTCACTTTGCCTTCATAGTATTGAATTCATTCATAATAATTACGAACTTAATATTAAAGTAATTATAATTTAAATTTAATTATGATAATAATTGTTATTAAGATTTAATTTATTAGATAATCTATTTTAAAAATTTTACAAAATAATAGTTTAATACTAAATTTTGTTTTTAAATTTTATATATTTTGATACAGTGACTAGAAATAATCTATGCAATAGGTTAGTGATTAGAAACAATCTGTGAAATAGGCTAGAGGAGCTTAAGGTTTCTTTTGAGCGATAAAGTTATCTGAAAAGGTCATTGCCAAGTTTGAGAATAATGAGGAGTGGACAACCGATATAAATTAAAATATTGGATTTAAACAAGGTTGCCTCCTCTCCCCTACCCTTTTTGGCATTTACATTGATAAGCTAGAAAACTGTTTAGAAGAAGCACGCTTCCTTGGTACAATCTTAGCTAGGATAGTTATCATCCTCCTACTTTATGCTGATGATATTGTTCTTATAGCAAGGTGTCCTTGTGATATCGATAAGCAATTAAGAATATTTCTTAAAGATTTTTGCTCTAACATGGGTATGACTGTTAACACTGAGAAGAAAAAAATCATGATTATAAAATCTAAGAAAGACACATACGCAAATTTTATTTGTGATTTAATAGAAATCTAGAGGAAGTGACTTCTTACAAGTATCTCAGAATTGATATTCATTACAAGCTCAATTGGAACTATAGCATTGAGAAAAGGATTAATGGAGGGTGGAAAGCTTATTTTGGTCTTGAAAATAACTGTAAATCAACCAATTTGGTCATGTGGGATAAAAGGAAGTTCCTTTTTGAAATTCCTGTCATCCCTATTATCTTGTATGGTTGTGAACTATGGGGGTGCCATTTCTAGAGAATATTGGAGGAAGATTGAGCAAATTCAGAAGCGGTTTATAACTTATAAACTCAAAATTAAAAGCAATACGCCTTATCCTATTCTCCTCATAGGAGTGGGTATTTCCCCCATTGAGAGAATTTCTATGACTAGGTACCTAATGTACAAGCATAAGATAAATAACATGCGAAATGAGAGACTTCCTAAAATTACTTTAAACTAAAGTCAAAACCAACTATGCATCAAGTGGTGTTGGTGTAAAGATACCATGGCTTGGTTAAACCATTGGGGCATTAATGAAAACAAAATTTTGTAGAACATTGACAATGTCAAAAATATTATTACTTCTAAGTTTAAAGAGAAATTATGGTGTGAGGAAAATTTAGCGGTTAAGAGGAAAGTAAGATACTATAAGTAGGTCGTTAATTATAACTTGGAGGATCAAAAGTATCTCTTGGTAGTAACTAGCTCACAGAAGAAAATTAATATAACCAGTATTAGAGTGAACTCTCATGAACTCCATAGCGAAACAAGGTGTTGGTCTATTCCTAAAACTCCATGGGCGGAAAAGGTTTGCCATCTGTGTGAGTCTATGAGTGCTGAGGATGAAAATCACCTTCTCTTAGGGTGTCTTGCTTACACCCGCATTATATCTGAGTTTCATAGCATTTTCTACAATACAAACCTTTATAACCTCCTAACTTTCCACAACTATAGTGATATTGGAAAGCTTCTTGGCAAGCTTTTTGAGCACAAGAAAACGATTTTAAAGTAAACAAGTATTTTCCTTCTTAAGGTCTGATATACCAAAATTGAGTTTCATAGTATTTTTTATAGTGAGCTTAGAAAGCTTCTTTGCAAGATTTTTGAGCACAAGAACAATATTTTAAAGTAAATCAAGTATTTTCCTTCTTAATATTTGATAGTCCTCCTCCTCACTAAAGATATTAAGTTAATTAATTTATATTAATAATTTAATTATCATTTTAAATATTATTAAAAATGGTTAACTTTAACATATACAAGTTCAATTTTAAATAATTTAATAATTAATGTCATATTAAATATTATGGAAAATTGTTAACTTTAACATATTCTATATTTTTCACAATTTTAGAAAAAATATTTCAATGCTAAACTTTGTTTATTAGAGTTTGGTATTTTCAATAATCAAAATTCACCTCACATTATTTTTTCTACAATAAAAGTATATATATATTAAAATTAAAAAAAAAATGTATTAAATTGAATAAACATAAATATAATTATAAAATAGATTTATATTAAATTTTACAATCAACATTAAAAAGATTGTAAAATTTGTCTAATATAATATTTTACAAAACAAAAAATAAAGTAGTAGTAGTAATTATCAACATTATCATCTTCTTATAAAAGAAGATGACTTATAAGATTCCTTACCACTAGCTCAGAGCTTAAGAACTTTGCTGCAACAACAACCCTAGTCTTCTCAGTTCTTTTTCATGGCCCCACTGTCAGGAGGGGGAAGGTCTCCCTCCTTTTGAAATGTTGTACTCTCACCTTCAACTTCTACTAAGTGATGGATCTCAATTTTCTTAGGAAAAGGGTAGAAACCCCTCTTCAACCAAAGACAAGCCAAGTTCACTGAAGTAGGTTTCCAAGCTAACCTCTAAAGGGAACTACCCGAAAGATGCTAATATTCCTTGTTTGGAAGTCACATCCAGTAAACTCAGTCTCTACTGCTAACACATGAAAGTTCATGCCTTGATCAACAAATTCATGTAGTTTTAGCGTAATGAACTTGCTCTACAGGGTTGGATTGCTCATAAATGGAAAGCAAGGGGAGAGATAGAACTCAAGATGGGTTTGAAAGTCTTTTTTGCTACCATCTTCTCAAACTGGGAGGATCACGAATGGGTGGTTGAGAAAGATACCTACTTCTTCAAAAATGCTGGCTTATTTATGAGACATTAGAAGGACAATTTTAGTTGAGATCGAGAGGATTTCTCAGAATTTCCACTGGGTTCACCTCTACTCTTTGTTGCAGAAGTATTAGGAGGAAAAAAACCTAATGGGTATGGGTAACACACCAACTAACCGAGAATTTATCCTCTCTCTATATTTACTTCATTGTATTTCTTCTCACTCTATCTCGAATTCATCATTCACAATACAATATATAGGTATTATGTAGCATCCAAAACCCTAACTTATTAACTAAGATTAGATTTCAACCCTAAGTCCTTAAACTAGAATTAGTTTACAATGTGTCGAAACCATTGGTTAAAATGGTTAAAATAACACATAAGAGTCAACCAAAAATATTTTTCTTGAGAGATTCACTCACAAACCCATAAATGGGGGCTTGATAGGATGTGACTAAGTCTACTTTCAAATAATGCAAAACATATCCAACATAAAACACACTATGTAATGTACCTACTAATCTTTGTTCCATGTTAAGGCTATGGGGCACCCGACTGAATTTGACCTTTGAAAATTTTCTTGATGATACCAATATTTACTTTTAATAGATAGTTGTGTATAATAAAAATGGAAGCATGTACAATAGCCTTAACTAATTAATTACAATGCCAAAAATGATTTCTTCCATGCATATATCCATATGTAGTATGGATTATTTCCATAAACCCAAAATTGAAGAAACTAGAATATAATCATTTGTATATGAGAACATAAAATAAATGGCATTCAATAAACATCATTATAAGCATGTCATTCAAAGACATATTCAACGCTTATCTTTATGGAACATTCCACCAATTGAGTATGAATGAATGGCGTTCCTCCCGTCCTTAGGCATTTTAATGGTATCATTCCACGGGGGTGAAGCTTATTAGTAATTCTCACTAGTCCATAACTCATAAACTCTTTGTTACCAAATCCTCTTCTACATCTATCCAAGTCAACCAACAATATCCCCCCTAGCCTACACAATAGTAGGAGTGAGATTCCTTCTTTGCATGTAATCCCTTAAGCTATCCCAATTCCTCTCTAGTGCTCCAACATAGGTTGGCTAGGAAATATCACTATCGGGACTCCAAAAATTCTTAGTTGTAGGCTAGGTTCCTTTTCCCAAAGGCTCGACCACCAATAACACTAATTTCTTATGGCAATTTTTTATTATCATGCATGGAATTTGAATTCTTAGCTTAATTATATTCCTCCCTCTATAACATACCCCCTTCCTCTCTGCGTGCACGTTCATAGAAAAATGATAATAAGAATAATGCCTCTCTAAACTCAATTCCCCACTTTTAAATGCATTTTCTCAACTTTCCATGTGACTCTTGAGTAGGAGTCCACTTTTCACTTTTTAATCCACTCCGAAGATAATAATTAGTGATTAAGTAAAATACCATAAACATATATTATAGGATTTAGGATATAGTTTTAACTATAGTTTACCAGGAAGATTATCAAATCGGGCTATATAACTCACAAAGGTAATATCCTCTTATTCCGCTTTCACTTCCCCCACTTGTGGAATCATATATAACCCCTCATCTCTTCTTTGTTTTCTATTTTTTTTCAACCAACAGGTACTTTTATATTATATATAATTTACATTGTTATATTATCTTTAATATGGTTTATAGCCATTTCATCTACATGCAAAATTACATTCTAGGGTAAAAAACAAGGTGTTACATTCTCCTCTGACTTAATTTATGCATAATCCTTAGTGCATTTTATCACCATAAATAAGCTTTAGATAAAAAAAATCAAAGATAAATGTGTATATTCCTATTGCATAGAATCCTCTATCTCCTATGTCACTTCTTCAGGGCCATAGTGGGCCCATTAGACCTTTAATTTCTTCAATGTTTGGTTCTTGAGTAATGTGAATTTCCTATCTAAGATGCATGTTGGTGTTACTTGCATATCTCCTTCTAGTTCTACATGAATAAAATCCCAATGAAGGACATGATTAGGATCATGTATATACTCTTTCAATAGTGATATATGAAACACGTTATGAACTTTTATGAAAGCATATAATGCAATTTTCTAACTTTTAAATGTATTTTCGCAACTTTCCATGTGACTCCTGAGTAGGAGTCCACTTTTCACTTTTTAATCCACTCCGAAGATAATAATTAGTGATTAACTAAAATACCATAAACATATATTATAGGATTTAGGATATATTTTTAACTATAGTTTACTAGGAATACTATCAAATTAGGCTATATAAGTCACTAAGGTAATCTCCTCTTATTCCACTTTCACTTCCCCCACTTATGGAATCATATATAACCCCTCATCTCTTCTTTGTTTTCTGCTTTTTTTCAACCAACAGGTACTTTTATATTATATATAATGTACATTGTTATATTATCTTTAATATGGTTTATAGCCATTTCATCTACATGCAAAATTACATTCTAGGGTAAATAACAAGGTGTTAAATTCTGAGTCTTACTTAATTTATGCATAGTCCTTAGTGCATTTTATCACCATAAACAAGCTTTAGATAAAAAAATCAAAGATAAATGTGTATATTCCTATTGCATAGAATCCTCTCTCTATAATGTCACTTCTTCAGGGCCATAGTGGGCCAATTAGACCTTTAATTTCTTTAATGTTTGGTTCTTGAGTAATGTGAATTTCATGTCTAAGATGCATGTTGGTGTTACTTGCATATATTCTTCTCGTTCTACATGAATAAAATCCCAATGAATGACATGATTAGGATCGTGTATATACTTTTTCAATAGTGATATATGAAACACGTTATGAACTTTTATGAAAGCATATAATGCAATTTCACATCTAATGGGCGAGCTATCACAACAAGGATCTCAAACAACCCATAATATATGTTTCCAACTTAGAGCATCTTCCTAAATTTAAGGAGTTTTTCTTTGATGTAACTTCTAAATACACATGTTCCCCAAACCTAAAATATCTTGATATTATTCCCCTGTCTGCATATATTTTCTACATATCCTATGTTGACTTTAAATTTTGCTTGATCTTAACCATATAATTTTCTATTTCCTTAAGTAACTCTAGACCGACTATGATTATGCCTATTGGATTGTCTCAATTGATTGGAGTATTTCACTTTCTACCATACAAAGCTCCAAATGGAATCATCTTCAAAGAAGCATAATATCCATTGGTATATGCAAACTCTACTAAATACAAGTAGTCCTCCAACTTGGATGGCTTGTCCATAAATAAATTCTTAACATATATTCAATGACTTAAGTCACTCTCTCATTCCATCCATCTACTTATGGATAATATGCTATACTTAAATTCATATTTTATCCAAATACCCCTTTCTAAAATTTTGAAGTAAACTTTGGATCTCGATATGAAACAATTGCCTTACCTATCCATGCAACCTAAAAATCTATTTCATTGAATATTTTTTGTATTAGTTTCCATATGAGTTGACTTGATTGGAATAAAGTGAGAGACTTTTGTTAACTTTTCCACCACGACCATGATTGAATCATGTTGCTTTGTTGTCTTGGTAAACTTGGTGATGAAATCAATTGTCACCACTTATCATTTCCACCCTGGTTTTGGAAATGGTTTTACCAATCCTATGGGATTTTCTT
The DNA here is from genome assembly GCA_001517045.1 of Pseudotsuga menziesii. Classification (NCBI taxonomy): domain Eukaryota; kingdom Viridiplantae; phylum Streptophyta; class Pinopsida; order Pinales; family Pinaceae; genus Pseudotsuga; species Pseudotsuga menziesii. Next base: position 165,974 of record LPNX010924252.1, on the reverse strand, counting down.
ATCAATCTTTACCCTTCGAAATTATATACGCTTAGCTATATACTCAACAATGTCTTTCTTCATTCAAGGAAAAAATACTGAATTCTTACTACCACAATTATCTTTTTAGTATCAAGGATGTCCATCATATGGAACAATATGCATCTCATTCATGGAAAATTACCTTACTTCACCAGAATTACAAACATAAACTATATTGTTATGTATAAGACTTACAACAAATTCCAAATTGTAGCCTTCATGTTTGTGTTGTAGATATTCCTAATGTAATCCTTGTTTGACCTTGTGTTTTACATGATTGAGATAATAAATTCATGAATTTTGTTTCTTAGATATGATTAACGCATGATCATGGTTTTAGCATGAATTAAATGTATCCTTCTACTGAGTGCATCAACAACCTTGTTCCCTTTACCCTTGATATGTTTGATATCAAAATAAAATTCACAAAGAAATTCCAACCATCTTGTCTACCTTGGAATTCAAAGTCATTTGTTCAAATAAATACTTCAAACCATTGTGATATGTTGTTAATTCATAATTTCTACCTGTAAGGTAGTTGGTACACATATTCAATACATATACAATGGCAACAAGTTGTAAATCATATGTGACATATTTCTTGTTGTGCTCCTTAAGCTATTTAGGTTCATAATAAACCACATATGTTTTATGAGTAATAATACCACCAATTCACTCTTTGCAAGCTTTTATACATACCACAAAACCTTCATTTGGATCAACAATATTGAGAATGGGTACAATAATAAGAAATTGTTTTGACTATTGAAAACTTCCCTCTCACAACATTGTCCATTCAAATTTGATTCTTTTTTATTATAGTGAAGTGATTGGATGTGCAGTTTTGGAAAATCCTTCTATGAACCTCTTGTAGTATCTAGAAAGTCCCATTAAGTAACTTACTTCTAAAACATTCCTAGGTGTATTCTATACCAAAATAGATTCAATCTTCTATGGATCCATTGCTATTAACTCCTCATAAATGATATGTACAAAGTATTGAATTTGTGTTTGATAAATGAACACTTACCTAACTTTGCTTAAAACTGATGTTCTCTTAACACTTGTAGTTATAAAATCAAGTGATTTTCATGATCCTCCTATGATTTTGAGTAGATAAGAATCTCATTAAGAAATAAAATGACATTAGTTATCCAAATATTGCTTGAAGATTCCATTCATCAAACACTTTAATGTAGTTAATGCATTTGTCAGACCAAATGGAACCACTACAAGTTCATATTGTCTATATTTGGTTCTAAAAGTAGTCCTACTAATGTATTATCTTTTTATCCTTAATCGACGGTAACCTGATGTCAAATCTATCTTTGAGAAGATATCTGATCCTCTTAGGTGGTTAAACAAGTCATCAATTCTAGGTAGAGAATACTTATTCCTCGCATTGAACTTGTTCAATATCCGTAGTTAATGTATAACCTCAAAGTTATACCCTTCTTCTTAACAAAAAGTATTGACGCTCCCCTAGGAGACACACTTGGGAACTTGTACCCTTTCTTCAACAATTATTCCAATTGCATCTATAATTCCTTCAATTCTAGCATACTCATTCTATATGGAATGTTGGAAACTGGGGCAGCTCCAAGCATGAAATGAATAGAGAACTCAATGTCCCTTTTTGGTGGAAATCCTAGAATTTCATTAAGCACATCTACAAACTCTTGCAACACTAGAAAATCCCCAAGACTAGGTATTTTACACTTGGTTGGCTCTTCCACATTATATACATACATTTGACATCCTATTCTAAAGAATCTTTTCATTTGAACATATGAAATATCCCTTATATAAATAGAACTTGGAATGCCTTACACTATCTTTTTCTCTCCTTCTCTATTAATAAAAGTGAGTGACTTATTATGGAAATCCAAAATAACATGAAGTGTATCTAACTAGTCCATTGCAATAACATCACCATATGAGCTAGGTGGTACTATATTCAAATCCTCAAAAGTATTGAGTCCATTAATATCTAATGGACAACCCTTTACTAACTCATTAATCTTCCTTTTTGTTCTAGTATCCATCTAAACCATCCATGATTAATCATGCTTATTTTGATATGAAATATTTCAACAAATTAGAAGCAATATATCTATGACTTGTTCCTAAATTAATTAAAATGGCATTAGGTTGATTTGCAATCTTACCTTCAACCTTAATCAAGTTTGACTGGTGATCTATGTATTGATTGTCCAAGGATACATTGATTCCAGGAATGTTTTTGATCACATCTTCCATTGTAGGTTCTTCTTGAATATTATGCACAACCCTCATTTTATCTTCCATTTGAGGACAACATCTATGCAAATGATCTCCTTCACATCCCCAACAATTGATTGGTTTCCTTGTTCTTTTTCCTATAGACTCTATTGTCTTGAATCCACTCTGAGATGGTCGGCTTGGTTTATATGTACTATAAGAAAGGAGGTTTAGAGTCTTTCTTTATAATCCTTCTTATATTTCTTCTTACCTCTCCAAGAATTTTAAAAATATGCTCTTCTTTCGTTTTGGTCACACATGTATTTGTCTTTCTTGATTACCTCTTTTGGAGAGATGGGCTCATGGAATTGAATTTTATCACCATAGAATGTAGACATTCCACTTAGAAAATTGAACATATTTACCTTATCATCCTTAATGAACCCAACATATCTCAATAATTCTAAAAATTTCCTCTCATGTTCCTTCATGTTCATATTTCCCAACTTTATTTCAAGGAACTCCTCCATCTTCTTGTCGTAATATTGTTCCGAGATGTACTTTTGCTGGAAATACTTCTTCAAATGTTTCCATAAAATCCTCTTCTCATTAATTTTATTCACTTGAGTAAGTTGATCCCACTAGATTAAGGCCTTTCCTTATAGATTGCAAATGGAAATTCTAGCCTCCATGTTATATGAGTAGTTGAGCAATTGAAGATGCTTCCTCATCCCCACTAGGATTCAACATATTCTTTGTTCTTATTTTCACCATCAAAAGTGGGTGGATTAATATTTCTAAATTCTCCTTGCACCACCTCTTGTACATGTATTCTGTTTTGATGTCTAGGTAGGGACACTTTTGGAGTACTCCTTGATTTCTCAGATGTGTATGACTTCTTGGTTGCATGAGATGGTGAGTAGTGATTTTTATGAGTCCTAGTAGCACCTATGGAGTGCTTTGATATTTCATGGGATATCCTCCTTGAATACTGTTTGTCCTCTTTCTAAAAAAATGAAGCAAATCCAATTTTCATTTTCCTTTATAACAAGTTTAAGCTTTGCATGAACTAAGTGTTCAATTGATTGTGATGTTCCTAATCCCTTAAAACTATTTCATTATCAACTAGATACATGTCTACACTTCCATATTCAAAATATTCATTGTTTCCACTAGATCTAATAGTTCAATACTTCCTTTGTTCCCATTAGATTCTATCTCTTCATTATCAACTCTAATATCTATACCTTTGACCTCTTCTCCATGGTTGTATGGGTTTTTCTCTTCTTTCACTTTTCTCCTAAATATTGGTTTAGGACTCTAATTTGTAATTTCTCTTGATATAAATTTGTATATATAATGTATCAACACAATTCATTTTTTACATTTACCTCATTTCAAAAATTCTGAAAAGTTTCTTTTATAGATAAGCATTTTGGAAACTACTCATATGGTAAATTGTCAAATTAGGGCTACATGATGCATTATTCTGTGTAGTTTTTGGAAAGATACAAAGAAAATACTCAAACATTATTAGCTTTCCAATGACTATAATCAAACTGATATCCAATGTTAGAGATAAAAGTTACATCCCTCCAAAGTTAGCGATGTTTCCCAATTTTGTACTTTTCTTGTAGTTGCACTAAATCTCAAAGACCAACTTCTTTCACCTCTAGAAGAATATATGAGGAGAACTAAGAGACATTTTGTATTGAGAATTAATAGAGTATATGATTGTGAGTACGTAACAACTTCCTAATCCTTGATCTGATGATCCAATATTTTTTTATCTAGAATTGCTTATTTTATCCCTTCTACACTACTTCCTGACTTGGAATTTTTTGCAAAAATGACTCTCTCAAAAATAGATAGAAACAAGAGAAACTTCAATTGAAAAAACTTGTTTTGATTATTGAGAAGGTAAAATTGCGAGGAATTTGTTTTTCCTAGTTTGGAAATCTCGGGTCGCTCTGATCTCCTCCAACTTTTCCAAAATCTATAAAAAGTATCCTATAACAGTGGGTTTTAACCTATTTCTACCTTGCCACTTCCAATACCTCCAAATTTAGCCAATTCTACACTAGGTATCTTTGTTCCTATTCATATACTACCCTATGAAAATTCCATCCCAAATAGGGCCCATAACATAAAAACTAGGTTCAGGTCTTTGAAAACCACTAATTCCCCATTTTTGAAAATGTGAATATGATTCAACCAATATCTATCTCTAGAAATTTTGTAGTCCTCTTCACAGTTGAGAAATTTTGTCAATTTCTGACTTTGTATGCTCCTGTTATGGACATCACAATATTTTGGCTCCAATTATTTTTATCTTTTCCAATTCGTTACGTGGCATGATGCTTATGTGGCATGGAACTTTGTTGCTAATGTGGTTGTGGGGTCTTATGTGTCATTTGTTGTATCCAATATGTCATGATCCTTGGACTCCAAATCACCTTTCTCACAAATCCCGAGAGCGATGTGACTAGAGAGGTCCTTATCTTTGCTATATGACTTTTGTCAGTTTTATCACAAGATCAATGATCTAGATCAATTTTAGAAGTGAAGCAAGTCGACTATTTACATGACCCTTACCTCCCGAAATTTCAAATTTACCTTTACATGCGGCACACTCTCATCATTTTGGAAATTAAAATATGGTTTTCAAAACCATAATGTATGGTTTCTAAACCACTTGCCACCATCACCAAATTTTCCCTTTTTATTCCCTGTATAATGAGTTCCACCAAACCGGTGGAAACTGACCATTCATTTGGGAGTGAAGTAATCATGTAACTATTGTGTAGTTTACTTCTTGAAATACATATGCACTGAAGATTGTAAATAATCCTCATATGTTTCATATTTTTAAGGTGCAACTTATGATTTAAACATGATTAGTTATACTTCTAAAAAGAGATTAGTAGTAGTTGATATACACCATTTTCCACCATTATATTTAAGCAATGTGCATTTTCTTCCAAAATGGATTCCACTAGGACACATGGAAGTCTCACAACCATTTTGGAACTTGATAAGTGGTTTCAAATACCACTTCCTCAACTTTCAACACAACTTACCACCTTTGTTGAAAGCCACCTATTCAAATTCTCTTGTCTTGGGTTCCAATAGACATGTGGCACAAATATGTCCATTTCGAAGATCGAACATGTAGGTTTTTAAGGGAACCTTCAGCTTGAAAATTGCACACAAATAGCTCAAAATGGCTCTCCAATTGGTAAAACATGAAAATGGTAAGTTTTTTCACTATTCACTAGTTTGTATATGAAATATTTTGGGTTTTTGTTATATTATTTCAATTATTTTATTAATAATTACCCTTAATTAGTCATTAAAAACTTATTTTTGAATCTTTTGGAGGTCTAATAGTCATTTCAAGGTTTTGCAGGGACGACAATTGAAAGTTTTTGGTTATGTAAGAGTTTGTTTTTGACTTTTTCGTACTTACACAAAACAAAAAAAGTCCTTAAGCGCTAATTTCGAAATCTTGGTCGTTCTCTTTAAACCTAGTACCAAATTTTCGAGTCAAATTTTGCTTCTTTTTAGGCTCATTAAACTCCTTTATCATGAAAAGAAACCCTAACGGAGTCTTTTTTAAGCTCTTTTCGGACTCCTTAAATGTGAAAAGATTGTCGAGCAAACTTGATAAGTTCACGCTTGTAAAAGTATTTGAATGATCGCCTTGTCAGTGGTAGGTTATCTCTTTTTCAGACTGATTAGATCTATTTACGAAAAATGAACACTTTAGTTGATCTCAACTAGAAAAGTTCTCTTGGACATTATTTTATATTTTTTCGGGCCCTAGGGACTAAATCTTACGAAAAATGACCATTTCGAGTCTCCTTCTGTTTTCATTCAGACTCTCTAATCATGAACGATACCGAGTTAACTTTCAATGGGCTCGTTTATTTAAACATTGAGAGATCCTCTTTTGGGAACAAACCCCTCCTTTTTTAGGTTCATGAAACATATGAGAATGGAATTATCTTATGATAAGCTGCAATGAGTGTTTGTTACCATATTTGAACTCGTAAAAATGAAAAGAGGCACTCATCAATCATGATGGGGAAAGAAAGGGAAGGGAACTATATTTCATTTGCAATAATGGCAGTTGTTAGTCACTTTGGAACATGGCACTTGTCTGCATTTTATTCAGTCATTGGGTATTCAGCTTGTATCTGAGTCGATCCACTTTCATGAGTCATGACACTCCTTTGAGTCTTTCAAAGAATGCATTGTCTATCATTGCATTATGTCTTGGTGTCTGCCTTCTCAATTCAATGCTTCCAATTATTCGGTTGTGTTTCCTTATGTTCAAAAGAGAAATTGTCTTGATATTTTACACCTATACTAAAAGCAATCTTTGTGTCAGTTAATTTTGAGTTAGTCCTATGGTTGAATAGTACTTCAATTCCAGAACTTTGTTATGATCTTCGTGTCGTCAATGTGGGATTCATCATAGCCCTCTTTCGACGAGACTATTCCTATCGACTTCATCTCATCATCCAAGAATTAGTCTTAGAAACAAAAAAGAAAGTACCTTGAGATCTGTATGAATTAATGATAGATCCTCCCACTTTTGACATAGGTTTACATCATTGAGCTTTGATCAAAATATTCAACTGAGTGTTCGACATCAGATCATCTATTCACACTCAGGAGATTGTACTAGGGTACCTTGGGAATCATCGACATCAATGGTGATTTCCCTCACACATGTTAACGGTTCTCATCATTGACTGGTAATCAAGTGGTTTCTACCATGTTTGACATCAATATTGTAATCACATGGATAGAATCGTACTTTGTTAAAGACAAGACGAAGACCCTAGGTATATATTAAGCACTCATTTCTTTCCCCAGGTTGCGATGAAGTATTTGTATGAGTCCTAGCATGGATCCACTTTTGTATGGTTGTGGTTGTGCTCAAATTTGTGTCCACTTAACATAGATATACATTGTATGTTTGGTATCTATGCCCAAGTTTGAGTCTTATTCGCATGGATCTACGTTGTATTCTAGTGGCCATGATTATTCATACCTCATATGGATCTGCCTTGTATTGGTCCGTAGCCATGATGAGGAGTCATTTGGATATGAGTCAAAGTATTGATGTGTTGCAGAAAATTCAGGTTGATGAAGATCTTTTATTAGTGAATCATTGCCTCGAAGCGATAACTTGTTCTTACAAATATTTCACCTATCCTATCCCTCTAGCCTCATGCTTTGGGGGGAATTTCGTTACACAAATTTCTTGTCATCACCATGTAATGCGAAACAAAAATTAGAATTTGCCTAAAATCCTCAAGATATGAAGTTAGCCACAAGCCATAACTTATGATTTTACACCTTTGTCCACCACTACCTTTTCCCTTCGGAGAATGTACGTTACCCTTATCGACAATGAACTTTTTCAGTTAACAAAAAGAGGTTCCACTGCCATATCCCTTTGAGCAATAGGTGGTGTAGCCTTGGTAACGCTATGTCTCAATAGAAAAAGAGTAGTGATTGAGTTTTAAATGGAAAAATAGAAGATTCATGAAGCTGCTCGAATATCAGTTTCGTGGCAGCCTCATTCCTACACTCTTGGACCACCTGGACTCAAGATCCCTCCTTTTAGGATTTCCCTTCCACCTCACCCATGAGAATCTCAACCATTCCTATTCTCCCAGGGATATAAGTAGTGGCTCACCTCCCATGGGTAAAGGGAGGAAGATTATGCTACAACACCAAAACTCTGGCCAAATCTAACGAAGGGGAGTGAGCATTAGAAATACAAGTTGAACCTTTGGAGGAAAGACCTTGCTTGTGTGGAGACATCTCAACACTAAGGCTATCAGTTCTAATCTCTCTCTTACTTTGTTAATGCAATGAAAGGTACTTTCCCATAACTAATATTGTGTATTAATCATTGGTTTTATTATCAAATTCCTAAGTCATTGATATAAGATAGTAGATTGTACTTGGTACTTTTAATTTTGTATGCTTTTGTGGTGTGCTTTTTGCAGGTAAACTGTGGAGATATAGTATTCTAGAAGGCTGATACATTGCATTGTGTAACAGATGAAAGATCCATTCCAAGAATCTACCCATATTAGGGAAAGTATTGTTTATTGTTGTAACTCATGTGTTCTAGTTGTGAAGGATTTCAAGCTAGGGAAACAACTTATGTCCATATAAGGTGAGTATGTCCAGCAACACATTGCTTAATGAAATTAGAAGAAGAAATAACCTATTACTTAGAGATATGTCATGACTTAATGAAAATAGAATAAGAAAGAGGTGTTGGGAAAGTTCTTAATAATATAATACAATGATGGAACATCAAATCATGTATGATTTATAAAGAGTGAATCCTTTCTCCTAATTATCAGTCAATTATTTTATATAATCAATTACGTTATTTGAAAATAATATTTTTCCATTTACTTTTAATTAAAAGAATATCTTATATTATCCTATCTAAAAACATATTTATATAATTCAAAATAATAAGGGGTGTGTGCAAGCTAATGAGGGTCTCTTTTGATGCATTAGATGCAATAGAAAACTGAAAAACCATGCATCCATCAACTTACATGGATATTTTGAGACACTTACCCAATGAATCTTGTGATGAGTAAGAATGTGAAATGTAGGAAATTGAATGATGTTTCCAAATATATAAATTTTTTCTATTGAAAATTTTCTTAACTATCTAAAGTTATATCTTTTTTAACGGACACTTTCTATTTTTGGGACAGATTATAAGGTATATGTTTTTGTGGGTGCAGCCTTTGAGTGACTAAATGATGGAATAAACTTACGAAAGTTGGTAGACATATAGAGAACATATAGTACTAGTGCATGACTATTTTTCCAATAGTAAAAATAATATTTTTAATTTATTTTAATTATCTAAGTGATCAAACCTCGAAAACGATATGTCAATTGTGGGTGCAGCGCTTGAATGTCTTAATGCAATTATTGAGAATTGGGTTTTTTTATAGCATGTAGAGGTTAGTGTTCTTTAGTGCACCATACAATTTTTTTTCAAAATGGTTGAGAAACGAAAGAGTTATGGATGAAACACTAACAATGTGTTTTTTGAGTTAAGGAGTGATGACACAAGATAAATAAGAAAAAATAGAAAAAATATATATATTCTTGTTAAAAATTAGATATTTGCAATCTTAAAAAAAAACCATATCTCTTTCTAAAATTTCATAAAAAATGGAGGTGTGCAGCATAATGTAACCAATGGCTAAACACGAGCATATTGAAAATTTGGATATAATGCTTAATTAGCCATGGTTTATCATACACCATGGCATAGGCATGTTGAATCCTAAGCAAAGTTAGAAGTAGACACATAGGCATAAGAATGCCATGGCAGCATGGGTGGAGGCTAGGCCTTATCATTTGGAGGGAATACATTTTTGAATTTAAACAAAACGCGTGCTCGTTATATTAAAGAAAAACGAGTACGCGTTTTTAAATACTACAATGAGTGCTTGTTATATAACTATAGAATTTACCACATTGTCAATTATACCAATAATTTTATTATTTTATGTCCCCCCACCCCCTCCCNCTCTTCCCCCTAACTCTTACTAACCCCCCCTCCTCCTCTCCCTACTTGTTATCACCCTATAATTTTCCTATGGTTGTGGTAGGAAGTCACAGGGGTAGCCATTTCAAACAAATATTTAGACTGTATTCTAGCCAATACAGTCAGGTAAGGCTCTCTCTTTGTCACATAAACATTCACATACACATTTGGCTTTAAACAAGCTTTCAAAAGGCTAGATTTTTAATGGGATAGATTTTTTGTAACTTTAAATATTGTAAGATAGAAAAATATCAAATACCATTGGGAAATGGAGTCATAGTCTGAATCATTCAAGGATATTACAACAAATAATGAACAATGTATTTCCCTTGTGTAACCTGAGGCAAAGTAAGTGTAATATTCAACCAAATATCTTTAAGTGGTGGTAGGAGAAAGGATAAAAAGTCCAGTGCAGCAAGGGGCACCTATCTATGGATGAATCCCCTAAAAAAACCTTTAATAGAACAACAAATAAGAGAAATGACAGAAATAGAGCATCTAATAAGGATGAATTCCACAACAATCATCACAGACACATTACAAATGCTATATATGATGAAAGGAGTGCTTAGTAAAATGAATTCCTCGCATACAACTATAAAGTATTAACAGGAATTGACACATATGAAAATGATATAAACAAGAAACACAAACTGAATATAAACATTGTGACAAATATCCTAAACTCAGAGAACCATTTTTCATTATCGCTTCCGAGAAAGTTTACAGAGCTATAATTCGAGCACAGAGGCTTCAAAAAATGAAAGTCGAACCAAAACACCCCTTTTCCTCCTCAATTGAGGCTACATTTATAGTGTTATGGGCTCTCAAGAACAACCTTTAAATAGAGTCGAATTCAGTTACAAAATTTGGAATCAATCCAGAATCATCATTTCAAATCCTAACAAACTCTTGAGGTGGCAGATTCGCTATGATTTACACCTAAAACTGGAAATGTGAGGTAACATACACGTTGGATAAAAAATAGCAATGTGGCGCTTGGGATGTAGGCTCGCTTGATTGATAGTGATGTTTCAAAGAATCTCTTAACAGTTTCACTCTCCCAAGAGGAATCTGGAACATTGAATTTGTCCATGCTCCATATCCATTTTGCGCATATACTGATCTTTTTCCTCCTCACACCTTTGATCATGCAAAATAAAGCACAGTCATAGATCTTTGCTATGAGAAATATCGACCGTTCCATGATGTGGTCCTTACGCGATTTTGCGATCACTTCTCTTGTTAACCTTCGTGCATATTTTATTACGTAATTGACTAGGGCCATAGATCCAATCATCACCACGATCTCTGCCATCCAAAAATGTAGGGTATACAAGATTTCATAGTGCCTCCTCTTGATAAATTCCGTACACTTTCTCATCGCGAAATAAATTTGAGCCGTTGATTCAATCACCGCCAGATCTCTGCCGTTCAAAGGCATGTGGTCTACCAAATTTTGTAGCCCTGATTTTTTTTATATTTCACGCATGTTTGGGCTGCGAAATACATCCCATCCGTAGATCTCCTCCATCTAGAATCCCGACCATTCAACTGTGCAGGTCCTACGAGATTTCATGACCCCAACATGTTTTATCCTTCATGCATGTTGTCGCTGCAAAATCTACTTTCACCATAGATCTTCAACGTCTTTAGATCTCGGCCATTGAAACATGAAGGATATAACGAATTTCGTAATCCTCCACCACTTTACAAACCGTGCATCTTTCCTCGATGAAATATTCCTTAGTCATTGATCTTCTCTGCTATGCATCTACGTAGTTCCTTTTTTCCACCGCATAAACTGTAGACATTGTTTACGTCCTTCAAGGTCCTATGATAAGGAATTTTTGGACCTTCTTCCTCCTCTCATTTTCCTAATCCCCTGCTAACTGTTTAGCCTAGAATGGTGTTAACATCTCTGCAAAAGATCTTCAAAATTTAGCATTGGTGCTAACCAAGTGCTAACAATGGCTCCAACTTGGGGATGTTATCCACCATGTGAGGTAGCAAAGAACTCTGTAGACCAAGTGCCTTATCCATTGGGATGGTACCAAGTTTTTCCTAAAACCTTCAAAATATTTCCTTGTCCTTGTAACTCCAAATATGTATAAAAAGAAAGAACCAAGTGTCAGCTTCTCTTGGGGACCTTACAACCTTCACCTCGGGCTTTAAGTTTGTCAGATAGTTTTCCACACATGCAATGTTAAAAAGAAACACTATGTACAATGACAATGGGGATGAACCTTGTAACACCCCGATTTTGACCCCGTTTGCATTAAATGTATATGATGTATCTATTGTAATGGAGCATGGTGTGGAGCTATAGGAAAATGCCCCACCATTGATTGTTGTATTATGTTTCAGTGATGTCGATGGTATTTGTGCTAACCAGGAACGTTATAATATTGGATACCATGTACATATGCAAAATTAATTAAAAACCTACAACCAGCTATGTCAATGCAACAATAATGAAGAGGGGCATGATTTCCTAAGGATAAGGGGGGGGGGATGTTTAATCCTTGGGAGAAATTGGGGAGCAGCCATGTGTCACTAGATGAACCCATCTAGCTGTCAACCACCTCTTTTGTCTTATTCACCCTCTTCCCTTGTCTCATTCAGCCATCAAATTAATTCCTTGGAGTTGGTTGGGGGGGAGTTATTGCCTTGGGAAGACATATGCATGGGTAGCCATGAAGGTTGGCAAGACTGTCGGTCCTTTCCCACATGAAATCCTAGGGGAAGGGCCATTCTCATTTCCCTCATGAGATCAGGGAACCAATTTTCATGAGGGGACACTCACGCAGAGGGTTGGTTTTCTCCTTGCATAGGAAGGAATTCACATTTTCCTTCATTATTGGTTCAGTTCTCCTTTCCCTGAATTGCTGTGTGTAGTTACCCTTCATGATTATGGGTATTTGTAGGTGAATCCACCTTCACGCAGGTCATATTCTTCCCCACTCACAGATGATAGATCGCTGCTAGTTTCCCCATGAATTTTGGGTTGTTATGGGTTGTTGTTGAGTCGTTTGGGCCACGATAGGTCCAAGAACAACTCTAGATTCATTTTGTTCAGTCTAAGCTATGTATTACCCAATCCAATTTTTCTTTGTGGTGTTTCCCTTAAATCCCAGAGCTATGAATTGTTGTTTTTGGCTGTGTGTGCACAGTGGTTGGTCCTTAAACTGTTTGGGAGTGGAAGTGGAGCCTGAGCATGCTTGATAAACATAGTATGTGTAGGGGCCTCATAGGCTGATCTAGAGGGCTTATTTTCTTCTCTACACCCCCTGAATAGAACTGGAAGGGAAGTCATGGTCCAAGTGATTGTGCACCAGAGAAGGGAATGATTCCTTGTGTTGGGTGTGTGTGGATGTCTTAGAAGTCAGGATAGCTCTGGTGCAAGTGTCCTTAGCTCTTCAGTGAGCCCACTAGCTTAGTAGCCAACGTTTCCATCTCCTGATAGCCTGATAAACCCAAATCTGTTGGCTTGGCTATGTATTGTTGTGTACCCTTGTCCTGATAAACCCAACCATGTTGGCTTGGCTAATTTGTGTATCCTTGGATATGTGTGAGCCTGCTAGTTTCCCCTTACTCCTTGTGGAATCATGCCCATCTCGGGTGTGGCAGTGTTGCTGAGAGATTGATGAGCACACTGACCTATGGTTGGGTGGAATGTCACAATGACGTAGTTGGTTGTGGGACAATCTTTCCCGAAGATAAGTATTTCTATACTTAAGTCCTTGCAACTGTAATATTTTATGAATGACCATGATGAGTGCTTATATGTTGTAAATGTATGATGACATGTATTTTCTTCCACTGTATGTTTACGTGAATTAGATATCTGCATATGTATATTGCATATTGCATATGTGTATGATTTTATCAACATGCATTTTATATTACCTTCATGTTTATGTTCACGGGGCATGGTTTTTCCTGGGTGCTTAGTTAGAATGTTCAGTCGCATCCTCTTTTCCAGTCGGAGGGTTGGGGACATGACAAACCTACTTTACAGAAAATAATGTTCGAGGAGCCTCCCATTCACAGGAGCTCTAGATACTAGATCGCCCTCCATCTCATTCAATAAGTAGGCATTCTGCCCTCTGAAAGCTGAAATATTATAAGGGACCTTCCACATGTGGTCGAACTTACCATGCTTCCCTTTATCCTTGTGTGGTGCATCCCATAGCAAGACCACATCTCCTAGATGAAAATCATCATGCTTTGTCCTTCTGTCAAAGATTTCTTTCATTTTCTCCTGAAATTTATGAGTTATGTCAAATAACTGCTCCCTCTACTATTGTAGTTCAATCAACGGATACATGCTCCTATGGGTTGGATGTGTTTCAGTCTCCTCTTCCTGAAGCAATTTCATCATTGACAAGCTCAGGGAATTAGGAAAAAATACTTTAGAACCATAAACCAACTGGAATGGTGAGGTGCCAATGGATTTCTTTATGCTAATTCTATCAACCCACAAAGCATAAGTCAATTTTGTGTGTCAGGCCTTCTTGTTATCCCCCAACAACTTCTTGATGATTCTCATGAGGCTCTTATTTGAAGATTCTGCTAGCCCAATTCCAATGTGGATAGTAGGTTGTGGAATGTCCCAATTGTATGTGATATTTGAAGCAAAATTCCATCATCTTCTTAGACTTGAAAGCGGGAGCATTGTTAATGATTATCTTCCTAGGAACCCTAAATCTTGACAGGATATGCTCCTCCAGAAATTGCATGATCACTGTCTTAGTCGCTGGTCTTGTGGGGATGGCTTCGATCCATTTAGTGAAATAGTCAGTGGAAGTGAGGATAAACCTGTGCTGTCTTGAGGAAGATGGATTTATTGCTCTGATGAAATCAATCCCCCATTGTTGGAAAGGGGCCTCAACCTGCATCGGTTTCAAAGGTAGTGGTAATAGCTTCCTCCTCCCCTAAAATATATGACATTTGTGGAAGGAAGCAACCTTTTTGTGAGTATCGAAGAATAAGGTGGGCCAATAAAATCCTCCCCTCATGATCTTGTTTACAATTGCATTCCAATAGTGATTTCCTCCACATTCTCTTACATGGAATTCCTCTATGAGCCTCTTTGCCTCCTACTCATCTACACAGTTCAGCATCACCGGTCCTGGCTCCTTCCAATACAACTTTCACTCTAAAATGAAAAACCTGGATGCTTTTTGTTTGAGAAATATGGCCCTTGTCCTACCCATACCTTGTGGGGCCTATAGATGTTGTAACACAAAAATGATATCAATATACCATGGGGATGAAAAAATATTCTCACCTACTAGGGGACCTGGATGTCCCTGAATATTTTTCTCTTCTACTGACAATTCAACTATCATGTGTAGGCTGAGAGAATCATAGTTGGACTGGGCCATAAGATTGGCTAGTCCTTGTCCTTTAATCAATTTTTTGGGCTTGATATCCAAGTCATATTCGAGGAGGATTGCTATCCACTTCCCCTTTTGTCGCTCAGGATCTGGTTGAGTCAGAATATCCTTTACAATGCTGGTGGGGACATGAGCAATGATATGGGAATGTAGAATGTACACTCTGAAATCCTTTAAGTATTGCACCAAAGAATAAGCTTGCTTATCCAGTATATTATACTTCAGGGGAGAATCTCTTAGGGTATTGTTGTAAAAAGAAATGGGTTGTTTGTATCCCTCATGATTCTTCTGTAGCAATTCCCCTGCCACTGTGTGCTCCGAGGAAAATGAAAATATGAGGAAGCCTTTAGAAAATTCAAGGATTGCAAGAACATGCACTTCAGAGATATCCCTCTTTATGTTTTCAAAGGATTGTTTTGCTTCAGTATTCCACTTTATCTCTTTAACCTTCCCCAACATGTCGGTTATATATTTCATTATTTCAGCGAAGCCAGCAATAAATATTCTTAGAAAATTTACCTTTCCCAGGAAAGGCTGAACCTCTACCTTATTTTAAGGGAGCTCAATTTTGTTGATCACCTCAGCCCTCTTTGGATCTATCCTGATGCCTTCTTGAGAGATTATATGCCCCAACAACTTCCCTTCTTTCATAGAAAAGAACGACTTTTTCAGATTCAGGGAGATGTCAAACTTTCTGCATTTTCTGAACATTCTCAATAGGTGTGCAACATGTTATTCATCATATTTGGAAAAAAAAATGATATCTTCTAGATAGATGACCATAATATTGTCTTTTTCATCAACAAAAGCTATGTCCATGGGCCACTAGAAGGTTTCCCCTGCATTCATAAGCCCAAATGGCATTTTAGCATACATGAAAGTGCCCCATGGTGTGGTGAAGGCTGTATTCTTTTGATACTCCTGGTGCACCACGATGTGGTTATAAACTGAGAATCCATACAGAGTGGAGATCCTCTGTGAACCCACTACTTTCTACAAGATATGGTCCATTTTGGAAAGTGGGTAATGGTCCTTCAAAGAAACTCTATTCAAGTTCCTGAAGTCAATGCATATTCTTATTTCCCCATTCTTCTTCCTAACAGGGACTAGATTTTCCACCCAGTGTGAGAATTTGAGGGCCATAATGATTTTGGCCTCAAATAAATTCTTGATCTCTTTTTCTATCAGGGGCAACAGTTTAGTATTCATCCTTCTCAGCTTCTTTTTGAAAGGAATATTGTCCTTCTTGATTGGTATGGTATGTTGGATTATGCTTGTATCATAATCCTTGAGGTCACTATGGCTCCAAGCAAACACATCTGAGTATTTTGTCATCTATATTTTGTTCTTGAGGTCACTAGTGAGATGTATTTTTTCTTGGCCTTTGATGAGAGGGTTCTTGATATTTTGATGACCTTTGGGTGCTCATCTATCCCAATATTTACATCTTCCATGTCTTCACAACTTGGAACAAGATAGGGTTATTTATCCACATCATTAGAATAAAAAATATTTTCTAAAGGAAATAATTCTTAGGGAATAGAGTTACCTTTTAGCTGGAGGATCTCCTTTCCACATAGGTTGTTCACACATTCTTTTTGTCCATCATCCTCCTACAAATCTGACTCCCAAGCTTCCTCAGTTCTGCCACCATCAACTTCTTCAACATGAATAACAATGCCATCTAGTGGAATTTCGTTGGGAGCAACAATCATGTTTTGCGAAGGTTCCTAAGTGGGAGTAGCCCCCTCTAGAAGCTTATTTTCTTCATCAATAGTTAATCCATAAAAATCCCCAATGAGAGTGAGGAAATTCTAGATCTGCTTGTCATCCTCAAATACTTGCCATCCTTTTACATTATCAGGGACAAAAGGCATGTGCCTGACCTCAATCTCATATCTTCCATCGGGGTGCATGGGGACCTTAAAAACAATGGCTGAAGTGTCTAGTGAATAAACTACATAATTATGTATCCTGGGGATTGGATTAAAATTGTACTCTTCAAAACATTCTATTAGGTCTTGAGCGACATTTCTATAACGTCTCATTCTGGGGCGTCTAGCCTGATACTCACTTGTGATTTGTTTAATGACCAGCTCAGAATCTCCATGTATCATTACCCTCATGATTTGAATATTTTTCAGGATCTGAATGGCTACCACCATAGCCTCGCACTCTACCTCATTATTTGTACAATCAAAAGCAAGCTTGTAGGAGTAGTTTAAATTTCTCCCTCCTAGGGATTTTATCCAAATTCCAGCTCCTTCCCCTTCCCTACATGCTTCCCCATAAAATATCGCCTCCCATACTCCTTACAGCTCCTCCTGAGTGGGAACAAAGGAAACATTCTGTGAACTGCAGCTATCTTCACCTCCTTCTGTAAAAATAACAGTTGATCCCATCTCAGTATCCAACAAGTATATGGGGTTATTGTGTGGTCTCTCATCATTGGTGACCATGTATGCCATATTTTTCTCCATGAAGAGCCTTCTCTATATCCCAAAAATAGGTATGGTGGCGTAGGAAATGTCCATTTGGAGAGCACCTTTGAGTTTGGATTCCCAGGATCTTAACAACAACATTCCGAAATTGGGAGGGATGTCAGCCATAACTACATCCATGACCATGGTTTTGGAAGGGATCTGAGCTAAATAAATTACCAAATCTTTGATCAACCCCAAGCACTTGACCTTATTAGAATCAAAATAAAATAGATATTTGTATGGTCTGGTCACTTCTAACCCCAATTCATCCATGATTCTTCTGGGCATCAGATTGTGAGAGGCTCCTGAATCGAGCATGATGATTGTGTAGGATGGCATTACAGATGTTCAAAATGACATAGAAAGGGGGAACTTCTTCATCAGAAGTCTCATCTACATGGGGTCCAAATAGGATTGTGGGCCTATCATCCTGTAGATTCAAAGAATATGATATGGCTGATATTTTCCCCCATGGCTTCAATAATGTGGCAATTTTAGAATGATATTCACAGTTTTTCAATAATTCTACGCGGACAAATTTTGTTATCTTAGCAATTTCAACATCTAGGATGAAAGAAGTTTGTCCCTGGTTCGATCTTAGTGGATTATCTTCTCTTCTTTCCCTCCCTTTGGGCTCTGGCACATTATTTGGAGCCCTCCTTGGGAGGTGTGTCACCTTTAGGCTTGCTGGTAAATGCCTTGCTTCTTGCGTCTTTATTCTCATGACAAGAACCTCTCTATTTCTTAGGCTAATATGTCTCTGCGCATCCATGACAACAAGTTGATATCCTCTCCTGAAGTCCTCTATTTCCTTTGGGGGTATCTCTTCCCTTTTAAGACAATCATTATCGTGTTCCTATTTGGTCAGAAAGGTGATGGGAGAGTCAGTATCCAGCTAATGGATTTCATCTTTAGCTTGATTTTCACCATCCTCATCCACATAATTTTCTTGAAATGGAGGCCTGATAGGAGGATCGGGAGGGTTTTGCTGGTCTCTCTTCCTGTTCTGGAGGATTTGAGGCCTTCTAGAATTTTGATTCCTATTTTAGTGCTCTTGATTCTCCTTGGGAGTTGGTCTACCGTCCACAGAGAGTCTCTCCATCATCCTTTCAATGGTTCTTAGCATCGTGTCTATTCTGGCCTCTTGGGAGCTAGAGGTAGAGGGTTGTTCATGTTCTTTCTATTTTCTTCTGTATCCTCTTTCTCCTTTCTCCCCCATCTCTTCTCCATTATCTCTCATCCCTTCTCCACTCTCCCTCCTCCCTTCTCCATTCTCCTTCATCCCTTTTCTTCTTTCTTGCAGGAGTCAGGTTTACCTCCACCTCTATGGCATCTTTCATCATATCTGCTAAGGAGGATGATATCCTTTCACTTAGCCACAAGGTAAACTCACTATCGAAAGCTTCAACATATTAGAGTTGGTCAGAACCAACGTGAGGTTTGAATTGGGAAGGGATAGCATTGTACACCTTCATAAACCTGTCAGAAAAGTCTTGGACATGTTCAATCTCCCTCCTCGTTATGGAATGATAATGAGAGAGATATTACTTAGGGTTCTTCTTGTCTACCTACTTATCTTTGAAAGAGTCTTCAAAGGCTTGATAGCTCAGGATATAGTCGTCTAGGAGGTTTTTGTACCATTTTCTTGCTTTTCACATACACAATTGGCTTTAAACAAAATTTCAAAAGGCTAGTTTTCTGATGGGACAGACTTGTTTGCAACTTTAAAGATTGTAAGATAGAAAAATATCAAATACCAATGGCCAATGGAGTCACAGTCTGAATCATTCAAGGATATTATAGAAAATAATGAACAATGTATTGTGTAATCTGAGGCAAAGTAAGTGTACTATTCAACCAAATATCTTCAAGTGGTGGTAGGACAAAGGAGAAAAATTCCAGTGCAGCAAGGGGCACCTATTTATGGATGAATACCTTGAAAACACATGTAGGATAACAACAAAGAAGGGTAATGACAAAAATGGATCATCTAACAAGGATGCATTCCAAAGCAATCATCATAGACACATTACAAATGCTATATCTGATGACAGGAGGGCTTAGTAAAACAAATTCCACACATACAACTAGAAAGCATTAGCAGGAATTGACACATACGAAAATGATATAAACATGAAACAAAAACTAAATATTAACACCGTCATGAATCTCCAAAACTCAGAGAAGCATTTTTTTATTATCGCTTCCAAGAAAGTTTACAGAGCTACAATCTGAGCACAAAGGATTCAAAAAATGAAATTCGAACTAAAAAATCCCTTTTCCTCCTTAATTGAGGCTACATTTATAGTGTTATGGGCTCCCGAGACCAACCTCGAAATAGAACCGAATTCAGTTACAAAATGGAGAATCAGTCCCAAATCCTCATTTCAAATTCTAACAAACTCCTAAGGTGGAAGATTCGCCATGATTTACATCTAAAATAGGAAATATGAGGTAACAGACATGCTGGATAAAATAAATGGCAATGTGGTGCCTAGGATGCAGGATGGCTTGATTAATAGTGATGTTTCATGGAACCTATTAACGATTTCACTCTCCCAGGAGGAATCTGCAACATCAAATTTGTCCATGCTCCATCTCCATTTTGCGCATATACTATTTTTTTCCTCTTCGCACCTTTGATCATGTGAAATAAACTACAGCCATAGCTCTATGCTACGAGAAATCTAGACCGTTCCATGATGTGGCCCTTACATTATTTCGCGATCCCTTCTCTTGTTAACCTTCATGCATATTTTCATTGCGAAATTGACTAGGAATGTAGATCCAATCAGCGCCACGATCTCCATTGTCCAAAAACGTAGGGTATACAAGATTTCGCAACACCTCCTCTTGCTAAACTCCGTGCAATTTCTCATCACAAAATATATTTGAGTCGTTGATTAGATCCTTTCTAGATCTCTGTCGTTCAAAGGCATGGGTCTACCAAATTTCACAGCCCCGATTTGTTTTTATCTTTCGTACATGTTTCGGATGCGAAATACATCCCATCCGTAGATCTCCTCCATCTATAATCCCGACCGTTCAACTGTGCGGGTCCTATGAGATTTCGCGGCCCCGACATGTTTTATCCTTTGTGCATGCTACCGCTGCAAAATCCTCTTTCACTATAGATATTCAGCCTCTTTATATCTCAGCCATTGAAACCTGAAGGATATAATGAATTTTGCAATCCTCCACCACTTTACAAACCATGCATCTTTCCTTAGTGAAATATTCCTCAGCCATCAATCTACTCTGTTATGCATCTACACAGTTCATTTTTTCCACCACATAACCTGTAGAACTTGTTTACGTCCTTCAAGGTCCTATGCTAAGGAATTTTTGAACCTTGTCCCTCCTTTCATTTGCCTACTCCACTGCCAACTGTTTAACCT
>LPNX010924252.1:65000-143347 GCA_001517045.1 Pseudotsuga menziesii | reverse complement strand
TCTCTCTCTCTCTCTCTCTAAAACACACACACTCATCTCCCTCCCCCTCTCCCAACCTATAACCCCCCCCTCTCTATATCCACATCTACTAACACATTGTCTCACTCTCTTTCCCCTTTTCTCCACTTACCCCCAATCTCTTAACACACCCATTGGTCTCTACCTCTAAATCCTTAACACTCCCTCTCCATGTCTACCTCTAACCCCTTACCACCCCCTCCCCCAAACCTTTAAACGGTATCATCACAAACCAAACAATACAGTTGCAAATCGTGTGCCTGTTTATGTAAAAGATCCAAATCCTAGGCTCTATCAAGTGCCAAGAGGGATGGCAAATCTCCCGAGGTGAAAACCTCCTTGAGTGCAATACCTGAGAAGAGGTTTGCACCTCGAGATATTTGATCCCTCTCAGCATTTGATATATCCTAGGATTTGGATCTAGGATGGTTTTAGTCATGGGAAGTGACACAAAACTGGAGTTTGATCAACATTATAAGGAACATGTTAAGTTGAAAACACAGATAGAATTATGAGGATTATCTCAATGTAAGTAATAAGTATTAAGGATTGAATAAATTGTTAAACTGGAAAATAGATACAATAATTTTGTAATGTAAGGATTAAATAAATGAAAATATGGTTCACATCGTGATCATTCTCAATCCATCTTCTTCATATTTTCTTATCTTCACACCTGGTAGTTTTGACATTTTCTCATATCGATCATAAGAGAATGGAGGTTGAAATCCTAGACCTGCCAAATATTTAACTCAAGATATTGTTGTAAATGTCATGCCTTGCCTCTTTTGCTTTCCAATATTAATAGTAGCTTTGTCCAATGTCAATCCTTGTGACTTATGGATTGTTAAAGCCCAAGCGAGTTTCAATGGAAGTTGTTTTTATTACCTCTTTCGATAGCTATAAAAGGAACAACTTGAGGAAATGATTCATCCCATGGTACCCCCACATAATTATCAAATTTTATGAAAACATACGTGGGTGGTTCTGGAGGCGAATTTCCAAGGTTATATACAATTTGTTGTATAACTCCAAGAGCACCATTGACGAGTCCAACATTAGTCCATAGATTTGATGTCAACATTACCCTTGCTCCTATGGCTATCAAAAATTCAAGTTCTGACCCTTCTTCATCTCTTTCCATAGAATAGTTGCTTCTTATAGATGTAGCAATACTAGTCGCAATGGGATAGTTTAGGCCTCTTATTAAACACTTGTTATGATAGTTTACATCATCATTTGTCTCAAACAAATGTATTTCCTCATCGAATCATTTTTTCATTTAAGAATCCAAGGAAATATCTGTATAAGTCATCAGTAATTTCCAATTCTCTATTGTTGGAACTGCATCTCTAATATTCATTAACAAATTATGAAAAGATATTTGTTCATTGCTTTGTCCACTATGTTGAAACATGGTATCGAGCGTCACAACTGTTGTGAATGTGTTCCACAATTCTTTTGCAGTACCTTCTAATGCATATATAGGCTTATCCATGATAGGTGGAAATTGTCCCATATCACCTACCAATATAATTGATCTTCCACCAAAAGGTATATTAGCATTTTCTGGGAAGGCTTGGCGAAGTCTTGAATCTATTTTGATTAATAGATTTTTTCCAATAAAACTCATTTCATCGATCAAAATATATTTATCATTTTTGAACTCTTCCTGTAAGTTAATTAAACTTGGTCCTCATAAAGGATTAATTTCTTTGATCGGTATATGAAGTGTAGAATGAACAATTGTTGCGGATATGTTGAAAGCTGTCACCCCTGTAGGAGCTAGAAGAAGTAATGGAATTTTCCCTATACGCGAGAGATTTTCAAGTGTATTTTTAATGGCTCCAATCAAATATGAATTTCCTGTACTGACAGTTCCTTGGATTATCATGCGTAGTGGATCAACACTTGTTCTATAATGATCAAGTACAATATTGTATGTGATTCTTTGCTTATCCCCCAAACTATCAATTGAGTAAGACTTTGCATGTTGATTAGTAGAAATATTTTTCAATTTTCACATTTCAAAGATGAAATGAATTGCACAACTGGAGGTCTCCTGATCTACAAAAGCAGTTATCAAATCATTCATACGATTAAGATCCCTATGTCCAAGCATCTCAAACTCATTATAATTTATAAATTGATTTTTATATAATCCACATATGATCTCACATTCATGTTTCCTAGAATATCTTTGTGGATTTGGATGTTCTCGTTCTTTGTCGGTTTCAACTCAAGCATATGTAGGAATGGGTTTGCGATCAACATGCCAAGGTATATATTGCAAATTATTCCCATTCTGTACTATTTCATCAGATGTGTGGCCTATATATTTTCGAAAGTCATGAAATTTCTTGTACAAAACCAACTTGGACCAACATAATTCAACAAACTTCTCATCTTTTTTATCAGGAATAGAGTTAAATATAGGAAATGCATGTACAATAGATGCATTCCTTCATTGTAACCATTTTTCCCCGCGTCGACATTTGTCATATGACCAATATTTTTCAACATCTATCAATGTAAGTTGCTCCATATTCTCAGGTCGCTTAGTATATGCATCAATCAGAGAATTATCTTTTTCGGCATTATATGTATCAACTTGTACTTGTTTGAAAACCTTCATACCAACATTTAGAACCACAAAACAATTGCTACATTCTGAAAGAGGAAGCTCTAGAAGCAAATGGCATGTCTCCTGTGCACCGATGTCCCTATCAATAATGGATTCACACAACAAAATTTTATATGCACGTGCTTCAGGTTCATTTGGATTCTAGATAGAAGAGACCCACATTAACATATTGTGGAAATTTTCATATCCTTTTTTAGATTTACCAGTGTATTTCGCTATGTAAGAAATAACCACGTGCTTGGAAAGTACAGGCCACCAATATATATTATCCCTCCACATCATCAATGTTTCACGATTGTGTGTATTCACTATGTCATCATTTCGTCTAGGTTCATACTTTTTTCCTCCTTGTTCATCAATGTAAAGTTTTGAATGGTCACATAGATCCCATGGTGTGTGGTACCAACAGACCATTTTTCCTCCCTTCTTTCGAAGACAACTTTTCTCATTGCATGTAATATGACACTCAATACAGTTAAGAAGTTATTCATAATCAATCATTGTATTTGATTGAAATAATTGTTTTGTGTCTTTTACAAAAGGATGATCATCTACATTAACTCTAATTTGAATCTTTCGTTGATGTCCCTCACATGCATTTATTGCATACACACATATGTTGAAATAGTTTCTTGCAGATATAACTTCTCTAGGATCATCCCAATTCAAAGTGTCCATGTTGGGAGCATTTTTTAACCAAATAAACCCATGGACATGAGTAGATCCACGATGTTTCCATTCATAGCGACTCCAATAATCTATAGCCCAATGAAAATGTTCGAAAACCTCTTCTCGAAACATTGTATGTCTCAAGTGCATATAATGTGCTACGATGTGTGGATTACCAATTACATTTTGACGTCGCCATTTTATCCATTAATGTGGATCTGTAGGACTTGTTCCTGGCATTAATTTATGCAAATCAGGCCACTGCATATCCACTGCACTTAGTGTGAAGAATTTTGTCGGACAGCCTATCTGTTGAATCAAGTCGGATAACTCTTGATGACACTTGCTCCAATATGCACGTGTACCTCTTAATACTGTTCCAAATCTCGTTAATCTTTCTCCCAATATTGAATATGGAATATTTCATAAATGTTGTCATAACTCTTCCATTGTTGTCGATAGTTCACTAATATTTTTTTTGACAAAAATTGTTGAGACAACTTGAGCACGATGTCTCATTATGATATTTAGTAAAAAATATCTGAAGCGATGGTGCCTTCCAAATTTGTTATCATGATATGTGAGAAGATGTTTTGCGTACTCATGTAAATGGACATTTTGCATTTGTGGTTGTAACCAATCTACCTCTCCTTTAGGGAACAATGATGGAAATTCCATATCAAATAGTTCAATAGTGTTATACTCGTTAATCGAAGATGAGCCAATGCCAGGCCAGTTAAGCACATCAATATATTCATCATTTGCGTTATTTTCATCTGGATTAAGATTATTTGTCCATGCTCTAATAATTTCTATCTCTCGTGGTGCACTTGGAAGCCTTGATGCAAAATAAGTTGTTTGTAAACCATCTAACATGTCGTCAACTCCTGGTATCCCTTCCAACATTGCAAATTCTATGTCATCATCAATATCAGGAAGAGTAATATAATTAAGCATATGTGAGATATCTGTTGCATTTTCAGGTAACTCTTCTACTGCATCATAATCAACTCGAACACCTTGATAATATCGACCATTCTGAATCTTATATAATAAGGCATCCATAACTCTTTGTTTTCTAACAGTGAAATCATAACTAGATCATTGTCATCCTTTTTTTCGCACAATGACCATTAAGTCCAAGTTGTTAATATGTCATGACAATGTCTTGGAAACATCTTTAATCTCTTGTAGAAAACTAATGATGTGTTCTCGATATTTTTATTGTCTAGTACCTATTGAATGCATCACCTGTAAAATTTGAATTGCACATGTTATCAACATCTCTTCAACTTGTGTGAGATCCTCAAGGACAAAAGGTTGAGTTCCTGGATCCATGTGGTTCCTAGCTAAGAATATATGATTAGATCCCTCTCTTAGACATTGCATGCACATTTGACCTGTACTTAAATTACATACTTGTATTCCAGCATACGACTCCTGGAAGACATGACACATTTTAAATTCTTCTAATGGACCAATTCATTCACGAAATTTTCAATATCTAATATACATTTCTTCAGATGGTATCGATATATTATCGTATATTTCAATCTCTGTATCTCGGACCATATGAGTAATTGGAACTGGTTGAAATTGGACCATGTCATCAACACATTACTCTCTGACTATTACACGTTGAGCATCTCCCACAGTTGGTTCTATGGGTATATTGGATGAATATTGTCTTTGTTGTTCTACAATTTGATTTCTTTGTTGTTCTAGAAATTGATTTCTTTGTTCTTCCAATTTCTTCAAGTTTGTCTCTTGATATGTTCTTTTTCAGTCAACATTTCGTTTTATTTTCTCTTCTCATTCCTCTACTGTCAATCTTTCTAAATTTATTTTTCTATATTCTTTTTGTCGATATGCATTTCGTTTTCTTCGTTCTTCTTTTTCTTCTGCTGTCATTTCGTTGAACTTTCTTTTCTTTGTTCTGGTTTCCGTTTCAAGTCTTCTTCTCCTTCTTCAGATGGTACCGATATATTAGCGTCAATTCCAATATCCTTATCTCTGACCATATTAGTAATTTTATTTCTTTGTTCTTCCAATTGCTTCAAGTTTCTCTCTTGATATGCTTTTTGTCGGTCAATGTTTCGCTTTCTTTTTTCTTCTCATTCTTCTACCGTCAATCTGTCTAACTTTCTTTTTCGATATTCTTTTTGTCGTTCTGCATTTTTTTTCTTCGTTCTTCTCGTTCTTCTGTTGTCATTTCATCCAAATTTATTTTTTGATATCCTTTTTGTTGTTCTGCTTTTCATTTCAAGTCTTATTCTTGTTCTGTTGATCTCATTTCATTAGATTTTCTTCCTTGATATGGTTTATGACGTTCAACGTTCTGCAATTTTTGTTCTTCTCCTCTTTGTCTCATGGCATCTTCTACATGCACATCTTCCATTTCTAGTTCAAACTCTATCAAAATTGTCAAGCATTAACATGTACACTACAAATTATGCATCTATCAAATCCCCACTGAAATTTATGCATCAATCAAATACACACTGAATTTTATGTATCCATGAAATCTACACTCAAACCAATGCATCCAAGGAATAACAGCTATACTAAAAATTATGTAATGATAAAACTATATACAATGAACTTATTATACATAGTAAAAAAATTATATATAAACTTGAACACTGAAATCTATGCAAGTTTAAAATTCAATAAAATATATTTTTCTAAAAAATGAGATAATCTAGGAGAATTGAACCTTACACCTCACACCCATTACTCCAACACCCTTACCACTATACCACAAGTAGTTCTTATTATACATAGTAAAGAACTTATATATAAACTTGAACACTGAAATCTATGCAAGTTAATTCGATATATTTTTCATAAAATTTAGGTGATCTAGGAGAATTGAACCTTGGACCTGACACCCATTATCCCAACACCCTTACCACTATACCACAAGTAGTTCTTATTAAACCTAGTAAATAACATATATATAAACTTGAACAATTAAATCTATGCAACTTTAAAATTCAATATATTTTCTTAAAAATTATGTGATTTGAGAGGATTGAACCTTGGACCTCACACCCATTATCCCAACACCCTTACCACTATGCCATAAGTAGTTCTTATTATACATACTAAATAAATTATATATAACTTTGAATAATTTGTTTATTTATATAAACATAAAATTTAAATTATATTAAAATATAAATATAATTTTAATTTTAATTGAAATTTTAAATTAAATTTGAAAATGTAAAAAAAATAAAAATTAAATATAGTTAAAATATAAAACATAAAATAGTTTTTATATAAAACATAAAACATGCATGTAAAATGGTTTTTTTATGTTTTATATAAAACATAAAACATGACTTAAAATAGTAAAACATGAATATGTAAAACTTAAAATAATTTAAAGGACGTCCATTTTTTCCCAAAAAAAATGTAGATAATATTTTCTGGAAAGTATGGAATTTTATTTCGGTTTTCTAAGGCTAGGATGTTATTTAGCAGACGACCATTCTTTGTGAATGTGTCTCTAATATGTTGTGGCTATACCCACAGGTGTCTAAGTCAGAGTGGCCATTCTCCTTTTGAGTGGCTGTACCCACAGTTTTCCAAGCCAGAATGCATATCGTTACAGGGAAAAAAAAACCAGCCTTACAACTATATATTGGTATGGTAATTTAAATGTGTCTTTGTTTGATAATTTAAAGAAATTGTGGCAAAATACTTCATTTTTAATAAACAAAGGCATTAACAGTTCACTTCATCTATAGACACTATTTTTTTTGTTTTGTAGCTAAAGTTCTACTAATAATGTGAACGCATGGTCTGATGGCAAGTTGCTGGAAATCAGAATTGTCATAATTCCATCCGAGGGAACCCAAGCTTGTTATATGCAGTGTCAAAACCATGCCAACTAGAAAGTGCCAAATGATAATTAAATTGTAACTTCAAAAGAAAAAAAAGAAACTTTAGTTTTGATCAAATATATGAGTTCACCTTATATGCATTTACTCTGTGTTACGTGTGCTCCAGATTTTGATTCAAGTGGCATTTCTATGTGATCACAATCAGGTCGAAATAAAATTTCAAATATAACATAAACAAGTGGAGACTGTTACGACTAAAAGGCGTTCATTTAGCAACATAATTTTTGGAGGGCTAGATTTCATTGGAATATCAATGTGTAGCGGTATAATATTTTCTGGAAAGTATGGATTTTTACGTCTGAAAGGCTTTCATTTAGCTAAATAATATTTTCTGGAAAGTATGGATTTTTATTCTGGTTTGCTGGGGCTAGGATGTTATTAGGATGTTATTTAGCAGATGGCCATTCTTTGTGAATGTGTCTCTAATATGTTGTGGCTGTACCCATAGGTTTCTAATTCAGAATGGCCATTGGCCTTTTGAGTGGTTGTACCCACAGGTTTCCAAGCCAGAACACATATCATTACAGGAAAAAAAACCCATCCTTACAACTATATATTGGTTTGGTAATTTAAATGTGTCTCTGTTTGATATTTTAAATGCTTGGTCAGGCATGGTTTTGCAATAAAAATCAAGCAACGTTTTGCAAATAATCCTAGACCTCGAGATAAAGAATGTAAAGGAGATAAATTACCCATTAGCATATTTCTTCTTCGGTGGTTTTCTTATCTTTGTCTTTGATTTTGCTTTTCTCTTCGTTGGTTTTGTTATCTTTGCCGCAGATTTTGTTTTTAATTTTTATTTTTTTGTTCCTTATATATATTAGCTTTCAAACGAAAATACAAGTCAGCTAATTTTATTAGTGGTCGACAAAATATTTAATATTTTTATTATTCTTTTGTTACAAATGTTACAACATAACGTTACAAAATCTCCCTCATACTCGGCAATATTATTTTTGGGTGACTTAATATTGACAAACGTTACAATAACTCTCCCATACTGCGATGTAGAGCACCTCTCGGTGCAATAAAAATGCGTGCCTGTTTATGTCAATAAAAATGTGCACGCATTTGTTTCAATAAAAATGAGTGTGCATTGCTATTAGTAAAAACCCATATGCGTTATTGTCACATATGATCCTAACCCCCCAAAATGCCTATTACATCCCCTCTCCAAACCTGGACACCCCGACAAATCTAACCCACCCCCACCTCCTAAACTCCTAACTCACCCCTTCCTCTCTCTCTCTCTCTCTCTCACACACACACACATACACACATCCACAGGTCACCCCATACCACTAAGGCCCCCCCCCCCCCCCCCTCTATCTTTTTCTCTCTCTCTCACACACCCCCACACCCACACACATCCATAGTTCACATCCACATGTGTCCCCTTACCACTAACACCCCCTCCCTTATATCACTCCCCAACCAATCCAACTAACTCTACCCCCCACACCCCTATTACATCCCCTCTACATCACCTAGACACCCCCACATTAATCTAACCCCCCTCCACTCCTAAACTCCTAACACACCCCTTCCTCTCTCTCTCTCTCCCACATCCACAGGTCACCCCATACCACTAAGGCCCCCCCCCCCCCCCCCTCTATCTTTTTCTCTCTCTCTCACACACCCCCACACCCACACACATCCATAGTTCACATCCACATGTGTCCCCTTACCACTAACACCCCCTCCCTTATATCACTCCCCAACCAATCCAACTAACTCTACCCCCCACACCCCTATTACATCCCCTCTACATCACCTAGACACCCCCACATTAATCTAACCCCCCTCCACTCCTAAACTCCTAACACACCCCTTCCTCTCTCTCTCTCTCCCACATCCACAGGTCACCCCATACCACTAAGGCCCCCCCCCCCCCCCCCTCTATCTTTTTCTCTCTCTCTCACACACCCCCACACCCACACACATCCATAGTTCACATCCACATGTGTCCCCTTACCACTAACACCCCCTCCCTTATATCACTCCCCAACCAATCCAACTAACTCTACCCCCCACACCCCTATTACATCCCCTCTACATCACCTAGACACCCCCACATTAATCTAACCCCCCTCCACTCCTAAACTCCTAACACACCCCTTCCTCTCTCTCTCTCTCCCACATCCACAGGTCACCCCATACCACTAAGGCCCCCCCCCCCCCCCCCTCTATCTTTTTCTCTCTCTCTCACACACCCCCACACCCACACACATCCATAGTTCACATCCACATGTGTCCCCTTACCACTAACACCCCCTCCCTTATATCACTCCCCAACCAATCCAACTAACTCTACCCCCCACACCCCTATTACATCCCCTCTACATCACCTAGACACCCCCACATTAATCTAACCCCCCTCCACTCCTAAACTCCTAACACACCCCTTCCTCTCTCTCTCTCTCCCACATCCACAGGTCACCCCATCCCACCCAGGACCCCCCCCCCCCCACTCTATCTTTGTCTCTCTCCCTCACACACACACACATCCCTATGTCTCCCCTTACCACCAACACCCCCTAACCTATCTCTCTCTCTCTCACACACACATCCGTATGTCTTCCATTACCACTAACACCCCCTAACCTATCTCTCTCTCTCTCTCATAGACACATCCCCATGTCTCCCCTTACCACTAACACCCCCTAACCTATATCTCTCTCTCACACATACACATCCCTATGTCTTCCCTTACCGCTAACACCTCCTAACCTATCTCTCTCTCTCACATACACACATCCCTATGTCTCCCCTTACCACTAACACCCCCTAACCTATCTCTTTCTCACACACACATCCCTTGAGTTTTAAAACAATATAGTTAGGTTGAAGAGAGGGGGTGTGTTAAGGCACTAAGATTTATGGAGTTCTTGTTCGTTCCCCCTAAACATTGAATGATCTCTTAGCCATGGAACTACCTCCTTAAATGTTCCTAAATGCTATTCGAGCAAAACGCGCACTCGTTTTACGTGGTTAAAATGCGCTCCCATTTTTGTTAATAATAATGAGTGCACATTTTGTCTCACTATAAAAAATAGTAGTCCCTGTCCAAGAAACACTTTATCATATTTCATGTAGGTTTCATTGTGCACGCGCAATTTCAGGTTGCAGACAGTGTGTTCATTCTTTTCTTCACCATATTATAACACAAAATTTTGTTTTTGACCTCGAGCATCTCCATCTAAAATGTCTAAGTATTGCTTGGAGCATGGTATACATTGAGGATAAAGAAAGAAATAATTAATTGAGCAAGAAAGAAACCATGCTTAGGGAATCTCCCATTGAGGAGCACCATAAAGCATCTCCAACATTGTTTTTCTTGCAATTGAGGAGCTAGCAAAGGAAACATTAACTTGGTCATTGTGGCAGAGTATGTAGACACAATTTAGAAAGAAAGAAACCAAGCTTGGGGAATCTCCCATTGAGGAGAACCATAGATCATCTACACCATTGTTTTTCTTGCACTTGAGGAGCTAGGAAAGGAAACATTCTTCCCAATCTCCCCGCTAACTTGAGTATCTAGACACAATTGAGCAAGAAATAAACCAAGCTTGGGGAGTCTCCCATTGAAGAGTACCATTGACCATCTCCACCTTTTTTTTATTGCATTTGAGGAGCATCAAAGAAAATATTTCTTTGGTCATTGTGGTGGAGTATCTAGACACTTGATTGTTCAAGAAAGAAACCAAGCTTGGGTAATCTCAAATTGAGAAGCATCACATATAATTGATCATTGTGGTGATGGGAAACTCACGCAATCGAGAAAGAAAATCAGCAAGGAAGAGGATACCCAATGAAATCCTTGAAGAAATTAGAGAAAAGAAAAGAAATGACATGACCAATCGAATATGCTCTATGGAGACTCAACCAATTCCAGTTGTTGAGGATGCCACAGTTCTTCCTACCAATCCACATCAAGAAAGACAAAAGCATTCACTCGAGGGGATTTTGGTCTCCATATCAGTTGAAGAATGAGCACCGCATGGAATTGATCAAGGAGTAAAATGTAGGTGCACATCAAGGCCACCTGAAACCTTTGCAGATTTAATTGGATGTGGGTATACAAGTGGCAAAGTTAGAGAGATGTTGAATGCCAAGCGTATGCTCGAATAAGACAATGTTGTTCAGACCACCCAAGAGGATTTCCAATCACCTCCATCCGACCGACAAAAAGATATGGAAGGACATGAAGCTCATGTTCAAATGCCAGACTGATCGGGTGATATGGTACATGGTGCAGTTCCAACCTCCCTACCTCCATTAGCAAATTCACGCCGAAGAACTCCAAAACGCATACAAATTGATGAAAGTCTCATTGGCTCACTTGAAGATACGTTGTCTAAATGAACTATTGCATATCAACTATTTTGATTTTAAATGTGATGGAGATAAATGTAGATTATTTATATCGTTGTTAAAATCTAGGTCTATGACTGTTGTTAGGAGAAAATTAAGGATAAATATGATAAACAGTTCTGAAGTAAGTTCTCATGTTGTCAGAAGTTTAGTAGATGCATTTAGTACTATTGGAAATAAATCTATTTAAAAGGATCACAATGCATCTTGTCATCTGTTGTCACAATCAATCATGAACAAAAGCACCAGGGCCCTTCAACTTCTTAATCCTACATCCAAACTTGTAGGATTGGATATCAAAGCTCTTCGTAGGTATTGTTATAGAAGAGAACAACTTTACTTTAGTCAAACAAATGTCTGGTCCTTCATTGGCAGGTTTCCACGCTCCTATATGAAGCTCGTTGATGCGGTAAAGGGATTGGTGCAGGGCATGACAATATTAGACCTTCACCCAACCAAAAATATGTACTAAATTTCAGAATGGGTTCAAAGGATCGTCATCCCCACATTAAACATTTTCTTCACATGACACAAAGAAAATTATATGAGAGCTTTAGGAATGGACATAATAAACTTAACTTGGGCCAAAGATCCTTCAAGAAATACAAACCATGGTATGTTAAAATAAAGACAACTCATAACACATGTTGTTGTCGATATCACATTGAGTACGATTATTATTATGAAACATATATACATATATTGTGTGTATTGCATAACACTCTTGTGCAGGAATGCTCAACTACATTTCCACCAACATCATCTAGAGACTTTATTCATAGCATTTTGTGTAGAAGGACAGAAGGTTGCACATTTTATCAAAGGCCTTGCGTAGTTGGGACATGCCCAACATGTGGTGGAATGGAATTTTTAGACAAATGCATACATGTGACCGATGAGCATGAACTTGGGAGACATGAAGTGAACTTGCAGTCATTCAAATATGTCACGTATGATATCGGTGGAGGGAATGCAAGAAAAAAATACAATTGGTCACCTCTCTGGTTAGTAACGAGTCCCTAAATAGTATTTTTTTCTTCATGTATTTATACTTCATATATGTAACAACCTATTGATCTGTACATATTTATTGTTGACATACCAGGTACTAGTTTGCAACTTCATGGAGGAATTCTTTGAAAAGACTCAACAGTATGTAAAGCATGTACATGTGGCTTGTTGGAAAGATGAGCAGTTTAGAATGTGTAGGGATACATTTCCTATTGGAACTATATTATCAGTGGTTGATTTTGTGGAAAAATACTCTCTTCAACCACAGAACGATATTCGGAGTCATTATTATCACTCAAACTAGGTCAACATAATGGTCCATATCATCTATAGACATGGGGCAGATAGTACTGAAGAGAAAAGGGTTATATTTAAGGAGTATTACTTTTACATAAGTGATGACGGGTGTCATGACTTGGATTTTGTACAACACAACCTTCAATTGTTCTACAATCACCTGGAGGATAACAATATACATATGGAACAACATTATATTTGGTTTGATGGTTTTGCGGGGAAATTAAAAAATTCCCGTGTCTTCCAATAGTTGTGTATTCTCCGCAAGAGGCATAAGGTGCCACATATTTGGAACTATTTTGAGACCAGACATGGAAAACAGGAACATGATGCAGCAGGTGCATGCATCAAGATGGAATTACGTAGGCAAGATATGAAATTCACAACTATTTTGCTCATCTGAGATGTAAAGACCATTGGTGCATGGCGTTCTTCAGTGATGGGGTAGGGAGCCAGAAGGAAAGAATACCAATCATCTCAAAAATCACATGTACATAGATATTTTTGGGAGGTGGTCGATGTAGATCGATCACACCTATATGAGTGCAAGACTATCCAAGGAACTCATGCATTCCATTCGGTTAGAACGTCAGACAATGCTATAGTTGAAATGTGGACAAGGAAACTCTCTTGTTTTTGTTATCCATGTAATAGTGGTGAATGGGACAACTATGAATCCATAGATTGGGTTGACAGCTAAGGCCGTGTATGACTCCCCATTGGTCGACAAATAACTACAGAATTATCCCAGTTGGAGGAGGGATAGTGGAGTATTTCACATGACTATGACCACATTTCAGATCTCGTACAACCAGGTTCGACTATTATGTTGATAACTTTGAAATGTTTGATGACTAGTTGTGTTTAGTTAGTTGACTCCTAGGTCTGCACTTTATTTTATGCAGGACACATATACGCAGTGGTTTCCCCGAGAGGAAATGAATGGAACACTAACTACTGGCTGGTACGTTGTTTGGATGGGAAGTAGACCCTCATTGTCTCATTAAGCGACTTCGAGGGGAATTATTTTCCAATTGGGTCGATGATTATCAAAGGAGAATATTTGACACGGGTTGCTCACGCATGAAATAAAAAAGGTTATGTATTTGAATATTATAGACCAGGTCAAATTGTATACTAGTATAAAAACTTAGTTATTGGCACAAACCTTCAGCTGCAAACAATGCCAAGTAAGAACTCATCAAAGTCACAATAGTTGTTGCCTTACTCCGAGCACGAGAGGCTAAAGGATACCATTTCTATTAGAGGTGATCCCGATGGTCTAGTCGAATGACCAAAGGTAGGTATTCAGGTATGTGGTAGTTAGGTGTTTTGGTTTCATGGTCTCATTGATTATTTATAGCTTGATATATTGATTTCTTGATAGATTGATAAATTTAATAGACTTCTACAACTTGATAAATTGCACAAGCTTCATCATGGATTTGTTGTATTATATTCATACTTACATGAATCATGCCATATAGCCCAATACCATTATATAGAACTCTATATGGGATATGTCTATTGCATCTGCCTTGAATCTCAAAGTTTGTCCTACAAGGGAATCTCCTTGAATCTAATAATTATCTCCTTGAACTCAATAATTTGTTTCTCCACGGGAGCCATATAGTTAAGGAGTGGTAATACTAACCTAATAACCATGGCTAATCCTAGATTACAAACCCTATATCCAATCCTAGTAACTCTATTTTTCATCGTAAACCATAGTTTGCATTCTAAACCATAGAAACCCAGGTGGTGTCCCTGAAAGCATATAGGAGGCAGGCTTTAACATGACATAGAATGATGGTCGTGGCTTGGATCGACGAACCGTCAAATCCATTGGATTTAGGACATCGGGACAGTGCTAGGGTTGGTCCTCTACTCTAGGTCCATGGACAAGGGATCATGTTTTAGGTAAATTTTGGAAACTAGGGTTTTTCTCAGTAAGGGAATGTGAAATTTTTGCACATAGGGGTCAGCTTTGCAAATTCCTTGACTGTGAACATGTGGCTAGAATTGCGACATGGAATCTACCTAAACACACTTGCATGACCCACCAGAACCCTATTTTGAGGCACGATTTCCATTCTATGCCCCAGGTAGGGATTCAACAGGTGTCCCTAAAAGGCTATAGGAGGTGGGCTTCAATGTGCCATAGAATGATGACCATGTCTCGGATTGATGAACCATCAAATCCATTGGATTCAGGACATCAGGATAGTGCTAGGGGTGTCCCTCTTATCTAGTCCATGGAAAAGGGATCCTATTTTAGGTCAATTTTGGAAACTAGGATTTTGCTCAGTAAGAGAATGTAAATTTTTTGCACATAGGGGCCAGATTTGCAAATTCCTCAACCGTGAACATGTGGCTAGAGTTCCCACATGGAACCTACCTAAACATGCTTGAATGACCCACCAGAACCCTATTTTGATGCACAATTTCCATTCTATGCCCCAAGTAGGGATTCAACAGGTGTCCCTAAATTCCTATAGGAGGTGGGATTCAATGTGCCATAGAATGATGACTGTGGCTTAGACTGATGAACCATCGTCTCCATTAGATTTAGGATATTGAGATAGTGCTTGGGGTGGCCCTCTACTCTGGGTCCATGGACAAGGGATCCTGTTTTAGGTCAATTTTGGAAACTAGGGTTTTGCTCAGTAAGAGAATGTGAAATTTTTGCACATAGGGGTCAACTTTTCAAATTCCTCGACCATGAATGTGTGGCTAGTGTTCCCACATGGAACCTACCTAGACATGCTTTCATGACCTACCCAAAACCTGTTTTGATGCACTGTTTCCATTCTATGCCCGGGTAGGGATTCAACAGGTGTCCTTGAAAGCCTGTAGGAGGTGGGCTTCAACGTTCCATAGATGATGGTCATGGCTTAGATCAATGAACCATTGGATTTAGGACATCAGGATAGTGCTAGGGATGTCCCTCTACTCTAGGTCCATGGACAGGGGATCATTTTTTAGGTGAATTTTGGAAACTAGGGTTTTGCTCAATGAGGGAATGTGAAATTTTTGCACATAGGGGTCAACTTTGCAAATTTCTTGACCATGAACATGTGGCTAGAGTTACCACATGGAAAATCCCTAAACACGCTTACATGACCCACCAAAACCCTATTATGATGCATGGTTTCCATCCTATGTCCCCGATAGGGATTCAACAAGTGTCCCTGAAAGCCTGCAGGAGGTGGGATTCAACATGCCATAGAATCATGGACATGGCTCAGATCAATGAACCATCAAATCCGTTGGATTCAAGAAATAAATATAGTTCTAGGGGTGTCCCTCTACTCTGGGTCCATGGACAAGGGATCATTTTTTAGGTCAATTTTGGAAACTAGGGTTTTGCTCAGTAAGGGAATGTGAAATTTTTGCACATAGCGGTCATATTTGCAAATTCATCGATCATGAGTGTGTGGCTAGTGTTCCCACATGGAAATTCCCTAAAAATTCTTGCATGACCCACCAAAACATCGTTTTGATGCACAGTTTCCATTCTATGCCTCGGGTAGGGATTTAATAGGTGTCCCTGAAGCCTGTAGGAGGTGGGATTCAATGTGCCATAGAATGATGAATGTGTCTCGGATCGATGAACCATCAAATCCTTTAGATTCAAGACATCAGTATAGTTCTAGGAGTGGCCCTCTACTCTGGGTCCATGGACAAGGGATCATGTTTTAGGTCAATTATGGAAATTAGGTTTTTGCTCAGTAAGGGAATGTGAAATTTTTGCACATAGGGGTCAACTTTGAAAATTCCTCGACCGTGAATCTGTGGCTAGCATTCCCACATTGAACCTGGATACAAATGCTTGCATGACCCACCAAAACCCTATTTTGATGCACGATTTCCATTCTATGCCCCGGGTAGGGCTTCAACAGGTGTCTTTAAAAGCCTGTAGGAGGTGGGCTTCAACGTACCATAGAATGATGAGTATGGCTCGGATCGACGAACCATCAACTCCATTTTATTCAGTTCATCTGGATAGTGCTAGGGGTGGCCCTCTACTCTAGTTCCATGGACAAGTGATCTTTTTTAAGGTCAATTTTGGAAACTAGGGTTTTGCTCAGTAAGGGAATGTGAAAATTTTGTACATAGGGGTCATATTTGCAAATTCCTCGACTGTGAACATGTGGATAGAATTTCCACATGGAACCTACCTAAACACACTTACATGACCCACTAGAACCCCGTTTGGATGCACGGTTTCCATTCTATGCCCTGGGCAGGGATTCAACATGTGTCCCTAAAAGCATGTAGGAGGTGGACTTCAAAGTGCCATAGAATGATGACCGTGGATTGAATCGATGAACCGTCTACTCCGTTGGATTTAGAACATCAGATAGTGCTAAGGGTGACCCTCTACTCTGGGTCCATGGACAAGGGATCCTATTTTAGGTCAATTTTTGAAACTAGGGTTTTGCTCAATAAGGGAATGTGAAATTTTTGCACATAGGGGTCAGCTTTGCAAATTCCACGACCGTGAACGTGTGGCTAGTGTTCCCACATGGAACCTTCCTAAAAACACTTTCATGACCCACTAGAACCCCGTTTTGATGCATGGTTTCCATTATATGCCCCAAGTAGGGATTCAATAAGTGTCCCTAAAAGCCTGTAGCAGGTGGGATTAAACACATATGCTGATGGTTTGTGTTTGATTGAAATCACATAGAAGAAAGGATACCCACAATAGGGTGGGACACAAAATTCAAAAGAAGTATTAATTGATATTTGTTTGAAGGTGAGTGTAGATCTTCCCCTCTTGAAAAAATACTCGTTGCAAACTATTATTCCATGTGTAGATGTTGAGAATTCTGTTACTTGTTGTGAGGTGTCGAACTTGACTTATTTCCCATTATTGTCAAGCAATAAATATTCTTTGTTTATTTTTTCATCAAGGTGAAATGAGTTTTCAATCTCTATGTGGAAGTGAATTGATATGAGGATCTCATATCATTCGTGAGACTACAAATTCGAAAGAAGGTTGTTTCCATATTAATTTTTCCTGGTCATCCAATAGATGTGAGCATTTGTAAGATGAAATGTAGGAGGAGACAATTCCATTATGTCAGTAACCATGCAATGGAACATGTTTATGTTTAGAAACAGGTTTCCAACCTACTATGCCATTATTACAAAATATATATCTTCACACTATGAATGTTTAGAATAATACTCCATAAACATAAATTTATAAAACATGATTCAGAATAGTACTTCTACAATCAATTTAAACTATAATAAAATCACACATAATTTTCATCTCTTCCAAAGTTGTTCCTCGAGGCGATTCATCAAATGACATGTACATTAACAAAATGATAAAATAATGTGCAGGATATAAATAATGTGTAGGATATAATCATAACCATTATTTTAAATCAACCTTATACTAGGATACTTTTAGGTTTTATGTGTATCGCATATATTCGTTAGATCAAAGACATCATGCCAAACACCAATTTCATCTATGTAGACCACACAGGTGCATCACTTAGGTGTGTCAACTTCGTGCATCCTTTAAAAGTTTGTTAGGTTGTTATGTGGGTAAGGTTCTTTTGTATTTGACTTAGTTGGATTAGTTGCTTAGTTGTGTTGGGTGCTTATGTGTGTTAGGTATGTTTCATCTTTGTGAATACAATTTAACATTGTATATGCTATTGGATCTTGGTAAAAAACAATTTAAATGTACATTTTTGTCATTACGTAAATTCTAATTGTGCATTGTTCTCAAATTCATAATTGATATCTCCATGCAATCGTAAAATCTACCAAAAATTGGGAACATTACACAGAAACATTATTGGCCACACGTGTATAATCACACTTAAAAGACTGAACCATGAAGATCTCAAGAGCCTTGATATGAAATATTTTTTATATCATGAAAGTTATAATACAAAAATAGAAGGCCCTTATATGGCCTGTCAATGTACATGTATCAAAAACATCTTTGATGTACATGCAAACAAAAGTGCATATGTCCTAGACCACGTCGCTATACTCTAACTTCCTCTTGTACAAAAAAATACATATTTTTCTTGGACGAACACATAAAAAATATAACTTTATTTTTTTCTTCCCGACCTTGATGCTTGTTGCCTCTGTCCACAACCACTGTGCATCTCTGGTGACTACAAATCAATGACACTATTTCTTGATTAGGTAACTGAACTAGTACTGTTTAGAAATAACAAAGTTTGAAAATTTAAAATACGACTCAATTGTACTTAAAAAAAAATGCTCATTGCAGAGAGTCTCTCTGCAATGCTTCTCTACGAATAAAAAAAATGTCAATTATCTCAACAATTATCAACATGTACATGAATGAGAAAGTACTAATCAATTATGTAAAAAATGAACTTGTCATCGAAAAAATTTGTTCATAGGAATGAGACTGGGTTTCTTCAGTAGCAAGAGGAGTCGTAGGTTGAACGTCAACCTTGGTTGCATACACTAATGGACTAGGGTGTGGTTGCATTCACCAAATGATAAAATAGTTAGACATAGTGCATGTCCATAGACAATACAAATGAACTATACAATTACAAATATTCAAGTAGATGTAAATCTATGTCACTTATCTCTATTCTAGATGCAACATTGACTGCAACATCAACAACCCCACTAAGGTATGGAACAGATGACTCTACATCCTAATGTTGTAAACATGTGAAATTAACATTAAGAAAAACTAGTTGTGAAGTGAATTCAAAGCTAACCAGCAACTACCATTGGAAGTGTGTACATTACCATAGAATTAGTAGGTTGATCGTCATGGACAACCACTCTTTTTAAGGAAGAGGGTTGTCTGGTGTAGACAACCCACTTATCTACATTTGGACTACGAGGAGATCCAAACCAAAGAGGTGGTGCAGGGATTTACAATGATGTTTGCAGTCATAAAGTGTTACCATAGTTAGAAATGGATTTGAATGGATGGAATACTATTTACTAAAAACTAACATGTTGTAATATACTTACCCCTGCTTGGGACATATTTCCCCCATGGGAGGGACCGCTGCCAACAATTTCTTGCCCTTCTTTAGATCCATATAACATTTGCAAGTTTAAAAATTATAAATATTAAAAATCTATAAAGGAGTCTACAGTAAGAAATTTAAATAATTCGAACAAGATTCAGTCCTTAACCATGTACTTTTAAATTCTTTAGGTAATCATAAATTCCACCTTGGACTAATTCGTTGAGATCCATGTCTCCAGCATTTGGTTTTAAATGGGGTTCCTGCAACTTAAAAAATTGTAAATATTAGACAATTTAACAAGTTAATAAATACCAACACATGCATTGACAAAATTATATGTATTAACAAAATGACACATGTTGAAATATTACCTTAGTGTTGGTTGTTTGGACCTTGGATACAACCACACCGGGTGCACTACCACCCCCCTGAGAGGCATCAATCTCTTGTAAGAGTAAAAATTGCATATATTATGAATATTTTAATATGTGTACAATATAAAAAAAATTAAAAATTGAACAACAATAGAGTTTTAACAATTTCCTTACCTAAACACCAGTCATCGTAGAGGTACCATGTGTTGGTCCAGGACCATAACAGGATTAACCACACATTGTGCATATGTGTGGTTCGCTCTGGGGCACATGGGATGTCGGTCTATCCCCACCAATAGATGGTCCTCTACCACTAAAACCTAGTGGCTGTAACCCACCATAGGAAGAGGGCCCTGCCTGGTCAATAGTTGTGGTGTGTTGGGAAACCATCTCAGCTAGAGTAAGAAATGCCTCATGTGTCTGGGTAACCATATCATGTGCAGGAGGGATGTCTAGCCTCGGTAGCTGGGTAGGGGATGGAGGTATCTGTCGATTGACATCTCTATGCCTAGCATTGGGTCGGTTTTGGGGCATCGCCCTACAAACGTCCTGGAACCCCAACATGTCAAAATAGTTGACATGTTTCTCCGTCACAAACTATATATACAACTTTCGGAGGAAGTACAATGGTACTTCCCTATTGTTGTGTGGGGGAATGTCGAAAACCATGTACCATATGTCCATCCAATGGTTTCTAATGGGTGGACAGATGCACCACTCAATCAAAATATGTGGCTTGGTTCTCTTTAGAATGTCATATTTCCCAGGCACTCTAAATAATGTATATATGTGCTCTTTGGTTATTTTTATCTTATTTATCTCATTGTAGCTCAAACCATCGACATATTCTCATCTTTTTGTTTCCCTGTAGGATGTGATGCTATACAAAGCATCATTCAATCTAGCGATCGTATCAACTATTCTCAACAATGATGCTGATAAGGAGCAGCAGAGCTCATCTCCACCCCTCCAAGAAGAACCAATCTCTCTAAGATGACCAATAAACCTCAATATCTTCGCATTGTGGTCCATAGTAGCCACTACAATCATAAATGCAAATAAAATATCATTAGAAAAATAAACACATTATATAATGACATCTCTAAGCAATGAAAAGTGTAAACTAATGTATGACAAATAACAACATATACTAAATCTATTATTTAAATTTTAAAATTGATCTTGAATTTTACAGTAAAGAATAAACATTTAACATTTTTTTCATTTTAAATTTATGTCCTAAATTCAAGTATTAATTCCAATTTCCATATGCATGTGTACATAAAATGTCCTGTGTGCAAATGTTGATTGGGAAGCTCCTCTAGCTTATTTGAAGGCTTGGATTATGAAGTTTCATCGATATTGTGAGGTGATGACTAATGCCCTTGCAGAATAAACTCCCATATTGCGGGTAGAGGTAAGGGCTAGAGCCTAGAAGATGCGGCATAACATGCTATTGATGAATAAAATCCCAGTATAGGAAAGGAATTTGTTAGATATGTAATTATTTGTTGTAGCATGATGCTTTTTGGACTCCAAAGTCCATTTAGCAAATCTTTGTTTATATGCAATTTGGGCAATGCATGAATTTCACTTGATGTTATTTTAGTTGTATGCACTCTTTCTATATATCCATGGGAGACTAAATGCATTATTGTGTATAGTGGCTTTTATGGTTGCAAGGTTTCCATTGGATTCTATCATTTATGATAGTATGTGATTAGCATGTAATCAAACACATCAACCCCCATATGTATCTTGATGTTCGTAGAGCCTATTGTTGAACTCCGTTGTCTTGACCTTAACCAAAAAGTACCTTTCAGTCAAGAGAAAATATTTGTTAAGCATGGGAAGCTTCTATACATTATTTTAACACTTGGATTAGGAAGTTTCATCAAAACTATAAGGTGTTTATTGATGTTCTTGGACGACCAACTTCGATATTTCGGATAGAGGAAATGGCTTTACCATGTTTGTTTATGTAATTTAGGGAAGATATGGATTCTACTTGAATTTTGTTTTAGTTGTATGCAAGATTGCAATATAATTGACAAACTTTGCATATTTGTTAATTTTGGTTTGGATTCACAAGGATGCTTGCGAATATACATATGCAAATAGTGAAGTTGATTTTTTTTTATGAGTTAATTGGGGTTTTGGTTTACATTGGGCATGTAAATTACTTATGCAAACTTGCAATGTACTTGACAAACTTTGCATATTTGTGAATTTTGGTATGGATTCACAAGGATGCTTGTGAATATGCATATGGAAATAGTGAAATTGATTTGTCTTTTATGAGTTAATTAGGGTTTTGGTTTCCATTGTGCATGTGAAATTTGGTATGGATTCACAAGGATGCTTGTGAATATACATATGGAAATAGACAAAATGATTTGGTTTTAACGATTAAATTGGGTTTTGGTTTCCATTGGGCATGTTGTTAGATTTTCTTAAGATCTGATTAGATTATCTAGGATCTTTATCTGAAAGAATGATAAGTATAACAAAATGCATAAGATATAAACAATACACAAGACACAAATATTTTCATCGGGGAAACCATAAAGGATAAAACCCCACAAACTTCTTCAGAATAGTAATATGATCAAAATTAGTAATAAGAAATGTTTAGTAGCTATCTTTCTCTCCTCCTCTGATTGTATCTCTCTCTTATGCGCCTTAGATAGTGTGTGAGGTGTGTATAAATGAGGGAGAGAGACTCCCTATTTATACCCTTTCAATTCACTGACCAAATATAAGACTCAAGCCTACATGTCATCTCACATTGGGCCCACTTCTCCTAGATATACCACAATTACAACGACGGTTGTGCCTCAAGGTCTAGACACAATTTAGACACCCTGTAAAGGGGTAAAACACATCCCCAATGGGGGTACAACAACATACAATGATAATATACATCATAATATCTTACAAGGTTACAAATACATCAACACTCCCTCTTAACTAGGAAGGTATTCTCTCTCTCTCTCTACACAGTCATCAACACATCTGGTTAGGTATTCATCGCATCATGATCATCATCAAGGAGTCATAGAGTCTTCATCATAGTTTTTGTCATCATCTTCTTATAATTTGATCATCGTCCCATACTATCCATCATCATAAGTTTCTATAGTGTTAGCCCTTTTTCATGATGGATATAGGCCTAGTCCTCTTCCAGGTCTTCATCTAC
This sequence comes from Pseudotsuga menziesii, assembly GCA_001517045.1. Classification (NCBI taxonomy): domain Eukaryota; kingdom Viridiplantae; phylum Streptophyta; class Pinopsida; order Pinales; family Pinaceae; genus Pseudotsuga; species Pseudotsuga menziesii. Next base: position 119,843 of record LPNX010924252.1, on the reverse strand, counting down.
AGTGCCAACCCTTTTTCATGTTGGATGTAGGCCTAGTCCTCTGCCAGGTCTTCATCTGTAGTGACAACCATTTTTCATGTTGGATGTAGGCCTAGTCCTATACCAGGTATTCATCTACATTGCCAACCCTTTTTCATGCTCGATGTATCCCTAGTCCTATGCCAGGTCTTCATCTATAGTGACAACCCTTTTTCATGCTGTATGTAGGCCTAGTCCTCTACCAAGTATTCATCTACAGTGCCAACCCTTTTTCATGTTATATGTAGGACTAGTCCTCTGCCAGGTATTCATCTATAGTGCTAACCCTTTTTCATGCTAGATGTAGGCCTAGTCCTCTGCCAGGTCTTCATCATCTCTACGAGTAATCCATCAAGTAGGTACATCTCAGGACTTATTATAGGCCTCTTGCAAAACCTGCAGGATCTCCCAGGACTGATTATATGCCACTGCAAAACCTGAAGGAGCATCCCATGACTGATTACATGCCTCGCAACACATGTGTACCCTACTATTACCTCATTGTATTCAGATCATCTCCTTGTCACACGGAGCACAACCCATATACACATAACACAACACTTACATCAATTATCATGAGAGGTCCAGCCTACCACCATGTCAGAAAGGATATCAACACTTACATTAATGACCATGGGAGGCCCAGCCTACCACCATGTCAAAAAGGATCTCAACACTTACATCAATGAACATGGGAGGCCTAACTTGGTACCATGTCGGAAAGGTTCTCAGTACTTACATCAATGACCATGGGAGGCCCAACCCTCCACCATGTCAGAAAGGCTCTCAGCACTTACATCAATGACCATGGGAGGCCCAGCATGCCACCATGTCAGAAAGGTTTATGTGTATCTGCGTCTTTTGGACTCATTAATTCCCCTTGGAAGGAACATTGATCTGAAGTATACCAAGATTCTCTTTGAAGTATTCAAACTTCACTTTGTCCATTTCTAGCATAGAATCACATCAGGAATTATTATGTCCAAGGATAACCTGCGAGCTTCGCCAGGACTGATTACATCCGAGGACAACCTATAGGACTGATTACGTCTGAGAAACTTATTATATTCACTAGGATTTTATGCTCAGACAACTTGTCTCATCGGCTATGCTAGAACTCATCACTCCCTCTTTAGAGAGATCTTGATCTGGATCACATATTGGAGCTTCACTGCTCCTTTATGCATCATACAAAAATGCAAGTCAGATCGATCAAATCAAATAGTATCTTTCAAAAGAAACATACTACCTCACAAATAGTTGAGCAAGTGGCAACATATTTTTCCTCACTTGTGCTCAGTGTCATGCAGAACTACATCCTGCCAAACCAGTAACCCATACTGGATCTCAAACTGAAGAAGAAACCCAATGTGCTCTTCTTCTCAGTGGTGCTACCAATATGAATCAACATAACCATGCAGGTTAGTCTTCTGATTCGTATCATACTTGAGCCCATACTCAACTGTACCCTTCAGGTACCTCACTGCATGCTTTTAAACCATGTGAGCATGTCTCTGATCCATTGGGAACTGGCCCAGGTCATTCACAACAAAGCATGTGTCTGGTCTTGTATTCGTTAGGCACATCAATGAACAAATAATCTAACAATAAATCATGGCATGAACCGACTCTGATGAAGCATCAGTCAATAGCTTCAGGTTCGATGCCATAGGTGTGGCCATGGACTTGTAGTCCAGCATCCTAAACCTCTTCAGGATCTCTACTGCGTACTTCCCTTTTCCAAGGGAGATTCCATCCGCACTTTACCACACCTCTATGCCTAGAAAGTAGTGTATCATACCCAAGTCCTTCATCTCAAACTCGACAACAATATTCCTCTTCGTATCAGCAATTAACCCATCCTCACCTGTCACAAATAGGTCATCTAAATACAATAGAAGTATCATTGGGTTCCCTTCCTCAACCTTGTAGTAAAGGTTGGAATTTGCTTTACTCTTGGTAAATCCCAAACTAGTAAAAAACCTGTCAATATTGTCATACCACGTCAAACCTAAGAATCTTCTATAGTCACTACCTCTGAAGTAGAGCATCATTCTCCCTTTGCCTTTCATACACTATGTATTGAAACATTATGTAATGGGGTGAAAAATAGATTCCTTTGCTACTAATATTCTATGTATCCATCTGGGGTCACTGGATACCAGGATCCTCTATCTTGAACTTTGTTGAAAAGTTCTTCTTGCACCCATCTGTGAGCTTGTCATTCTATGTAGGATTTCATCTTCACCATTGTAGCAAAGGTTAAGATATTCATCACTCTAGGTGATCTTCAAGCTCTTTATGTAACTGTATGTTGTATCCCATGGGTTCCTTTTGAGCTCGTATAAGGCCTTCTTTAATTTTCACACACGAGTCTTCCTGTCACGTGTCTCAACTCGTAGTGGTTTCTCTACGTATACTTGACTCGTCACTGGTGCAAATGTATCTCCGTAGTCTATGCCTTATTTCTTGCCTTGTATCCCATGATGTTTCCATATACTACATGCTGGATCTTGTAGATCCATATGGAAGACACTACAGACTTCCCTTAGACATCATTCTTCTTGAACTGGTACTCTTTGATCATAATCTCCTTCCCTTTCTTCTTGTCTACTTCTTTATATCTAGAAGGCTCTACATCAATGATGTCGCTCAACAGTATCACATAACTAGAGTGTGTCTGAGGCCTCTTTCTTTCTTTGGAAGTATCATCATACTATTCTTCATCTTGGATTATTTCTCATGCCCAAGGTGGTCTTCATCTCTTGAGGTGGATCTACCGTTCTCTTTATATTCTTTTGAAGCTCTTTCTTTCGCTATAGTGTCTTTGACTCAGGAAGCTTCAGGTTCCTCTTCTGAACTGTCATTACTTGTTCTTTGGAATGATCTACAAGTCAAGTTCATTTGCATGATTAGAAAAATATCATAATTTCCAAAACATATTAATAGTGACAAATATATGTCACATAGCCATGTGACTATTTTAGCCAATGCTACAACATTGATCCATATCATGTATACATACAATAACTTCTAGATACATTCTACCCTAATGTTACTAAGAGTGTGTACTACTCCTAATATGCAAAAAAAGAGGTTTCAATCTAGATAAGTAGTAATGGAATGTTGCACGACATCATTGACTTCTTACCCATCATGTTCATTTCAGTAGTATAAATGCAAATACTAAAACATGCATAACACATCAACTCAATATAAACAAATGCATAACCAAACAATATCATGAAATGACAATTGAATAGTTATATTTATTTGTTTCTTGGGTAGACTCCTTATTGAGCCTACAACTTCATCACCTTCTTCATTCATAAAAACATCATTTCTTATCCAAATGCTAAGATGGATAAGAGGTTATTCAAGAATTGAGTCCTTCATATTCCTCATCGCTTGAGGGATCTTCTTTAAATCGTGAGAGCTTGATCTTCAATTGCTCCCATATTCTCTTCTCTTATTATGAGTCAAGCTTCTTCTTGTGTGCACTCTTCCCAGAGTCTGCTGAAGGTAATCACTTCCTTCTGGCACACATTCCTCGAATGAATGAATCCCATGATCTTGGGAGGCCATTCAAGGTGGTTATAACAATATATTATTCTTCTTCGATTGTTTCGTCATAGCATCGAACACTTCCTTTTGGTGTCTTCAAGGATGAAACATGAGGGATGAGATGATTTTTAATAGAATCTGCAATGATTCTCTTGGCTCTAGCCTTAGCCTCATCTCCCTCTGGCTCTTAGAACTTCCTTACTGAAATACTGATCCAAGTCAATTTCTTCAAGCATCACGGAGGTCCTATACTTCCATACTCGGAATTTGTTAGCTCCACCAAGCTTGTCATCAAGCTGGATGTGATTATTCATTTTGAAATGGGAACCTTAAATGTAAATAGCAAAAATTTAGATCTTACTGATTTGAGGTGTCTGTCCTGGTTCTGGAGCTGGTTGGTCTAGGGTTTGTCAAAGAAACCCTAATTTTAAAAAAATGGAATTTCAACCTTTTTATTGGATAGAAATATGGGCCTCTTCAAGGTGAGCTGTCCAATGTGTTCATTTTCTGAAAACAGTGGAGAGAAGCTTCCGGAACAGGAATCCCTAGTTTTCCAATTTCTTCTGCAAAAATGACTGATATTTATTCTATTGTATCTCCAAATTTTTGGATCCTTATATTATATATATTTGCACTAATATATCTTGATATGTCCTCTTTCCAACCCCATAGGTTAGAGAAGGAGTGGATTCTCCAAGTGGGACTTATGTCGAGTTTCCCAAAATGACTAGTTTGGGGACTGTTCAACATAGAGAACTTGTACAGAATGCCACGTGCCATTGTTTCACATTCTGGGTCTAAAACTTGTACCACAAAAACTATAATTTGTTCCCTATCTGCAACATCTTACGAAATTTTGTTCGAACCTTCCTAGACCGAGATTTAGAAAATCTACCTAGGTCACATGTTTATGACTGCATTCTAGAGGAGGCTAGAACCCTGATTTGGAGGAACCATATCTCCTGAAGTATAGTGAATCTGAAGGTGAAAATTTTACATAGTGTACATCACGAATTTCTCTTTGACATGTAAAAGTTTCAGATTCCAAGTCTTGTCTAATATCGCGTTATAGATAAAGTGTCAGGATTACTAAATTCAGTCTTCTAGGGTTTTCAGGAATGAAACCCTAATTTCCATTAGCTGGAATTGTAGTTGTATTTCGACTGTACAATGAAACTTCTCTGATTCAGAAATTAATACCACCAATAGATGCACCATATTGAGGTAAGTTAGCCTATCCCTCCTTGCTTGATGATCTATGGAGAGAACACCTTCAACTAGGAAGCCCTAGTTCCTGCATCTACACAGTGCCTTCTTTCAGAGAGGCTCTGATACCATATTAGATTTCTTAAGATATGATTAGATTATCTAGGATCTTTATCTAAAATAATAACAAGTAAAAAAAAATGCATAAGATATAAAAAATACACAAGACACAAAGATTTTCATTGGGGAAACCATAAAGGAGAAAACCCCACAAACTTCTTCAGAATAGTAAGATGATCAAAAGCAATAATAAGAAATGTTTAGCAGTTATCTTTCTCTCCTCCTCCATTTGTCTCTCTCTCTTATGTAGCTTAGAGAGTGTGTGAGGTGTGTATAAATGAGAGAGAGCACCTACCTAGTTATACCCTTTCAAGTCACTGACCAAATATAAGACTCGAGCCTACATGTCATCTCACATGGGGCCCACTTCTCCTAGAGAGATCACAATTACATATTACGTGATGTTATAGTGGGGACTATTGCCCCGACTTACAACAGAGGTTTTACCTCAAGGTCTAGACACAATTTAGACATCTCGTAAAGGGGTAAGACATATCCCCAATGGTGGTACAACAACATACAATGATAATATACATTAGAATATCTTCCGAATTTGCAAATACATCAACACATGTAAATTCCTTTATGGGCATATAAATTAAAAAAAATTGGTTTAAATTCATATTAGGGCAAAGAAATTAGTGAATATAGGGAAAATAGCATCAGAGGATTTCAAGAAAATACCTCATAAGGAAGAGATTGATCCCAAGGTGGAGTTTGTTGCCCTTTTCTCACCTAAAACGTGTATGCCCTAAATCATTTTGGTCCATCCAAGCTCTAATCAGTGCGACGTTGTCGCAAAAATGACGGCCTCGACCTGTTTTAACGATAAAACAAGTTTTAGTAAATGGGAGTGTGTTTTTGTAAGGTAAAATGGGGGCGTGATTTTGCTTGCTAAAACGAGGGCGCAATTTTTCTTACTAAAACGGAGGCGTGATTCCGTTAACTGTCCTAATTGACATGCATGTTGGTAGCCTTGGGACTAGGCTTGGCAGGTTCGGGATTGCTTGGGATGATTTCTATTTTATGGATCAAGAGTGATTGACTTCACTCTACCATTGCATCTAAAAGGTACCTCAACTTTGTGCACTTATCCAAAAAAATTTCAACAAGACATGATTTTATAAAAAACTTTTCTCTACATTTTAATCATTAACTTAACTCTTTTATAAAAACTTTATTCATAATAATTATATTTTAATCTCTTAAAAATTTCATATATCCTAATGAATAAAAATAAATAATATAGTTATAAATTTTTAGTAACGTAATTGATGTACCTGAAGCAAATAAAATGTTTACAAATTTTTAATAACCTTACACCTAACTATTTTTCTTTTATATAGCTAAAGCAAAAAGATCAAACTTAAATATAAAATTCAAAGATCAAACTTAAATATAAAATTCAAGGCAAAAGATAAACCCAATTTGGAAAGAGCTTTCAATTGAAATGTTGAGGATAACGATGGATCATGATGACACTACCTAAAGGTTGGTCTAATTGGGGTTAAATATCATGTGATGCTATATTATTCAATAATGATTATTAATAAGTTTAAATAATTAGTAAGTATTTTTAAGGATTAGTTTTATGATTAATTTTATGTGTGAGTGTAAATTTTGTAACTTAAATTTAAGTAATAATGCAGAATGACCAATAAAATAATGGATTTTAAATTATCAATTATGTTGTAAAATAAAATTGTATTTTTATAATTAATATTTTTATGTAGGAAACTTCTTCCATATATATATATCTATAAATATTTTATTTTTTACTATATACTTAATAAATTAATATTCTACTTTTTAATGATATACTTAACCTATTGTAATTGTCATGTATGAAACTTATAATGCACATCATTGCTGAGAGACATTCATTCTTATCCTTGTCATTAGAATCACTCTCATCATCTATATTCTTTTAGAGTGACCATTACACTAATAAGAATAAAAATGATTATGGTGATTCAAATGATGATTATAATTCTACTAATCATTTTCCAAGAATGACATTGCATATGAATGTCAAGGTTGTTTTGTGTTCAAGAACTTGACACCTTTTACATGGCTTCAAACTTGATATCTTAGAATCATTAACATATGCTTAAATGCATGTATGATTTTCTTATTTCCCTCTTTTATTCTTACATTTTATATCTATAGTCTATGTAATATCCCAAATCCCGATATTTTCTATACCTATGCAAATATGCTGATACAACCAGGCATGCAAACTGCCATGCAAAAATCCCTATTTTATAGCAAAAATTAGGGTTAGGGTTTATGAGATAGAATGAACACTTACCACTGATAAGCTAGCTGGACTGCTCCTGAGAGAGTATGCAAGCATCAAGAACTGAATCAGAGATGGATTGATATCTTCTGCTTTCGGTGAAACCCCAACAGCCAGAACCCCAGATCAAATAAGGGTGACGTTTTCAGTGAAGGAGGTGTCTGATGGAGCTGCTGATTTGCAGTGCTGATAGCCTTCGCGTGCCGGAGAGAATTCCTAGTACATGTGGAGTTTCGAAGGTCTCTAGGCATGCTAGCGAATTGTTCCAGAGAGACAACTGCTCACGCCCCCTTGATCCCGAAATAGCTGATAACTACTCCAGATGAGCACGGTCAGATTTGATAATCACTGGGTACCGAAGTAAGATGTCGATGATGAGAATGGTGCCTGAGTTTTGAGGTAAAAGTGAGATCTGAAGACCCAACAACTGATTAGGGCTTTCTAGCTGAAAACCCCCCTTACGGCTGTACACGTGTCCTTGCAACAATCTACACTGTATACTGGATAACTATGAATGAATGTAAGAGCAAATGGTGAACCTGTACGGCTTACCCTGAATGAGACTAGGGCAGATATTTCACTGCCGAAATCCTGCTAGTTGAAGACGCTGTCTCCAACCCCAATTGCTGTGCTACATGTTGTGCTGCTATTCAAGAACTCCCAAAATAATGATCATCAAAAGTGAAGTCTCCTTTCGCTTTAACCTCGTTTTATAACTTTCAACTACAAAAACCCTAATCTTTGACCTAATTAGGTCACTTTATCTTCTAATTTGCAGTTGACTTGCATGCATGTGCATGGAGACTTAAATGAGTGCATGCATCATTAAATAATGTTTGGATGGCATGCACGAAGGTGGCCTTTGGCCCCGGTGGCCCTTCTTGACCTAATGATGATGCCCTAGATTTTCTATGGATGGCATCAGTCCTTAGATGATTCCCTAATTGTCAGTAACCACTCGAACCCACAGGAATCACATAGGTTAGCGGTTTTGGGCCTCAAGGCCTAATCGGAAGAGGAAATTATAGTCCTCCCCGCTTGAGATTGCTTGTCCTCAAGCAATTGCAAAATGGGATGTTGCAATACTTGTTCACCTTCCCAGGTGGCATCCTCTGGCGGTAGTTCTTTCCACTGAACCAAGTACTCTCTGATTACCCTGTTTTTGAGCTTCCTTTCTCTAGTCTGTATGATCTGTTCAGGAATTAGTATCAACAGTCCTTCATCATCTAAAGGAGGTAACTCTGTAGATGGAGCAATGTGTTTCCCAAGGGTCTTCTTCAGGTTAGACACATGGAACGCATTGTGAATTTTACTTTCCTGTGGAAGTTCTAGTTCATATGCCACCTCTCCCACTTTCCTGATTTTTCTGTAGGGTCCATAGAAGCGAGGTTTTAACTTTTATGTTGCTTTCTTCTTAAGCGAAGATTGTCTGTAAGGTTGGAGCCTTAAGTATACCAAATCCCCTACCTCAAAGCTCTGCTCAATCCTGTGTTTGTCGGCATACAACTTCTGTTGATTCTGGGTTGTTTGTAAGTTTTCCTTCAAGATTTTCAGAATGTCTTGACTATCCTGTATCCAATCCTTAGCCTTAGGAGCCCTACTATCTCCAAATGCCAAATCTGCATAGTCCAAGGCCTCGTAACCATATAATGCCTTAAAATGAGTCATCCTAATAGACATGTGATAGGTAGTATTGTAGCAACACTCCCCTAAGTGTAGCCATTTGATCCAAGTTCACTGCTACCCTGCTACATAGTTCCTTAAATATCCTTCAATCCACTTGTTGACTATTTCAGTTTGTCCATCGCTCTCGAGATGATAACTCGTACTGGTAGCCAGTTCGGTCCCCACTAATATGAATAGTTCCTACCAGAAGGCACCTGTGAATCTGCTATCCCGATCACTGAAAATGGTCTTAGGTAACCCGTGTAACCTGAAGACCTCCCTGAAGAATAAATCAGCTACTTGAGCTACCGAGTAGTATGATGATATCGAAAATAAATGTGCAAACTTGGTTAGTCTGTCAACTACTACATATCAACAATATCGCCCTTGGACCTTGGGCAATCCTGTAATAAAGTCCATGGAGATACTTTCCCACTTCTGTTTTGGAATCGGTAGTGGCTGAAGTAACCCTGCTAGATGGATGTTCTCAATCTTGTTCTGCTGATAGATGCTACAATCTCATACATGCTGCATAATTTCCCCCTTGAGGCCCTTCCATGAGAACCTCTCTCGGATCTGCCTATAGGTCTTCAAGAAACCTTGATGCCCTAATAAAGGAGAATCATGTGGTTCCTGAATGATCTTTTTCCTCATTGAGGAATATGGGACGAGGTATATCCTATTCCTTTAATAGATGATGTCATCAACAATCCTGTACCTGTCATCCTGAATTTGTCCATCCAATAATTCACAAGTGAATTTATTTGTGGAGTATTCTACTAAGAGAAGTGCCCTCCAATTTGTGGATATACTACTGAGAGATAATGAGGCGGGACACCTGGATAATGCATCAACTACTACATTATTCTTACCTTTTACATATTCGATCTCAAAATCATAGGCTTGTACTTTGCTGACCCATTTTTGCTGTCGCTCATTCAGTTCCTTCTGCTCCAGGAAATACTTGAGGCTATTATGATCGGTTTTGATTTTGAACTTACTTCCCACCAGGTACTATCTGAATTTTGTGAGAGCATGTAAGATGTCTATCATCTTTTTGTCATATATGGAGTAGTGGTGCTCGTAGTTCTTCAGTTTATGCCTCTCAAATGTAATAGGGTGATGGTTTGCATCAACACTGCTCCTAACCCTTCCCCTGAGGCATCACATTCTACTACAAAGGGTTGTGAGAAGTCTGTTAATGCTAAAACTAGACAAGAACTCATAATAACCTTCATCATCTCGAAAGTTTTCTGTGCTAAGTCTGTCCAAGTGAATGCTCCCTTCTTTGTGAGATCTGTGAGGGGTGCTGCAAATTGGGAGAATCCCTTAACGTACTGTCGGTAATAAGTGCACAGACCCAAGAAACCTCTCAATTCTGTAACTATTTTTGGCACGGGCCAATCTCTGATAGCTCGGATTTTCTCCATATCAACCTGTACTCCTTCTGCATTGATTATGTGTCCTAAGTACAACATTTCCTTCATGCCAAACTCACACTTGGACATTTTCCCATAAAGCAAATGTTCTTATAAAATGCTCAGTACTTCGTCCAGGTGTTTCAAATGCTCTCCCCATGTTTTGCTGTAAATTAGGATGTCATCAAAGAATACTAGCAAAAACTTACATAGCTGTGCTCTGAAGGTGTGGTTCATGCATGACTGAAAAGTGGCTGGAGCATTGGTAAGTCCAAAGGGCATAACCAAAAACTCATAGTGACCATAGTGACAGGGAAAAGCTGTTTTGGAGATGTCCTAGTCCCTTACCCTGATTTGATGGTATCCTGAGTGAAGATCAATCTTGGAGAAGTATTTAGCTCCCCGAAGCTCATCCATGAGTTCATCAATTCTAGGGATGGGATACCTATTATTAGTGGTCTTTTTATTGAGTGCTTGATAATCGATGCACATTTGTAGTGTACTATCCTTCTTCTTGACCAATACTACTGAGGATGCGAAGGGGCTAGAACTGGGCCGAATATATCCAAGCTCCAGTAATTCTTTGATTGTTTTCTCAATCTCATCCTCGTATCTTTTGGGATTCCTATAAGGAGCGGTGATGACTGCTTGTGTCCCCTCCTCTAGCTCGATGATGTGTTCAAAGCCTCGGTTTGGTGGTCTACCTGTTGGAAGGTCCTGAAAAACCTTTTCATGTTTATGTAGCAAGGTTTGAATGTCGCTTGGGTGTTGTGTGTTGGTCTCTGGGGGTTTCCTAAAGGTGACAAAAAATTCTGCAGCCCATTCTATATCATCCTGTCAGAGTACTGCCTCCATTCTCTGTGACGAGGCCAGTTTTGGGGGATAAGTGTTCATGCCCCTCAAAACTACCCGTTATCCATCTAGCCCCTAGAATTCCATTACCATTGCCCTATAGTCCGTAGTGTATTTCCCTATAGAATAAAGCCATTGAAAACCCAATACAACATGAGTATCCGATACATCCACTACATAGAAGGAATCTGCCATCTGATAGTTAGCTAAGGTGACATTCAATTTTGGAATCTAGTAATTGCACTCCATGCTGGAGTTCTCGGCTACTGCTACAATAAATCCTTCGAACTTATCGGTCTGAATACCTCTCTTGGCTACCCAAGTGGAGTCAATGAAATTGTGGGTTGCTTCCCCATCAATCAATACTCCTACTTTGTGACCTTGTACTACTCCCCTTACCTTGAGAGTATGGAATCTTGGTACTTTAGATAATGTAGCAATGACTCCCTCTGGTGTATCACCCTGGTGTGATTCTTCCTTAGCTGCCCATAGTTCTTTTGTGGTTTCCTGCTCATATTCATCCTCATCACTATCCGAATATACCTCAATGTAGTGAGCCTTCGCCTTCCCTGCACACCTGTGTCCTAGTACCCATGGTTCTTGACAAGTGAATCATAGTTTCTTCCTTCTCAAATATTTCCTAGTGTCCTCGTCTAACCATGTTTTCTTGGGAACATCCCGTTGGAAAGGTTTCTTGTCCTTTTCCCTAACAGGAAAATTGGTTTTCACCGGGAACTTGTTTTTCGGGACTGAATCCTGAAGATATCTGGCTCTACTAATGGCATCCTGTAGAGTGAGGGGTTTGTAGGCTTCCACCCATCCTCGTAGTGGCTCTATGAGGGCCTCAGTGAATAACATAGTCAACCTGCTCTCTGATACATCTGTTACCATGACTGCTATCCTCTAAAATTCTAAGATGAAGGCTTCTGCACTACTATTCTGTTTGAGTTGAGCTAACTCCCTGAAATGTATCTGTGGATCCTTCCTGTCAAAACTCTCTATGTGCTTCTGAGTGAACTCACCGTAGGAGTGTATGGTGTTGTGACCCAATGTCACCAATCCATGGTACCACCACTCGTGAGATTCTCCATCCAGGTGGAGTGTAGCCAATTTAATGGCATTTGTCTCTGTCATGGGATTGAGTTGGAAATAGGTATCCAACTTTTGAACCCATATCCTTGCTGATCCTCTGCGAGTCCCATCAAAGTTCGGGATGGTGAACCTGCCCAAGGTATTCTGCAACTCATAGTTGTAATTGAAACCCTTGTTGAAATTCCTGGGCCTGTTCCTACTCTTCATGTTGCAGAAATCTAAAAAAGACATGGCAGCATGAAACTCATCCCCTAAGTCTCTATACTCCTACAAATGAGCCCAAAAATGCTCGCTAGGTTCTACTTGCATGACCGAACCACCTACTGTATCTGCTAAGAAGTGAGTCATGGTAGGCATGTTGGAAGGTCTGCTATATATGTGCTGAGTATTCTGCATATTAGTGTACGCTATCTTTCCACTGCTGCTTGTAGATCCCCGATCTACCGGTGAGGGAGGTGTATTGTTGGTACCTATTTCTGGTTACGATGATAATCTGTTGATTGCATTGAGCACATCTTTTTTCCCTTTTGCTAAATCTTGCAATGCAGATACTGAGTTGCGAAACTCCATTCTATCCTCCTCTTCTCCCGTTCCTTTCCCCTATCCGAGTGTATACCTATTTGTTCCATGTCTGAATTGGTATCTTCTAGTTGGATATCCTCAAATTCCCCTGTGTATCTACTCTTTCTCCTCCTATAGGTTGCAAAAGGGTCTCCCTCTGGATTCATCTATGTCTCATTTCTTAAGCCCACAGCTGGCCAAGAAGATAGCTCTGATACCACTGTAATATCCCAAATCATGATATTTTCTATTCCTATGCAAATATGCTGATACAACTGGGCATGCAAACTACCATACAAAAATCTCTATTTTATAGCAAAAATCAGGGTTAGGGTCTGTGATGCAGAATGAACACTTACCACTTATAAGCTGGCTGGACTGCTCTTGAGAGAGTATGCAAGCATCAAGAACTGAATCAGAGATGGACTGATATATTCTGGTTCCGGTGAAACCCCAGCAGCCAGAACCCCAGATCAAATAAGGGTGACGTTTTCAGTGAAGGAGGTGTCCGATGGAGCTACTGATTTGCAGGACTGATAGCCTTCCCGTGCCGGAGAGAATGCCTGGTACATGCGGAGTTTCGAAGGTCTCTAGGTAGGCTAGCAAATTGTTCCAGAGAGACAGTTGCTCACGCCCCCCTGATCTTGAAATAGCTGATAACTGCTCTGGATGAGCACGGTCGGATCTGATAATCACTAGGTACCGGAGTAAGATGTCGATGATGAGAATGGTGCCTGAGTTTTGAAGTAAAACTGAGATCTGAAGACCCAGCAATTGATTAGGGATTTCTGGCTGAAAACTCCCCTTACGGCTGCACACGCGTCCCTACAACAATCTACACCGTATACTGGATAACTATGAATGAATGTAAGAGCAAATGGTGAACCTGTATGGCTTACCCTGAATGAGACTAGGGCAGATATTTCACTGTCGAAACCCCACAAGTTGAAGACGCCGTCTCCAACCCCAACTGCTGTGCTGCTATTCAAGAGCTCCCAAAATAATGATCATCAAAAATGAAGTCTCCTTTCGCTTTAACCTCCTTTTATAACTTTCAACTGCGAAAACCCTAATCTTTGACCTAATTATGTCACTTTATCTTCTAATTTGTAGTTGACTTGCATGCATGCGCATGGAGACTTAAATGAGTGCATGCATCATTAAATAATGCTTGGATGGCATGCACGAAGGTGGCCTTTGGCCCCGGTGGCTCTTCTTGACCTAATGATGATGCCTTAGATTTTCTATGGATGGCATGAGTCCTTAGATGATTCCCTAACTGTCAGTAACCGCTCGAACCCACAGGAATCACATAGGTTAGCAGTTTTGGGCCTCAAGGCCTAATCAGAAGAGGACATTATAGTCTAGTGAGTAATAAATTAGATGACATATTTTTAGCCCTACCTTTTCTACCATATTTTGATTTTAATACATTATTTTTATATTTATTTTATTAAAATTTCTTTAAAACTCACTCTCATTATTTATTGTAATTAACGCACTTTACATTGAAGGTTACTATTTAATCACATCATAAAAGCTACAAATAAAATAGTTAAATATTTTTTTAAATTTTAATATAGGTATATATATATATCTCATCTCACAATATTTCTCTATTACAATATCACAATATTTCTTCATTACATTATTTAAATTTAAAACTTTAACATTTTCATAGATAATAATGTTAGTAGTAAGAGTAGTTACGCAACTATATCTTACAAAATACCCAAAAACTAATATAATAAGTAACATGTATGCCCCTTTATTTCATATTTATCCCACATTCATAATTCTCATTTGCTTTATTTTACCTCTATGACATGTACTGCTAAAATAAGGCAAATGTAAAGGGCGAGTAGAGAATATATCAGGTATTTGAGGGTTAAAATGGTGGGTGGATAAAATGGGAAGAGGATATGTTACCCATGATACATTTCGAAGAAGGTATATTTATTTTATATGGAGAAAATAAAATATTAATTTTATATTTTATTATATAACAAGTAATAAAACTTTATATATAAATATGAAATCCTACAAGTTAAGAGATAAAATATTCTTTTTATTAAGAAAAAGCAGAAAGTGTAGAATATTCTTATACATTATAGAAATACACTGTTATACATGAAAGCCCATCTCTCCCAACGTTGCAGCTCCGGATGTTGCGCTTTGCTTCATGAAATCCATTGACTATTTCTACCTCTCTGATAATTTAGTCTCGGCCAACTTTAACTCGAGTGCAATACCATGGCGTTAGTCTATTATATATTATGTGGGTTGTAATGATATTTTTCCATAACTTAGTATGATCGCTAAAACCATATCAAGCTAATTAAGTATGACTAGTGATCATGTATAAGTGGCCTTTTCATTTAGTCCACCAACACCTCTGATTTTTTACGTTATAAGAATAAATATGTATATCATGTTATTGTATATGTGAGTACATTTCGCTTTTCCACTTTGTCTTCATGGTATTGTGTTATTTCATAATATGTTAAGAATAATATTAAAATAACTAGTAATTATACCTAGAGGTGTAATAAAAGAACGTGGTGTTGCAAGTTAAGCAAGGAGATGTGGACATATACAACAAGAAAGACAATTTGAAATGTTGAACCACAAATTAAATAAAATCTTATGGTTGATACAATATTTTAAAGACATTATATTCTTTACATAATTGACCATTACATTATCAGGATTTCAAAAGTAATCATGAAAATTATTCTTCTCTCATTCAAATGACAATGGATTGTTAGTTTTTGTAGTTCATTGTAGAGGCATAAATTTATGGATCTATCTATTAATTAAATAAAAATTATTCAAATTTATAAAGAGAAACAATAAATAATTTATTTATACATTTCTTAAATGTGGATCATGAATATGGAATTTATGACATTTTGAATCACACCAAACATGTTCAAATTCTAATAACATATAAAAAAAAGGGTAGGTTAATGGACATCATTGGAAAATATCTCAAAAAAATATAAAGAAAAACTTAAAATTATCCAAATTCTAATAATATAAAAAAAGAGGGTAAGTTAATGGACATCATTAGAATTGCTTGGCTTTTATATTTGTAAACCTACTAAATTCTTAAATGTAAGAAATATGAATCAAATTATAATTTTTTCATAATATTATAAATCTTAATTTTTATTATGAATTTAATTTATCTTTTTCTAGATATATCCAACAATTTTAAGTTTTTCTAAATATATTTTTTTAAAAATTCCAAAAATATAAAATAAATTGCAAAATAAAATAATCTTTAAGTAAAAAACATAAAATAAATTGTAAAATAAAACACTATTTAACAAACTAACCTCTATATACATAAAATATAGATTACTTAATACAATACAAAGATTTGATAAGCTTTTCATCTCTTTAATACACAACATTTCGCTACTCTTCTCCATGAAATTATATTAAACATTGCCATTTCTCCACAATATTAGCTACATTATGATTTTAGTTTTGTGAAACAATTACACTTTAGTTTTAGTTTGGACAGAGCCTACTTCCTCCTCCGAAAGACATGAAATACAAGAGGGCGTCGTTGTTCTTTTCCTGAACACAACCATACACATCACATCAGCCGTGTGTTTGAACTCTTCTATTTTCTTGGATTTTAATGGAACAATTGCATACGCACCAGCCATCACCATCGATTAAATGTGGAGAAGCCTAGATACAAAAAATTATTATGATTGGTTTATTTCATGTACACATAAAATTTCCATCCTTTGGGAATTATGAAACCTTTCATTTCTATATAGAATGCATAGATAGAAACCTAGACTCATGGAGTTACCAACTCGTCCTAAACCCTGCGAGGGTAAGGGATTGCCTTTCCCTTAGGTTTCCAGCAACTCATTCCAGAGAAAATCGTATGGGATTGAACTATTTATGTAGCGCATAGTTCTGAAATCTAGCTTGGAGTTATCAGCTCGTCCTAAACCCTGCAAGGCCAAGGGACTACCTTTCCATCATGTTTCTAACAACTCATTCTGGAGAAAATCATATGGGATTGAACTATTTATGTAGCACATAGTTCTGAAAGCTAGCTTTTTAATTATGGGTTTCAAAATATTTTATATTTGGATTTATTTGGGAGAGCGACATCTGTCACTCTCAGACGGTTTAGCTGTCATAAAATTATGTTGTGATACTATACCGGTAGATACAAGTCTATGTTAACCATACCATATTGGTAATTTATTCAATGATTCGTTGTTTTGGGAAGACATGGGTATGTTGCTACCATGTTTTGCTCTAGTTCATCTCAAATATTGGTAATTTATTCAATGAGCCAAAATGATCAAAACATTAGGAATTGTGAATTAGGTAGATTGTGAATCAAGAAATTAAAGGAGCGCTATGGATGCTTTAAATTTGGCCTTAGTGACTGTGAATGGAAAATTGTTTTCAGAATCCCTGGGAGAAAGTGTAGGGACTTGTTTGGCAGTGGTCATCCTAAACAATGGAGGAATATTTAGATCCTTCCATGGCACAAGTCTTTAATACGACTCTCTTATCATTGTTGAATAAGAAATGGTAGTTTTGACTCTTGAGCACTCAAATAACAAATAACAAAGGAAAGAGAGGCTTATCATACAAATAATAGCTCACCACTGATGTTAACAATTGAACAAAGGAAAAGGTAGAAGAAGGAAAGGAACATAAATCCAGGATGGACAAGAGTCACAATTATTAAAGTAATTAGCAACGAAGCTTGGATTGTTAGTAATAATAATAATAAGGTATGAGAATGGAATCTCTAACATACGCTTAAGTTGTAATATTTTTGCAATGGAATCTTAAAGTTGCTTAAAGAGGTCTTCTACTATCTATTAAAAAATAACAAAAAATTGTGATGCAGACCCCAATGTATAGATAAAATCCTTGATTGAGTAATTCATCATGTCATTATTGATGAAGGTTAGGCAGTAAAATATTATTTCAAGATTAACTTTGCACAAAAAAGGATAATTGATTTTGATAAAGGCTGCTTGTTTGATGTATTGGGAAATTAAATAGAGGAGTTGAGCCTCTCGAGTGTTAAGAATGTCCTTAACAAGGATAGAAGTCTTTCTATACTTTGCATACATTAGAATACACTCCACATCATCTCATAACCAATATTTTTGGGAAGACAATGGCAATATGATGCATATATTATGCAAAATGTAAAAGAAAAAAACTATAGAAATGAGGCAGGGGACGAACTTCACAATGCTCGTGACATACAATTGGAGATTAATGCAATTGAGGATGAAGATGTATAATTAAAGACAACCATTTCATCTTGAAGTAATTTGATTTCTTATACATGAACAACATTCAAATGTAGCATGGATATGTTATATTGAAATACAAAACATTTGGCAGTCCCTAGGCTAGGCGTCTGCGATATTGAAGGAGGAAATCCATAACATTTGGCAGACCCTGGGCTAGGCGTCTACGATATTGAAAGACGAAATCCATATCATTTGGCAGTCCCTGGGCTAGGAGTTTGCGATATTGAAAGACAAAATCCATAACATTTGGCAATCCCTGGGCTAGGATTCTGTGATTCAATATTAGTTCGATTTCGAAGTTTAGAATGTGTTGGTTTTACGTTAACTAGCTCAAAGACTCAGAGAATCCCAAAGATGCACGAGTTTCATCAAAGGAAATTTCACTGTGTCTGCTAGATTAGAGAGACGACGCACAGAAGGGGGAATCTAGTGAATTTCCTTCAACAACCCCACGGAGCTAGATCTCCTCTAGTCCCTCTTCTTTGACTCCTCCATGACCTTATCGTAAATTGAGATAAGCGAGGAATCCCAGACGAAACTCTACGACGTAGAGAAATGGGTCTGGAGACCTCGGTCCTGGCAAGGGATCGCTGCCATGAGTGCTCACAGGGAAAAAATGGTAACGTTATTCATTGTGTAGGCTGTCGTAGTCTATTCCATGGAATCTAGGTAGGGTATTCCATCATTTTGCAGAGCTTAGCACACCATGAACACGATTTCTCTAAGGCGATTTGCAGTTTTCTCATCAATTTTGTGTAGTTACGTCAATTTCAAATCAGGTAGGCTATTCCATCATTTTGAAGAGCTTAGCACACCATGAATATGCTTTCTCTGAGGTGATTTGCATTTTTCTCATAAATTTTGTGTAGTTACATCAATTTCAATTGAGGTAGGCTATTCCATCATTTTGTAGAGCTTAGCACACCATGAACACACTTTCTCGGAGGCGATTTGCAGTTTTGTCATCAATTTTGTGTAGTTACATCAATTCACTCTGAATTTGTTGTGGCGTTATTTATGAGTTATGATTTTGCAGTGGATTTTTTTTCCTTTGTTCTCCGCGAACATAGTAACTATTTATGTAATACTCCAAAATTTCATAAAAAATTAAATTTTTTCTTATGACAATAAATGTTTACAATCGTCACTTAAGAGGGACATTTAACTGTTAACAGTTAACGTATTAAGGTCTAAACTAGAACTAAAACTAATTCCTTTTATTAAATTTTGTTTCTGCATACTTAATTATTTGCTTTCATAATTCAGAATTAAAGATTGATTTAGCAGGTGATATGAAGTAACATGAGTTGAAACATCTGTTTGTTTACTATGTAGTAGAGTTTGGTTTACTCTTTGTAAACATGAAGGAACTTCAGTTCATGTCCGAGGATTACTTATATTTTTAGCTAATGCAGTGAAGTGATGCTTCTTGTACAGGTCTTTTTACAGGTAATATTTTTTGTATTCCAGTTTTAGGATCGAGATTAATTATCTCAACTAGCATAAATTAAATGCTAGTATATTTGTTTAGTTTACAGCTTTGTGCAAAGGAAGGTATCGTCAAATCTGTGTATTTACTTTTATTTATTTATTCATAAGCATAATTACTTGGGAACTCAAGCACAACATAGAAATATATGTTTCCGACTTATCTTTGACTATAACCTATACCTCATATTTTTATCCAATTTTTGTTATATTACATCCTACATACAACTCTATGGAAGGATAAATGTTGCAACGTAGATATTTGCATTATAAAATTATTTATTACTAAGGTAATTGGTATGTATTTGTATAAACATTCATTTGAATGCCTCATAGGAAATTACACCTAAGTCTAGAGAATTGTCATCGGGTATATAAGAAATGTCATTTTTAACCATGAAACTATCGAAATCAGGTAGAGTTAATTTTCTTATTTTCCTATCTAATTGCCAAATGAAAATGCATAAAGAAAAACGTTATATAATTATATATGTATTATTACTTCTTTGGTTTTAGAGTATGAAGAGTTCATTACTTAATGAACCTAACTAACCCAAACTTTTGCATGATTTAAATCTCATTAAGAGATGTTATATAATAATAATTATTACCCTATTTAAGCAATTTTAAACTATATATTACCCTTACCCAAGAATTATGCTAAGCATCTCTATTCTTGTAATCTTATACTTGTAAGCCTTTTTTTTAACCAAGGTTCTAAACTATGTTACAAATAGTATTTTTGCATAATCCTAATACTTATCATAAGGGTGTTTGTATCCAATGTTAACAAGGTTGAAAAATATTTTGTAGGCATCACTTCAAGTGTAAAACTCCTGAACTATAGAGAAGACCCATAAAATTGAATTCAAAGTGGAGTCCATGTGGTTGTTGGTTAGTGGTTAGGGTTTTGGCTTTGGTAACTTCACTATAAACGTCTCCAAAACCCTAAAATCTCGCATTTTAACCTATCTTTTACTGCTGTGGAGAGTGCCGCAGGATTATGGCCTCATGGATTTACCATTGCTTTAGATCTGTGTATAGGCGCCTTTGTTGCCATTGCTTTACCTCTTCATGTAAAGGATTTCATTGCCATTGCTTTGCCTCTGCGAGAGTTTTCCTTCGTGCGTTTGTCCAAATGCAAGAGTCTATATGGAATAACAACGTGGTCTCAGTTTTGGTTTCAACATGGCCTTGGATGTTGGCTTAAATCATCTTGTTGAGGTGTTGGCTTACTTTCTTCTCCTTCCTAGTTGCTAGGGTAAGAGGTTTTCACTTGGCTTGAATCATTGTAAATCCAAACTATTGTGCGGCCGAGGGTGATTTCTCTAGGTAAAATCATTTTGTTCTTTTTTTTTATGCAATAGCTGTAATATTTCATTCTTAATAATGAATTTTATTTCAAATAAAGACTTAACATTCTATATTTTGATAATGCAGGTATTTCTATAGGTGTTACTAGGAGCTGGGTGGCATAAACTGCTTCAGGAGGAAGTTCTCCATGCTACTCAACCAACCGGTAAGCCTTGGTTCTTGCCTGAGGTTACTTCTGTGATGGTGTGTGGTTTTTAGATGACTTTGTTTCACTTGATTCGAAACTGCTTGGCTGTGGCTACATTGTAATAATACTTGTTTGAGAAGGACGTATGGCCATGGCTTGGTTTTACTTACAGTTCCTTGGATAGGGCGTAGACTATTTTACAAAAAACAAAACTTGTGAAGGCCACTGGCCGTAACTTTGTCTAGTTGGTTATTAAATATGTTGAGATAGGTTTTGAAATATTATGTGTTTTGATTAACTTTGAAAGCTTTGTTGTGTTGGGAGCCTTGTTTTTGGCATCGAACTGTGGTTGAAAAGAATTGCTGGTAGACTTGGATTGTGGGGTTTTTCCTCGTTGGATAATTTAGTCTGTATGAGTTTTAATTTAATGGAATTTTGAAAAACCTTAATGTTAAATACCCGTGTCTCAACAATGGTTTGATAAAGAATTATGGAAGAAATTTTATTGCTGTTTAAGTCCATAATTTCGATTTTTATTTAGAAGGAGGAAATTCTTTAGGGTATTAATATTAAAAACTAATTCTGAGTAAGAAAAGAATAAAAAGAGAAGGGTTTGTTAATACAACCTGATCTCTACTGTGTAATTGGATTGGGAATTTAAATTTGTCTTTTTTTATATTGTTTTAGTGTATACTCGATAAATAGTTTTAATACTATTTCTGTATAATTTTTATTTTAATTCTGTGCATTTATAATATGGATATCATAAAGGGTTATATTTAAGAGAAAGAGGGTAAACTATAAAATCCCTAATGTGGGAAGAGAAAGTAAAAGAAAAGTAGTTGACAGTTTTCCTAAATTTAGGGTTTGTAATTTTATTTTAATTTAAAACCCTGCATTATTAATTGTTTAACTATAATGTGTTTATTATTTGATGTTTACTTACAGTATTATTAAAAATTGATTAAATGTTAATGCCAAACCTAAGTGATTACTATTCTTCATTTTTATTGTTTATTAACTATTCCAGTTTATGTTATTTTTCTATTCCTATAATATTTAATAACTATGTATACTTATATTATAATAAACTAGGCTTATAGCTAGTAATTAATTACTGTGTTGAAAACAACACAGTTACACAAACTGTGTACTAGTTTTTAAAAGACCTTCTTTTATGATAGTTCTTGTTTATCTTTTTAATAGGTGTATTCTAACCAAGGAAAATTCTGAACATTCCTATAAAGAATCTATAAAAAATTAAACAAACATAATCCCATGTTCTTGTTTTGATTTATCCATCAGAATACCTTCTTGAAGGTATGGAAAAATACAATTAGGTATTTTATCCATCAGTAAATTTGAAATTACCGTAATCATTCATTCTAATCCATATCTAATCCAAAATTCATCTATCTTTCAATAGTAAAATATTTTCTCCTAGTAATTTTAATAATAGATGAAGGAGACACATATATATATATTATTTCTTAAATTCATTCCTTCTTGTTCCTAAGCTTGCATAGATAAATTAGAAATAACATGTAGAACCTGGCAATATAGCAGAGGAGACAACAACTTAAGGAGCTCATTCCTCCTAACCAACTCCTGAAGATAGTTGAACTGCAAATCTTAGGACCCTCGAGCTTGTCTACTGGTCCACCTGGTTCAAAGAACTGAGTGAGAGAATTGGTTTAGAAACCTTTGCAACTCCACAGAGTAATCAACATTAATCTTTCTGCCTATATTAGTAAGAACTCAGTTCAAATCAACTGCACTAGTTCAGAACTTCAACACTTTTCACTCAAAAAATTCTGCTTGTCCCCTCCATCGAATTTCTTGTGCACTAATTTCACTTAGAAATTTCACAAGTAAAGAATGAGCAGCCTCAGCTGAATTGAATGGGAAGTTTTATTAGCATGCCTAGGTCTTTTAGGTCAGTTTTCACTTAATGAGCCACCTGCTCTTGTTCCACTTTCATGGGGAACATGACCACCAAAATAGGGAAGTTGTAATACCCTAGTTCTTAAGCCCCATACTTATGATCCTTCATGTGACTTATGTTCTCTTGCATTATGGACTTATGATATTTTATATGATTGTGGAATTTTTCTCCCTTTCATGATGAATTTAATTAAGGAATTATTATTAATGTTTGATAACATGACCTTGTACTTTGGAGTTATTATTAATGTTAATGTTATTACTAGAATCTTTGTTATATTTGAATGTTGTTAATGATTGATTAAATAAACAAATGGCTCAACAAAGAAAACTAAAAGAGTATGGGGGACCATGGATTCCAAAAAGTGAGGGGGAATGGGGACATCCCTAGCACCTTATAACTTATTGTTGAATTAACTTTGTCCATCCCAATTCATATTTGCATCTTGGTGAGATTAATAATGTCCGTCACCCAAACCTTGTACAACAAACCCTATTCTCGATAATTATGGACTATGGAGATAATTTTGCATATTGTGCACACCTTAGTGGGCCAATATTGCATAGGGATCCCTCCTTGGAATAATATTCCCTCACATTTATGTGTTTATGGTCATTTATGAGCCCTTTCCTAGTTTTTAGGACTGTAAGCTGTTTTCTAGCTTCCACTCTTACACCATGCATTGATGATCCTATTTTTGTGCTTCCATGATATTTATGACCCCTTTGGATTCCCTCTTTGACCTATTTCGACCTCTTTTATGTTTTGTAACCCCCTTTGTGCATTAGTGTGCCTCCATGTGCTCTTCATGGCTCCACTCCTTAGTTTTTGGGTAACTCCTCCTCATGGTGCTAATTCGGGAAAGGGAATCTTTTCATTAAGCCACTACTCACTAATTAAAGTTAATTCTCCATGATGAAGTTTAAACCTTAATTATCTCTAATTTGGGTTGATCCATTTGGGTTTGAATGGTCCTCCTTATGCTATAAATCCATATGCTATCTCCTTGTTGAAGTTAATCTTGAGCTTTAGACCATGTGATTTATGTTATCTGCCTGTGTTGGGAAGGTTAATATTATTAAGAGTGTGTTGAGACTTAGAGTGAGTCTATTTGTTCCCTTTGCTTCCATTATATCACTCTACTAGTCCAGGTTCTCACACAAGAAGCCAATAAATGGGAATGGCGGGCTAGGTCACATCCCATAGGCAGTGGAGATGGACATGAAAGTAGTAGTGGGAAGCATTGTGTCTCTCGAAAGAGGTATTTTTGAGAGTAGTGAGACTAAGTGAGAATATACCCATGGATCCATGGTCTCAGCTCAAGGGTGACTTGTTCAAGCGAGGAAGGCTTGGTGGTGTCTACGGCTAGGAGGAAAGTTGTCATACTGTAGCTAGTTGCTTATATTTTGAGATAAGTATTTCTCTTATGTTGTGTTTTCATTACATTATTTTATTTGGTATATGTGTAATGATGGCTGATTGGTTGTTTGAGTGTTCATGTATTTAATGTCAGGATATACATGGAGGAAGGATGAATCTCATGGAATTTAGTTTCTATTCTTGTTACCTTCTTTCTATTCTTCTTCTTCATAACCAGAAATTGTATTTTTGGCTCTATTTTATTAAGAGGGGCGCAACCATATGATCTGGTTAGACCATATATGCTCATTTCTAGGTTGTGAGACCTGTTCCATTGTGTCCGAATCAGCGTTTCCAGTAAACAACACCTTTCATTTCATTAAAAACGATTTCCGGATGACCAAGATATGTTTGTTTTGGTCCAATAGCTTTCTGCTGCCAAGAATGCTAATGTTCCGTGTGTGCAGGAAAGGAAAAATATTATGAGAATGTTGAGATAGGTGCTCAAGGAAACAAAGGCATCCATGAATAACATGGCTCATCTGTTGATTTCAAGCTTACAGAAGAACAATTCCTCTATTTACTAATATCTATTATCAATGCTGGCTACGAAACAGTTTCCACCACAACCATGATGGGTTCCTTATTATCTCCTTATATACTCACTGTATTTCTATGTATTTTTAAATGGATGGGAATATTTAAACCAATATGGAGAATAGTTTATCGCGATAAATTATCTTATGGTTCTCTGTGTGAGAAATTCCCCATCACTCCCATTCAAAAACACCCCAGTACAAAAAAAAAAACCAAAATGGAGATGATCACGAAGGATTATGTGTGGATTATTACAAAGGGTTTTAGCATCGTTCTGGATGTCTTGAACAAATCGAAATTGCTTCCATGCAAGGTGTTCTGGGAACCAGAACTTATATGCCAATTTTCAATCAATCGCTTGATTTTGGTCGCAAGTGGAAGTCACGGTTCATAGCTGAGAAAACCCACCCTTGGACATGATTGTTCTGGAGGAAAAATCATGGCGAATTTCTTTAACAAATATACTTCAAACCCATAAATTTGTTGAAAATACATAGATGTAAATTGTCACATACCCCAAATTCCAAAAAAAATTTGTGTTTTAGGAGACACTATGTTTTAATTTTTTTATAAAGTTTGTAATTAATGACCAAGTAGGGTCAAGGATAATTGCATTTAATTGTTGAATATTTTATTACTAAATAAATAAAAGATGAGACAACATCTTAAGGAGGTTGTTAAATGAGTGTTTTACTGGCCACTTGGTGGAATAGGCTGGGTTGAGAGCAGATTAACAATTGGCAGCATCCTCAGGGAAGGATTATGGCCTCATGGATTTACCATTTATTTAGCTTTGTGTATAAGGGCCTTCATTGCCATTGCTTTACCTCTGCGTGTAAAGGATTTCGTTGGCATTGCTTTGCCTCTGCGAGAGTTTTCCTTCATGCATTTATCCAAATGCAAACTCTATATGGAATAGCAGCGTGGTCTCAGTTTTGGTTTCATCGTGGTCTTGGATGTTGGCTTAAACCATCTCATTGAGGTGTTGGCTTACTTGCTTCTCCTTCCTAGTTGCTAGGGTAAGAGGTTTTCACTACGGCTTGAATCATTGTAAATCCAAACTATTGTGCGGCTGAGGGTGATTTCTCTAGGTAAAATCATTTTTCCCTAAGGATGCTGCCAAGTGTCAATCTGCTCTCAACCTAGACTATTCCACCAAGTGGCTAGTAAAACACTCATTTAACAACCTCCTTAAGATGTTGTCTCATCTTTTATTTATTTAGTAATAAAATATTCAACAATTAAATGCAATTAAATGTCATCATCACGTTTTTTCAGGTATTTCTTGTTTTTGGGGTAGCGGGGTCGATCAAAAGTATGCTGAGTGGGTACTCGTTGGATGTAGAATTTAATTCCACATCCAACAAGCTCTCCCGATCGAAATTTGAGTAAAAACACGGGGAGATATGTCGAAAATACAAACAAAAAAGTAGTTTTTTTTATGATACCTATCCCCAAATTTATATTAAAAAAGTGTTTAAGACCTATACGGTATTTCAAATTTAAAGCAATTTCATTGGCTAACACATGATGACATGGAATTTGAATCAAAGTTAAAAGACCCATTTTGAGTTGAAATTTCCTCTAATGCAGTATGGGATATTCATTAGCTTTGAAGTTTCAAATATTGAATCAACAAAATCCACCTAAAACATCAACCATTTATGATGGAATAGCCTATGTGAACCATGGGTACAATTTTCATGATGATAAGAGGACTGTTAAAGAGCAGGACATTATTGCAGGATTATTTGTAGGTATTGAGGTTCAAGAGAGGAAAATGGATAAAACATCATTTAGGTGTTTAAACCCTATCCATCAATACGAAAATACCAATATAAATCACTCATTAAAATTAGCCAGGCATTGGAGACCTCCCAACTGTAAATTCATGGGGGGAAACTAAATGTTAAAGGGAAAAAGAAAGATACAAAGAGATTCAAAACCTGGAATCATGGAGTTATCGGCTCATCCTAAAACCTGCCCTGTGAGGCGAAGGGATTGCCTTTCTATCATGTTTCTAGCAACTTATTCCGAAGAAAATTAGTATGGGATTAAACGATTTATGTAGCGCATATTTCTAATGGAAACAAAAATCATTCAGAGGTAGATGGAGGCAGGCATCACCACCTAAGAGTGTCGGCAGGGAAGGGATTGATGTGCATTTAAGGGAGCAGGTGCTAGTTTAAATGACCATCCTTTCAATTGACAGAAATTCCAGGCAGCAGATCAAGATCAACTGATCAACGAGGCAGATTACCCCAATCGTCAGATGAAAGCATCGTACGGATGAAAAAAAGAACATTAAATTCGGGGATTTGACTCCCACTTGTTGAAATGCCTTACGACGTAATTATAATTCAAATTTAATTATGATAATAATTGTTATTAAAATTTAATTTATTAAATAACCTACTTTAAAACTTTTACAAAATAATATTTTAATACTAAATTTTGTTTTTAACTTTTATATATTTTGATACAATGACTAGAAATAACCCGTGGAATAGGATATAGGAGTTTAAGGTTCCTTTTGAGTTGAGAGATCCAGTGATAAGGTTATATGAAAAGGTCATTTCCAAGTTTAAGAATAATGAGGGGTGGACAATGATATAAATTGTAATATAGGAGTTAAACAAGGTTTCCTCCTCTCCCATACCCTTTTTGGCATTTACATTGATAAGTTATAAATTTACATTGATAAGCCAAACAAATGTTTAGAAGAAGCACGTTGCGCCAGTACAATTTTAACTGGGATAGTTATCATCCTCCTACTTTATGCTGATGATATTGTTCTTATGGCAAGGCATCCTTTTGAATATTTTTGCTCTAACATGAGTATCACTATTAACACTAACAAGAAAAAAATCATGATTATAAAATCTAAGAAAGAGACCTATGCAATTTTTATTTGTGATAATAGAAATCTAAAGGAAGTGACTTTTTACAAGTATCTCGGAATTGATATTCATCACAAACTCAATTGGAACTATAGCATTGAGAAAATGATTGATGGAGGGTGGAAAGCTTATTTTGGTCTTGAAAATAACTGTAAATCAACCAATCTGGTCATGTGGGATAAAAAGAAGTTCATCTTTGAAACTCCTGTCATCCCTGCTATCTTGTATGGTTATGAAGTATGGGGGTGCAACATTTCTAGAGAATATTGGAGGAATATTGAGCAAATTCAGAAGCATTTTATAACTTATAACCTCAAAATTAAAAGTAATACACCTTATCCTATTCTCCTCATAGAAGTGGGTATTTCCCCCATTGAGAGCATTGCTATGACTAGGTACCTGATGTACAAGCATAAGATAAATAACATGGGAAATGAGAGACTTCCTAAAATTACTTTAAACTCAAGTTAAAACCAACTACGCATCAAGCGGTATTGATGTAAAGATACCATGGCTTGGTTAAACCATTGGGGAATTAATAAAAATGACATTTTGCAGAACATTGACAGTGTCAAAAATATTATTGCTTCTAAGTTTAAAGAGAAATTCTGGTGTGAGGAAAATTTAGCGGTTAAGAGAAAAGTAAGATACCATAAGGAGGTCGTTAATCATAACTTGGAGGATCAGAAGTATCTCTCGGTAGTAACTAGATCACCGAAGAAATTAATATAGCCAAGATTAGAATGAACTCTCATGAACTCCATAGTTAAACAGGGCGTTGGTCTATTCCTAAAACTCCATGGCCAGAAAGGGTTTTCCATCTATGTGAGTCTATGAGCGTTGAGGATGAAAATCACTTTTTCTTAGAATACCTTGCTTACACCCACATTATATCTGAGTTTCATAGTATTTGCTACAATACAAACTTTATAACCTCCTAACTTGCCAAAACTATAGTGATCTTGGAAAGCTTCTTGGCAAGCTTTTTGAGCATAAGAACAAGATTTTAAAGTAAACCAAGTATTTTCCTTCTTAAGATCTGATAGTCCAAAGTTGAGTTTCATAGTATTTTCTACAATACAAACCTTTATAACCTCCTAACTTGCCAAAACTATAGTGACCTTGGAAAGCTTCTTGGCAAGCTTTTTAAGCACAAGAACAAGATTTTAAAGTAAACCAAGTATTTTCCTTCTTAAGATATGATAAACCAAAATTATAATGTGAATTTTTAAAATAATTTAATTATCATAATAAATATTATAGAAATGTTGACTTTCACATATTCCTAACTAAAAATATTAAAGATATTAGGTTAATTAATTAAAATTAATAATTTAATTAGCATATTAAATATTATTGAAAATTGTTAAATTTAACATATACAAGTTCAATTTTAAATAATTTAATAATTAAATGCCATATTAAATATTATGGAAAATTGTTAACTTTAACATATTCTATATTTTTCACAATTTTAGAAAAAATATTTCAATGCTAAACTTTGTTTATTAGAGTTTGGTATTTTCAATAATCAAAATTCACCTCACATTATTTTTTCTACAATAAAAGTATATATATATTAAAATTAAAAAAAAAATGTATTAAATTGAATAAACATAAATATAATTATAAAATAGATTTATATTAAATTTTACAATCATTATTAAAAAGATTGTAAAATTTGTCCAATATAATAATTTACAAAACTAAAAATAAAGGAGTAGTAATCATCATCATCATTATCATCATCTTGTTCTTCTTATAAAAGAAGACGACTTATAAGATTCCTTATTGGTAGCTTGAAGCTTAAAACCTTTGCTGCAAAAATAACCCTGGTCTTCTCAGTTATTTTTCATGGCCCCGATGTGGGGAGGGGGCAAGTCTCCGTCCTTTCGAAATGTTGTACTCTCACCTTCAACTTATACTAAGTGATGGATCTCAATTTTTTTAGGAAAAGGGTCGAAACCCCTCTTCAACCAAAGACATGCCAAGTTCACTGAAGTAGGTTTCCAAGCCGGCCTCTAAAGGGAACTACCCGAAAGATGCTAATATTCCTTGTTTGGAAGTCACATCTAGTAAACTCAGTATCTACCGCCAACACATGAAAGTTCATGCCATGATCTATAAATTCATGGAGTTTTAGCGCAATGAACTTGCTCTATAGGGTTGGATTGCTCATAAATGGAAACCAAGGGGCGAGATAGAACTCAAGTTGGGTTCAAAAGGGTATTTCACTACCATGGTCTCAAACTAGGAGGATCACAAACATGTGGTTGAGAAAGATACCTATTTATTCAACAATTATGGCTTATTTATGAGATATTAGAAGGACAATTTTAGTCGAGATTGAGAGGATTTCTCAGAAGTTCTAGACTGGGTTCACCTCTACTCTTTGTCATAGGAGTATTAGAAGGAAAAAACCTAATGGGTATGGGTAACACGCCAACTAACTGAGAATTGGTCCTCTCTCTATATTGACTTCATCATATTTTTTATCTCTCTATCTCTATTTCATCATTCACAATACAATATATAGGTATTATGTAACATCCAAAATCCTAACTTATTAACTCAGATTAGATTACAATCCTAATTCCTTAAACTAGAATTAGTTTACAATGTGCCAAAACCATTGGTCAAAATAATACATAAGATTCAACCAAAAATAATTTTCTTAAGAGATTCACTCACAAAACCCTAAATGGGGGCTTGATAGGATGTGAGTAAGTCTACTTGCAAATACTGCAACACATATCCAACATAAAACACACTATGTAATGTACCCAC
The DNA here is from genome assembly GCA_001517045.1 of Pseudotsuga menziesii. Lineage (NCBI taxonomy): Eukaryota > Viridiplantae > Streptophyta > Pinopsida > Pinales > Pinaceae > Pseudotsuga > Pseudotsuga menziesii. The sequence goes on along the minus strand of LPNX010924252.1, from coordinate 89,153 downwards.
TAATCTTTGTTCCATGTTAAGGCTATGGGGCACCCGACTGAATTTGACCTTTGAAAATTTTCTTTATGATACCAATATTTATTTTTAATACATATTTGTGTACAATAACAATGGAAGCATGTACAATAGACTTAACTAATTAATTACAATGCCAAAAATTATTTCTTCCATGCATATATCCTTATGTAGTATGGATTAATTCCATAAACCCAAAATTGAAGAAACTAGAATATAATCATTTGTATAAGAGAACATGAAATAAATAGAATTCAATAAACAAAATTATAATAATTTCACTCAAATACAAATTCAACGCTTATCTCTATGGAACATTCCTCCAATTGAGTATGAATGAATGGCGTTCCTCCCATCCTTAGGCATTTTTTCACACTAAATTTCTCTGTGATAGAGGAAACCCTCGTTTTAAGGGTATCATTCCATGGGGGTGAATATTCTTAGGAATTCTACTTAGTCCATAACTCATAAACTCTTTGTTACCAAATCCCCTTCTACATCTATCCAAGTCAACCAACACTCTTCCCCCTTAGCCTACACAATACTAGGAATGGGATTCCTTCTTTGCATGTAATCCCTTAGGCTATCCCAATTCCTCTCTAGTGATCCAACATAGGTTGGCTAGGAAATATCACTATTGGGAATCCACAAATTCTTAGTTGTAGGCTAGGTTCCTTGTCCCAAAGGCTCGACCACCAATAACAATAATTTCTTATGGCAATTTTTTATTATCATGCATGGAATTTTAATTCTTAGCTTAATTATATTTCTCCCTCTATAACATACCCCTTTCCTCTCTGCATGCATGGTCATAGAAAAATGATGATAAGAACAATGCCTCTCTAAACTCAATTCCCCACTTTTAAATGCATCTTCTCAACTTTCCATGTGACTCATGAGTAGGAGTCCATTTTCACTTTTTAATCCACTCCGAAGATAATAATTAGTGATTAACTCAAATACCATAAAGATGGATTATAGGATTTAGGATATGTTTTTAACTATAGTTTACTAGGAAGACTATCAAATCAGGCTATATAACTCACAAAGGTAATCTCCTCTTATCCCACTTTCACTTCTCCCACTTGTGGAATCATAGCCCCTCATCTCTTCTTTGTTTTCTATTTTTTTCCAACTAACATGTACTTTCATATTATATATAATGTACATTGTTATATTATCTTTAATATGGTTTATAGCCATTTCATCTAAATGCAAAATTACATTCTAGGGTAAAAAACAAGGTGTTACATTCTCCTCCAACTTAATTTATGCATAGTCCTTAGTGCATTTTATCACCATAAACAAGCTTCAGATAAAAAATTAAAGATAAATATGTATATTCCTATTGCATAGAATCCTCTATCTCATATGTCATTTCTTCAGTGCCATAGTGGGCCCATTAGACTTTTAATTTCTTTAATGTTTGGTTCTTGATAAATGTGAATTTACTGTCTAAGATGCATGTTGTTGTTACTTCCATATCTCCTTCTAGTTGTACATGAATAAAATCCCAATGAATGAAATTATTAAGATCATGTATATACTTTTTCAATAGTGATATATGAAACATGGTATGAACTTTTATAAAAGCATATAATTCAATTTCACATCTAATGGGTAGGCTATCACAACAAGGATCTCAAACAACCCACAATATATGTTGCTAATTTAGAGCATCTTCCCAATTTTAAGGAGTTTTTCTTTGATGTAACTTCTAAATACACATGCTCCCCAAACCTAAAATATCTTGATATTATTCCCTTGTCTGCATATATTTTCTACATATCGTATGTTGTCTTTAAATTTTGCTTGATATTAACATCACCATATGAGCCAGGTGGTACTATATTCAAATCCTCAAAAGTTTTGAGTCTATTAATATATAATGGACAACCCTTTACTAACTCATTAATCTTCCTTTTTGTTCTAGTAGCCATCTAAACCATCCATGATTAATCATGCTCACTTATTTTGATATGAAATATTTCAACAAATTAAAAGCAATATAGCTAGGGATTGCTCCTAAATTAATTAAAATGGCAATAGTTTGATTTGCAATCTTACCTTCAACCTTAATAAAGTTTGACTGGTGATCTACCTATTGATTGCCCAAGGTTAAATTGATTCTAGGAATGTTTTTGATCACATCTTCCATTGTCAGTTCTTCTTGAAGATTGTGCACAACCCTGATTTTATCTTCCCATTGAGGACAATATCTGTACAAATGATCTCCTTCACATCCCCAAGAATTGATTGGCCGCCTTGTTCTTTTTCCTATAGACTCTATTGTCTTGAATCCACTCTGAGATGGTTGGCTTGGTTTATATGTATTATAATTTTTTTTGAAGAAAGGAGGGTTAGAGTCTTTCTTTCTAATCCTTCTTATATTTCTTCTTACCTCTCCAATACTTTTAAAAATACGCTCTTCTTTATTTTTGGTCACACATGTATTTGTCTTTATTAATTACCTCTTCTGGAGAACTGAGCTCATGGAATTGAATTTTATCACCATAGAATGTAGACATTCCACTTATAAAATTGAAAATATTTACCTTATCATTCTTAATGAACCCAACATATCTCAATAATTCTAAAAACTTCCTCTAATGTTACTTTAGATTCATATTTCCCAACTTTATTTCAAGGAACTCCTCCATCTTCTTGTCATAATACTGTTCCGATATGTACTTTTTCTGGAAATACTTCTTGAAATGTTTCCATAAAATCCTCTTCTCATTAATTTTCTTCACTTGAGTAAGTTGATCCCACTAGATTAAGGCCTTTCCTTGTAGATTGAAAATGGAAACTCTAGCCTCCACGTTAGATGAGTAGTTGAGCAATTGAAGGTGCTTCCTCATCCCCATTAGGATTCAACATATGATTTGTTCTTATTTTCACCATCAAAGTGGGTGGTTTAATATTTCTAAATTCTCCTTGCACCACCTCTTGTACATGTATTCTGTTTTGATGTCTAAGTAGGCACATATGTATGATTTATTGGTTGCATGAGATGGTGAGTAGTGATGTTTATGAGTCCTAGTAGAACCTATGGAGTGCTTTGATATTTCACGGGATCTCCTCCTTGAATACTCTTTGTCCTCTTTCTCAAAAAATGAACCAAATCAAATTTTCATTTGCCTCTACAACAAGTTTAAGATTTGCATCAACTAAGTGTTCAATTGATTGTGATGTTCCTGAGCCCTTAAAACTATTTCATTATAAACTAGATACAGGTCTATAATTCCATATTCAAAATCTTCATTGTTTCCACTAGATCTAACAGTTCAATACTTCCTTTGTTCCCATTAGATTCCATCTCTTCATTATCAACTATAATATCTAGACCTTTGACCTCTTATCCATGGTTGTAGATTTTTCCCTTGTTTCACTTTTCTCCTCAATATTGGTTTGGGAATTTGATTTGTAATTTCCCTTGATGTAACTTTGTATCTATAATGTATCAACACAATTCATCTTTTACATTTACCTCATTTTAAAAATTCTGAAAATTTTCTTTTATAGATAAGCATTTTGGAAACTACTCGTATGGTAATTTGTCAAATCAGGGCTACATGATGCCCTGTTTTGTGTAGTTTTTGGAAAGATATGAAGAAAATACTCAAACATCATTAGCTTTCCAATGACTGTAATCAAAATCATATCCAATCTTAGAGATAAAAGTTACATCCCTCCAAAGTTAGCGATGTTGCCCAATTTTGTACTTTTCTTGTAGTTGCACTAAATCTCAAAGACCAACTTCATCCATTTCTAGAAGAAAATATGAGGAGAACCAATAGACATTTTGTATTGAGAATTAATAGAGTATACGATTGTGAGTACTTAACAACTTCCAAATCCTTGATATGATGCTACAATAATTTTTTAATCTAGAATTGCTTATTTTGTCCCTTCTGCACTTCTTCCCAACTTGGAATTCTTTGCAAAAATGACTATCTCAAAAATAGATAGAAACAAGAGAAACTTCAATTGAAAAAACTTGTTTTGATTGTTGAGAAGGTAAAATTGCAAGGAATTTTTTTTTCCTAGTTAGGACATCTCAGGTCGCTTTTATCTCCTCCAAGTTTTCCAAAATCTCTAAAACGTCTCCTATAGTAGTGGGTTTTAACCTATTTCTACCTCGTCACTTCCAACCCCTTCAAATTTAGCCAATTCTCCACTAGGTATCTTTGTTCATATTCATAGACTAACCTATGAAAAATCCATCCCAAATAGGGACCCTAACAACAAAAATTAGGTTCAGGTCCTCGAAAGCCACTAATTCCCAATTTTTGAAAATGTGGATATGATTCAACCAATATCTCTCTCTAGAAATTTCGTAGTCCTCCTCACAGTTGAGCAATTTTGTCAAATTATGACTTTGTATGCTCTTATTATGGCCATCACAATATTTTGGCTCCAATTATTTTTATCTTTTCCAATTTGTTACATGGCATGAAACTTTGTTGCTAATGTGGTTGTGGGGTCTTATGTGTCATTTACTACACCCAATGTGTTATGAGCCTTGGCTTCCAAGTCACCTTTCCCTATCATTGTGGCCCTTTGTGCTTCTTTTCCATTGTCACAAATCCTGAGAGTGATGTGACTGGGGTGGTCCTTATCTTTTCTATATGACTCTTCTCAACGTTCTCACAAGATCAATGATCTAGATTAATTTTAGAAGTGAACAAAGTCGACTATGTACATGACCCTTACCTCCCAAAATTTCAAATTTAACTTTACACGTGGCACACTCTCATCATTTTGGAAATTAAAATATGGTTTTCAAAACCATACTGTATGGTTTCTAAACAACTTGACACCATCACCAAAAATTTTCCCTTTTTATTCCATGTATAATGAGTTCCACCAAACTGGTGGAAACCGACGATTCATTTGGGAGTGAAGTAATCATGTAACTATTGTGTAGTTTACTTCTTGAAATACATATGCATTGTAGATTGTAAATAATCCTCATCTGTTTGATATTTTTACGGTGTAACTTATGATTAAAACATGATTAGTTCTACTTTTGAAAAGAGATTACTAGTAGTTGATATACACCATTTTTCCACCATTATATTTAAGCAATGTGCATTTTCTTCCAAAATAGATTCCACTAGGACACATGGAAGTCTCACAACCATTTTGGAACTTGATAAGTGGTTTCCAATACCGCTTCCTCAACTTTCAACACAACTTACCACCTTTGTTGAAAACCACCTATTCAAATTCTCTTGTCTTGGGTTCCAATAGACATGTGGCACACATATGACCATTTCGAAGATCGAACATGTATGTTTTTAAGGGAACCTTCATCTTGAAAATTGCACACAAATAGCTCATAATGGCTCTCCAATTGGTAAAAAGTGAAAATGGTAAGTTTTTTCACTGTTCACTAGTTTTTATATGAAATATTTTGGGCTTTTATTATATTATTTCAATTATTTTATTAATAATTACCCTTAATTAGTCATTAAAAACTTATTTTTGAATCTTTTGGAGGTCTAATAGTCATTTAAAAGGTTTTGCAGGGACGAAAATTGAATGTTTTTGGTTATGTAAGAGTTTGTTTTTGAATTTTTCATACTTACACAAAATGGAAAAATTCATTGAGCGCTAATTTCAAAATCTTGGTCGCGCTCTTTACACCTAGTACCAAATTTCCAAGTCAAATTTCGCTTCTTTTTAGGCTCGTTAAACTCATTTATCGTGAAAAGAAACTCTAATGGAGTCTTTTTTAAGCTCTTTTCAGACTCCTTAAATGTGAAAAGATCACCAAGCAAACTTGATACGTTCACGCTTGTAAAAGGATTTGAATGATCTCCTCGTCAGTGGTAGGTTATCTCCTTTTTGGATCGATTAGATCTATTTACGAAAAAGGAACACTCTAGTTGATCTAAGCTAGAAGAGTTCTCTTGTGCATTATTTTATACTTTTTTAGGCTCTAGGGACTAAATCATACGAAAAAGGACCTTTTGGAGTCTCCTTCTGGTTTTGTTCAGACTTTCTAAACATGAACGGTATCGAGTTAACTTTCAATGGACTTGTTAAATTAAACACTGAGAGATCCTCTTTTGGGAATGAACCCCTCATTTCTCAGGTTGATGAAACATATGAGAATGGAATTATCTTATGATAAGCTGCAACGAGTGTTTGTTACCCTCTTTGAACTCGTAAAAAAAAAGAGAGGAACTCATCAATCATGATGGGGAAAGTAGTGGAAGGGAACTATATTTCATTTGCAATAACGACAGTTGTTAGTCACTTTGGAACATGGCACTTGTTTGCATTTAATTAAGTCAATTGGGTATTCAGTGTTTCTCTGAGTCGATCCACTTTCATTATTCATGGAACTCCTTTGAGTCTTTCAATGAATGTATTGTCCATCGTCGCATTATGTCTTGGTGTCTGTCTCATCAAGTCAATGATGCCAAGTCTTCATTCATGCCTCATTATGTTCAAAAGAGAAATTGTCTTGATATTTTACACCTATAGTCAAAATAATCTTTGTGTCAGTTACTTTTGATTCAGTCCTATGGTTACATCATACTTAAATTCCAGAACTTTGTTCTGATTTTCGTGTCATCGATGTGGGATTCATCATGGAGGTCCTTCGACGAGACTATTCCTGTCGACTTCACATCATCATCCAGGAATTAGCCTTAGAAACAAAAAATAAAGTACCTTGAGATCTGTATGCATTAAAGATAGATCCTCTCACTTTTGACATAGGTTTACATCATTAACCTTTGATCAAAATATTCAACTGAGTGTTCGACATTAGATCATCTATTCACACTCAAGAGATTGTGCTAGGGTACCTTGAGAATCATCGACATCAATGGTGATCTCCCTCGCACTTGTTAATGGTTCTCATCATGGACTGGTAATCAAGTGGTTTCTACCATGTTTGACATTAAGACATTGTAATCACATGGATAGAATCATACTTTGTTGAAGATGAGATGAAGACCCTGGGTATCTATTAAGCGCTCATTGCTTTTCCCAGGTTGTGATGAAGTATTTGTATGAGTCCTAGCATGGATCCACATTTGTATGGTCGTGGATGTGCTCAAATTTGTGTCCGCATGACATAGATATACATTGTATACCTGGTAGCTATGCCCAAATTTGACTCTTCTTTGCATGGATCTAAACTTTATTCTAGTATCCATGATTATTCATACCTTGTATGGATCTGCCTTGTATTGGTACATAGCCATGATGACACTAATACATTTGGGTGGATTTTTCCACAAAATATTTCCATGTTTTGAACATCCATGGATTATGATACTTCATCTTTTTTTTTTTATCATGGCGGTAAAACGATGGCAATATCGACGTTTTTTAATTTTCGAGGAACTTTCATGTTTATATCGATGATATATGGCTATCTTTTCACACCCTCCAAACCAATGCCATCTTTGAACGACTCTTGGTTGTTTACGCACAGGTCAACTCATGCATTTTAGGCACATTTTCTATAGTTGTGACAAGGTTATTGGTGATTGATTGATCATGGATTGAGCCCGGATTTATTTATAAACCATATCCAAAACTAGAGAGATTAGTCATACTATGCAACAATCATCTGACCGTAAATTCATAAAAGGTAAGCATGCATCCTTTTTTGGGGGATACAAACTAATATTGAGGCTCAAAAAAACAGTTGTATTCTTTGGGTCATGTACCTTACAAACGAATTTAACAACCCTGCAACTCCCTCCTTTTATTTAAACTAGAGTATATGCAACAAGAGGGTCTAGTCAACAATGATTCTAGCCAATTCATTTTTTTATAGACCCAATGCTCCACTAAGATATTGTCCATTGACACAGTGTTAATCACTTTCCACAGTAGAAGGACAACTTTCATTTGGACCATTTGGGCCACCTAGTGTTCCAATGCCCAAAATATGAAGGTCTCCTTGTGATTAAATAAAAAACCATTACACAACACTTGTTGGCATCAATGAAAACTTTAGTCTGTTAGACACATTTCTCACTGAGAGTTGGGGGGTAAATCATTGAGCTAAGGCTTCAACTCAATTTCAATTTTTTCTACCAATCTTATATCATTATTTCACAATTTCTTTAACAACATATTTATCAAAGAAAAATATCAACTAGGCACATGTCATTCATCAATTAAACACATCACTATCAATACATTGCACAAGGGACACAAGATATAGTTTTGTCATCTTTATATAATTGGAGAATTCAATATCCAATATGGGATACAACCCATAAGGTGGCACCACCCAACAAAATGGTTCAGTAAGCTACAACCGACTGGGATGCTACAACATCCAAACAAGCTTCAACTTGTCAAAAGACCAATAATTCTTTCCCCAACTCCAGCCAACCTCCCTATACAAATTTCAGATTACAAATTACAATTGATACATTAGACTCTTCCAAATTTTTCCACAGGAACACACATAAAAAATACCAATTAGCAAGTCTTTATTCTATACTCAGCAAGTCATTCAACATACAACATACTGCATCCTTGTCTCAACTCTGTCCATACAACATTAGTATCTTGTATACAGTACTATCCACATCAACATATATCAAGCTGAGTATTCATCATGACTAACTCATATCTGTTCTCTTGTCCAGGAGCATTTCTTCAGCACCCTGTTCCTGGAGCATTCTTCCCTAAACCAATTTTCAGCAAGAGTATGTCCGCATATTGTCCATCGTTACACTTGTATCATGTTACATTGCAGCCCTAGATCAACATCATGCTGTGTTCTTCATCATTACTTTAGCATATTAATTTTTGTTCCCAACATCACTCATTACTATTCCCAACATCATCCACTTCAATTTATCAGTCAGATTATCATTTCGGTGAAGCCCATAAAATCAAAGATATACACAAATATTATGTTGCTCCTGCTGCTTCATCACACTTTCCTCACACCACCGAACTGACCTCCTCACTGAACTTCCTGAATTCTCCACAAGCACTCCCGAACTTCCTCCATATTCTCATTTGAAATAACTACTTATATTCTATATTTATACCTTTTCTTCTCTTGGATTTAAGGAGGCTGACATGTCTCTTTAAATTAAATAAATGGTTTTTTATTTACATGTCTTAGGAGGCCGACCTCATCACCAATTTATTTTTGTTATCATTAACCAAAATTTATTTAATTTTCCACGTCATCAACATTTTAATTTTATTTTTTATGCCAAGACTTAGCCTTCTCTTATGCCCGCATACCCTTCTTCAACTGCCCGTATGGGGTTCTTTGATCTTCCAATAAGAATTCCCACATTGTCCATCTTCATGGTGCCAATAGGTGATGTATTCAGAAGCCCGTAAGGGCTATCTAGATGCATGCAGCTAGGGCTTAAAGATTCCCACAACTCCTCATTTGAGCCATCAAAGATGCCCAAAACTCCCACAAATGCCTGCAGCAAGTCCTTCCTTATGCCCGTAGCTCACACCAGGATGCCCGTAGGTGGCCATAAGGGATGCCCGCAGGTGGTGCTGAGAAGATGCCCGCAATAGGAAATATCTTATGCCCACAATAGTTTCTATCATTCTTGCAATTGTCCTCATTTAGCATGCCCACATGATCTTCTAGAGATGCCTGCAATCTTTTCCTTGTCCACTATTTTATCACACCCGCATCCATCTCTGTCATCAAGTTTGCTTGTATATTGTCATGTTTGCACCAACATATTTGTCTTGCCCAAATCATGTTCAAATAACCATAGAATGGGTCATTTGAATCTCTAGATGTTCCATGTGTTTCATGCTTGCTTGTCAATGTCATTATGCATGTCCTTAGTCATCTCTGTCCTTCATGTCTTGTTCCAATTACACCTTTCCATGTCATCATGCTTAGACACCTCTTCGAATCTCTATTTGTTATTTATTGTTTTAATGAAATAATCAATTAAAACTTCTTCTAAACATTGCATCTCTCCAATAGTAAGATGTGTCTCTTCAAAAATCTGTCTTAATTCTTTTTATTAAATTTCTGTTTATTTTTCTAAATACATTCATGTAGCTTCTTATTTAATAAACTTTGTTTATTATTTTTCACTAACTTTGTAGGTCCATCTTTTGCATATATGACCATCATAATGCAAACTAAAAGTATGGCTGGATAGGCACCTCAACAAGGATCAGATCCATGTTACCTTTTGAACTTTTTGATACACATGCATTATTTGGATATCATTTGAAAATAGTATTCCAAATTATTTAATTTAACACTTAAAAAAATTGTTTTTAACTTGTAAAAACAAAATTTCTTCTACTTTGGCAGATTGATTTCTCCCTCATGTGATCACGATAAGAAAACCTACAAGTATGGATAGATAGCCTTTTCAACAATGAACAAGACCATATCACAAGATAAATCTGTTGACACACACACAACCTTTGGCAAGCATTTCAAAATAGCTTCTCAACCTCTTTTGAACATAAAAACATATTTCTTTCCATTTTGGTAGACTCCCATTTCACATGTCTGAACACTCTATGGAGACCTGAAGTCATGAGTAGATGGACAACTTACCAAATAATGGATCCATGACATTTGATAAATCTACTTGCACAAAGACAACCCTTGGCGGGAATTTCCAACTAACCTCTCAAACTCTTGTTTTAACACGTCAATTTTATTTTGCTCTCACTATGCAAAATATTATTTTTCCTATTTTTGGCAAATTGATATTTTTCATATGAGACCATCATAAGACAACCTGAAGGTATGGCTAGATAGTTAGTTTACCAAGGAACATGCGTATGATACATGATGAATTTTATCATCAAAATAAACCCTCCTTGCGGGCATTTCAAAATGCCTTTTCAATTTCCTGAATCTAACACAACCAATTTTCTTGTGTTCTTAAAATGCAAAATAATATTTTTCTTACTTTTGGTTGATTTATATCTTTGTCATAAAACACTCCACATGATAAATGAGACCATGGTTAGATGCACCCATCAACAAGATATAGCTTAACACTTTCATATTATTTTTCTAATCACCCTATGAGATAGGGAGGGCATTTCCATGAGGCCAGTGAGGTAGTTTTTCTAGTACTAGAATAGTGCAAAACAACTTGAAACTCTATTTTGGTAGACCATTATCTTTTTCATCAAACATCTTCTTTGAGAACTGAGACCATGGTGAGATATCCTATTCAACAAGCTGTAGCATGATAGCTTTAGATAATTTTTATCATACACCTATAAGGTATGGTGGGCATTTTCCCAAGGCCACATGAGCCGGTTTTTCCAACACAAACAATTTTCTTAGTCTGGTGAAATCTACCTAAAACACTGTTTTGGCAGGTTCATAACTTCTTCCTCATCTACTTCCAAGACAATCTAAAGACATGGTCAGGTAGGCCAAATATCAATCTACAAGACCCCCATATGATGTGGGTATTTTATTCGACACAAAATTTTTGGCGGGCATTTTCTTAAGGCTACCTGAGCCAGTTTTCCAACACTTAGTCATTTTCCTGTTTTTCACCAAATTACCATATTTTTCCAAAATGATTTTCATTAATGTTGTCATCAATGACAATCCTATTCATCACAGTCTTCATGTTTTTCTTTATAGAAATTGGTATATAATAAACTGCATTTAGAAATATACTTATATCTAATGTATTTGACAAGTTACTGTTTGGTATGGTATGGGTAGGACAATTACTTGTCACTATAAGGATTTTTCACTATGAATGAAAATGCAAGGAAGCTTGCTCAGTTTAGAGTGGCATTAGAGGCGAGGACAGATGGAAAATGTTAGTTCCCTTTCTCTGATTGCAAGGGCTTGCAAAGTAGAAGAATTTTAATAATGACAACTGAAAGACATTGTAGGGAGAAGGGGCACGCCGAAGGGGGTTATGAATATCGTCACTTGGTAAGAGGTTATTCAATTTTTAATGTATTCTCTGTAATATTCATCATGTCATGAATTTCAATAAAATGTCTTATCATTTTATTATATGTTCTATACAAACTAATTTTATTACATTGTTTGTAAATATATAGACAATGCCCCCAAAATGTCCCCTTCCAGAGAGTTATTTGCCAAGTACTAGCAGAAATACTCATTTACAGGGTGATGACATCTAGATCATAATATTGAAGCTGATCAAGTTCTTAATGATGATATGGATGGATATAATGTTAGTGATACAAATCAGGAATATGAGATACATAGATTTATCCAAGACACATTTGCTCCAATGGATGAGGACAACCAGGATGATAGTCATGATGTTGATCCTCTACTCAAGAAGTCACGTCAACCTCTTTATGAAGGCTCAAAAAAAATATTCTATCTGCTATATTGTTGTTAGTGAACTTGAAGGCTTTGAATGGTTTATCAAACACCTGTCTCACACAGATACTAAGGTATGTAATTTGTTAATTATTTATGTCTGCATGTTCACATGTACATAAAGCGTTGAATTTTTTCCTATATTGCTATTGTTATCTAATTTGTAAAGTATGGATGCGACATTGATGATTAATATTGTTTACATTGACTTATTCTTTTGAATTTTGTAGATCATTAGGTGAATTTCTATTACCAACGTCAAATATTTTACCACGCACTTATTGAGAGATATATGTGATTATGAAAGAATTTGGAATGGAGTATCAAGCTATTGATGCATGTCCTAATGATCATATCATATACTATGGACAATATGCATTAGAAAATGAATTCCCACAATGTCAAACAAGTAGGTATCGAACCAATAAAGTGACAAAAAAGGTGCCTCAAAAATTTCTTCATTATATTCCGATAATTCCACGTCTCCAGTGGTTGTTCATGTGTCAAAGTATAGCACAGTTTATGGATTTCCATGCAAAGAACAGAAGTCGAGTTGATGTTCTTTGAATTCCTGCAAATGGGTCTGCATTTAGGTACATCAAAGAAAAGTGGCCAATTTTCAAAGAAGAACCTCGTAATGTTAAACTTTCATTGGCAGCTGATGGTGTCATTCCATTTGGAGAGCTTCATTCTACCTACTCAGTGTGGCCTTTTTTTGTTATAAACAATAAACTTCCTTCTTGGATGTTGGTCAAGAGAGAGCACACAATGTTGGCAATGATTGTTCCAGGTATTTAATTAATTTGTATTTTTTTACTTGAAAGTCTGATCACTAAATATTTCATTTCTTTGTTTCATGCATGATAATTATGTCTTTTATATATAACGACATATAGCTAAATATAATTAATCATGTATGTTGTACCAATTAGGTAAGTACCAGGTTAAAGATATGACCGTATATATTGAGCCTCTTATCAATGAGTTGTTGAAGTTATGGGCTGGCGTCACTATGCAAAGATGATTTCAATACCGTGGATTACTTGGATGTACAATTCATGATGCTCCCGAGTTAACACATTTTTGTTGTATATTGTTACTTTATTTTGTTCTTTAATATTATATATGTCTATTGAAAATATCATGCATTATTTTAAATGGTAATTCTAATTCGATACACTAATTCATATATCTTGTAGGTCTTCAAAGAAAGGGTAAATTTGCATATCCATCTTGCGGTCCCATGATAAAATCTCGTCATTCAACGAGTTTAGTAAAGGAAGTGTTTGATGAGTATAGGCACTTTTTGCCTAAGAACCATAGTTATCGAACTACATACAAAGAAAAATTCAATGGTAAAGAAGAGAATGGAAAAAAACCACGAAGAATGACACCTCACCTATGGAACTTGGAATATAATAGAAATCGTCAAGGTATGCCAAATTATTTATGTATTGTTGGATAATTGGTCAATACTTAGCCAAATTTATGAATATGCAAAACAATATTTTTCCTACTTTGGTAGATTGATTTCTTGCACATGTGACCATCATAAGGAAAAATGAAAGCATGAGTGGATAACCACTTCAACAAGGAACAAATCTATGTCACCCTATGAATTTTATCAGCACAAGGACACTGTTGAGTATGGTTGCCATTGATGTCAAAGGAGGTCATTAATGACAAAAGAAGTGTTGATAGGGCATGTGTGATGAGGTTGAAAAACACATGTTGGTGTCCTAATGTCTCATGATGTCATTGTTACATTTTGGTAGTAGTTGGTAACGGTATGATAATTTGGGGATTTTGAATAAGTGTTGAAAAACTACCCTAAAGCAGTTGCCTTATGAAAATGACCACCATAATTCATAAGAAGAAGAAAATTCCCACCCATGAACTGAAATACCATAGTTTGTTGAAATATCTATCTGACCATGGCCCCGGTTCTCAGAAAAACTCCTTGAAGAAGAAGATACAGGTCTCCCAAAAGAAGGATTTTTGGTCAAATTAGTCAGAATTTCTCTAGGGAAATGCTTGCCATAATTTATGGGTTGAAGAAAATGACCGCACCACATGGTCATCTTGTAGGTGTATGTTTTGTCTACTTGACCATTTTCTCACATTGGTTTGATAATGCTTGAGGAAGAAGATATGGATCTGCCAAAACAGGGTTTTAGGGAGTCTTACACCAAAGTTCAGTAAAATGCTCGCCTAGGGAAAATGAAGATGATTCTGGGAGTGAAATAAGCATAGGTGTGCTCAGTAAAGTGTAATACATCATCTAGTATCATTAGTTCATGTTTTGGGTGAAATGAAAAATCCACCTTAGGTTTTGGACAAATTGTCCCAAGTATGGAATTATTGGTAAATTTTGCCTAAGTGCCCTCAAGGAAATGCACGCCACCTCTCATAGGATGATGATAAAAATTATGTGAAAGTGATAGGATCTATTATGTTGGTTGGTGCATCCAACCATGGTTTCATATTTCCCAAAGAGTCTCTGAGGAGGAAGATATCAATCTGCCAAAAGCGCCTCTCACCTTCACTTGCACTATCCCAGTAAAATGCCCGCCAAGGTTAGATGATGAGGTTGCAGGAGAGAATATTGGCATGGTTGAGTCATTATGATATTCCTCACATTGTTTATGTCTCACTCTCCAAGTTTGATGAAAAAAATAAAATCACCTTGGTGACTTAGGGTTTGAAGAGATTTGTCCAAGTGTCAATAAGGAGTTTGGAAGACCACTTTCAAATGCCTGCCATAGGTTGGGTGTATGTCAATAGGTTCATAAATTGCCTGGATTTGTTCTTTGTTGAAATGGATATCCAGCCATACTTTTAGGCTGACTTACAATGTTCATATATGAAAAATATCAATCTGCCAAAAGTAGGAAAAATACTATTTTGCATATTGAGAAACACAAGAAAATTGCCTAAGTGTTGAGAACAAGATTTTGAGAGGTCATTTGGAAATGCCCGCCAAGGGATGTCCTTGTGAAAATAAATTTATCAAATTTCATGGATAAAAGGCCACCTGGAGTAGTTTTCCAACACTTGGCCATGTCCAAGAATTTCTCCAAGGTTTATCTTGAAACCCTATTTTGGTAGACTTCTAAGTTTCTCCTTAGAAATGATTAAGGCAAACTGAGACCATGGATAGATAACCAGTTCAACAAGCTATAGCCTGATATGCTGGTGAGGGAATTCTATTCAAACCATGAATTATGGTGGGCATTCTCTTAGATTATTTTTACTACTTTTTTATACTTAGTCAATTTCCAAAGTTTCACAAAGTTGCCATATTTTTCTAGAATGATGTCAGATTACAACACTGACTTCCTGATAGCACCAGAACACCATTATGTGTCTTTCTAGACTCACCATACATGCCACATCATCATACTTTCCATTTCATTACTTCCTGTTTCATTCCTTTGTCTTTCACTGATTTTACCCTGCCATCATATCTT
Organism: Pseudotsuga menziesii; assembly: GCA_001517045.1. Classification (NCBI taxonomy): domain Eukaryota; kingdom Viridiplantae; phylum Streptophyta; class Pinopsida; order Pinales; family Pinaceae; genus Pseudotsuga; species Pseudotsuga menziesii. Next base: position 73,331 of record LPNX010924252.1, on the reverse strand, counting down.
TGGTTATCCTTTTTTCATTCACTAAACTCCTTTGACATCAATGACAATCACATTCAACTTGTATCATATATTATATAAATCTTTGTTTTTTTAGTAAATTATGTTCAACGCGGTATGTACCTATATTGATTAATTAGTGTTACTTTGATTTTGTTGATGTTTCATGAATGTTGTTAAGGCACGAATGGGATTCCGCGAGGAATGAAAATTTACTTCATGCAATTTAGTAGGTTTCCATACTATGAGCACCTACAAATAATTCATTTGTTTGATACAATGCATATCAGAAAGAACATAATAGAATTTTTATGGCGAATATTAGATGGAAGGACTGACAAAGAAAGAATTGGAAAGATTTGTAGTGACATCCAAGAAGCTAATCACGCATTGCAAAGTGTGATAATTAATTCTAATGGTGATGGCCGTCAACAAAATATTAGTCTTCCTTGGTGCTTGACGGAGCAACAGAGCAATATTGTAAAAGAGGTCATCAGAAAAATCAGGTTTCCGATGGAGTTTTAGTCTAACATAAAGAATATCTTAACGAAAAAAGGTGATTTTGGTGGGGTTAAAAAACATGACTGGCATACATTCATTAAGGTAATTGTGAGTTTTTAATATATTTCCTTATTGGTATGCACTATTTTATTAATTTTATTCTCTTATTTGGAAATAAATAATAATTATGTGTTTTTTGATATAGTATGTTCTACCTTTATCACTCCCAGATGACTTTGACAACAACATAAAACCAATTATTTATTTTCTTGGAAAATACATGAGGTAAGTAATGTTTTATATGGAAAATGTACTTTGTCTGTGATTTGTAGCGGAACTTATTGACATATTATGTAAATTTTATATATGGATTGATATTATTTTATTGCATCATTTGTAGGTGGATTTCCTCAAAAGAAATCCATAAAGAAGATATAAGGTATTGGAAGAGAGAAATTCCCCAAATAATGTGTGAAATGCAATAGTATCTACCTCCAACATTTTTCAATGCACAAGAAAACTACCTCATACACCAAGTTGAGGAGATTGAATTATGTGGACCGGTACACACAACGTCAATGTGGATGGTGGAGAGGCAGTTGAAGTTGTTGTAGGATCTTGTTAGACAAAGAGCACGTCATAAGGGTTCTATGGTTGAAGGATATATGGTATATCAATGCATGGTGTATATTAGTGAATATCTACCTAAATTAGCAAAAAATATGAATGTTCCTCGCATTTGGCATCTCAACTCCATCAACAAATTTGAAGGGAGGTCCTATTGAGGAAAGGTACAATGAGGACCGTGAAAGGTAATTATTAGATTTTGTGGAATTAATATATTAAACATGTATTTTTCTAATTTTATTTTATCATACTCATTTGTTATTTTTTTATTAATCCTGCATATTCAACTATACTAAACTATGCATGTAATGATATCCAATTAATGATAGTGAATTGTTATTTTTTCATATAGTTTCTTGGATGGAGCATTGGATAGAATATTGTGAAGAATGCTTCGGTAGGTTATCATGGGAAGGGGCCATTAAGATGATTAAAACAACTCATCGTCATAAATGTCAATTTCTTGATCTTACGTCGCAAAGGGAAGTTGATTTAGCCTATGGTTTAAAAGATAAAAAGTCAAGTAAATTGTTTACCCGCATTTTTCTAGTTACTTCCCATTTTTTCAATATATTTGGTTTGTTTAAGTTTTCAAATATATTTTCTAAGTTGTATATGACATTTATTAATTCACAATCTATTTTTCACTTGTTGTCAATGTTGCAGTTGAAACATCACAAGGCTATGTGGTGTAATGGTCGTAAATTTCGTATCAGAATGTTGGATGATAAGATGAAAACCTCGGATTGTGGGATAACTGTAGTGTTTAAGGTCACCAATGTTTCTTCTAGAAGTGATAGACGTACAGAAGAAACTAAGAATAGGTACTATGGGCATTTGGAGGACATAATTGAGTGTGATTTTAATTCCTTTAAAATAGTTTTGTTTGAGGTGAAGTGGTACAGGCTACAAATGCATGAATGTGATCCTTAAAGAACTATATTGAGCATGCTAATGGAATTACCATGGTTAATACAAGGGAATTTGAACTGGGTACAGAGTCTTATGTTCTTCCAAGTCAATGTGAGCAATTATTTTACTTAGAGGTACCATGTAAAGCAGGTTGGTCATATGTTGTTAGATACGATCCAAGAGGAAGACCAGTAAAGTATAATCATGTAGATGATGAAGATAATCACAGAGAATAAGAAGAAGATGATGATTCAGATCAGAAGCAGGTGGTTGCATTCGATGTGTTAGATGTGAAGTTTAAGAGGTTGATCATCCAAATGAAGTAGACAATGATCTCATTGATGAGGTCGAAGAATATATTAGCAAATATGCCATTGATGATGATGTTGATGTGAATGAGCCTTTCATCAATATGTATTCTAAACCAGATCCTGATACAGATGTTAAGTTGGATGAAGATGAAGATGAATGATATTTTATTGTTGAAGAGTAGAGGCACGTGTTTATATCTTTTATGTCATGATGATCTTTATATGCTTTTATTTCCAATTTCCTTTTCAACTTTCTAATTTTAACACTTAGTGAATTTTTTGTTCTTAATATGCAAAATAATATTTTTCCTACTTTTGGCAAATTTCTGAAAAATGGGTCTCAAATATCCCTTCATATCTCTTAATCCGTGATACTTGTGTAACAACTAAGAGAGGTTTTTTGTGTATGACGATCATGATGATCGACGTGTAGTGCAAGGGTATGGTGGGGGCTCTAGGTGCTTGGAATCCATGAGTAGTCACCATCCTGGAGCCCCGGATGACTTGTCAGGATCACTACCTTTTGGAAGAAGCAATAATGATCATTGATTGCCATTTTAAGAAGATGACAATTCATCAGTTTATAAACATGTTTTTTAAAATTGTTCGCATGATGGTCATATGTGTGATAGTGGGATTAAGATTGCACGTTATTTTGGTTGGTAGTAAAGACTGCCATTCTTATCGAGGTTTTGGCATAATACCAGTTCTGGAGGATCACCAAATCTAGTAAAACCCCTGCAAAAAAACAAAGACAATTACTTTGCATGAAGACATGGTTAGAATGAACTATTCATGATGGAACAAAATTAAATAGACAAATTTGTAATTTTTTTATAATTTTATTTTTATGAAGAGGTGTGATAGTTATGAAGAGTTAAATAGAATTTGTGCAAAGTGCATACCCAAGCAAAGAGTTGATTTGTTGCTGAAAACCTCTTTGCAGGAAGAATTTGTGAGCCTCAAAATCAGTCCGCGGGGAGAATTTGTGAGCCTGAAATATAGTACGCATGCATCACCTCACCTCTGCTCCGAACCTGGATAACCATGTCGAACTTCAAATAGGGGCATACAACATGACGAGCGCAGCTGAAATGTAGGCATCCTCCTCTGGAACCCCAGTTGAAACACAGTCGTCCACATATGATAGGGTAACAGTAAAAAAATTCCAAGAGAATTATGATGCATGGAGAGATGCAAAGATGTGGCCATTGGGTATGGAAACTATGCCAAGGAAAGTAGAAGTTTCCAAATTTTTGTTTGGAATGTTTAGTTATGTTGATGAGGAGATAGATGAGGCAATTTTGAAATATGATGTTGGGAATACAGAACTCATAATTTTTTGGAAGCGGGTATACCTCGACTCTGATTTGGTTTCCCAAGCTACAAATATTCCATGCAGAGAGGGAGCAATTTTAAGCTCAAGGAAAACCCTCGGACAAGAGAAGAACTAGATGGCCAGTAAAATTTGTGGGTGAGGATTAAATGTTCCAAGGAATGGTTTAAAAATGAAAGATGTCCCTCCCAGATCAATATACAAAACTTTGATTCAGATTGTCCTTAGGACGATTCTGAATCATCACAGGGATGAGATTTTGGGTGAATGTATGTGGGTAGTGATACATTGGGTGGAAGACATATTTGTAGATATTCTTTATGTATTGGCTAAGAGAGCCAATTAAGGAATGTTAAATTTAGTTTCCTGGGCACACTTCAAAAAATTATTGATTTATGTCGACCCCATCCTACTGAAACAGAGATTGGTGATATCAACCAGCATGGAAATATATATTTGCCAAAACCACATGTTCATAAAACATACGTTAGGAAACATAAAACCAGGGAACATAATGAGGAATTTCCAATAAAGTATCCTCAGTAGAACAAGGAATTAGTACAATATCCTGAGCACCAAGGGGGATTACCATTACACCTTGTTGAACAAAATGAGGAATCTCCAGTACAAAGTCCTGAGCACCATGGCGAATTACGAGTACAGTATCCTGATTTGGTCACAAATGATGAAGTTCATGCTGCCATAAATTTGAAAGAGTTTAAGGGGAATGTAGATAGAGGTCATTGGGAGGAGGTGGCAGTTAACGAAATGGAAGAAACTACTGCTCACTTTTCCATTCCTTAACAAATTCTTGATAGAATTCCTCCCAAACAGTTGGCAATTGAGTACAATTGTTCTTCCAAATAAGAATCAGGGGCTTCCGCTATGCATTTAGACATTGCATAATATAAGTTTGATAGTAGGTACGTGTCCATCCTATATGATAAAATGGAGCATTTCAAGGAACAAGCTTCCTATATATGCAATTGGGTGGAAGAGTGCTTGAGAAAAGATGATAATACATTACAATGCCTAAAAAAAATAGCAGTGTTGCAGAAGACAGTTGTGGATAATCAATTCAAAATGGACATAATTATAAAAGGGAAAGAAGAAATGGTTAAATTATTATCCAAAGAAGTAGAAAAAAACACTGATGATGCTGAAAAAGAAATTCAGTCCATGAGGGTTGCGTATGAAGAGGCTTTGGAAAAAGCTAATGCTAAAGTGAGTGAACTCAAAGAAGAGTTGAAAAAAACACCACATGTTCTCAATGTACCACCAGTGAGGATAGAAATGGGTCCTTTACAGGTAATGGAGAATAAAATTAAAGAATATGGACAGGTAGTACAAGAATATCAGTTGAATTTGAAAGAGTGGGAGGGAAGCCATGGGAAAAAAGGTTGGAGAATTAGAATCAATAATTTACGATTTGAGAAAAACCATTTCTAGGAAAGCTGACAAGCTGAAAGGAACAAGGTTAGAAAGGATCTTTGGAACTTTAAAACTTAAAAAAAAAATTCTAGTGAATAAGGTGGTGAGGGTGAAGGTAAGGGTACCAAAGGAGACAAGGGTAAGGGTAAGGGTAAGGGTAGAAGGAAAAATACACCTACAGGTACAATGTCCTTAGAAGAGCAAGAGAAGTCCTTAGCAATTCGAAAGATGATGCTATAAGAATGCTTCTCAGTGATCCTTGCACTAGGTTGTTTGTATGCCTCATCACTGTTACATAAAGAAATGAAAGAGAATATGGTCGGGAAAGATGCAAAAATAAGGGAGTTGGAATCAAAACTCTTATAAGGTAGAAACGTTCAGCATTTGGGATATGATATGGAAATTCAAACACTTAAATCCACAATTGTTGATTCAGAGAAGGAATTAAAAGGGCCAGCTACTGCGATGACTGCAATTCATGTCCTTCTCAATGAGACAAAGTCAAGGGAAAAAGAGCAGGAGAAAGAAATACATAATCTGAAACGTGAATTGACTGAAGTTAAAAATCAGTTGAAACATACCAGAGAGAAATTGGAGGTCAAGGAAGAACAGGAATCAACGAAGTATAAGAAAAATGTGGAAATGTTGAACAAACTGATGGAGGAAAAAATGTTTTTCTTTAAAATTTAAAAAATGTTTCACAGAGAGTTAAAGAGGTTAAAAAAAAATTGCAATAAGTGCCTTGTCCAACTCCAGAACAATTACAACCTTCTACGGAAGGAAAGAGAGACAATTCAGATTTGTCTTCTGCTCAAGAGGATGGATTGTAGCCATCTATGAAACATTCTAGACATGTATAAATCAATGTATATATGTATTTATCAACCGTTAATGAAAAACAATATTTTTATGATGAAGTTTTGTATTTACCGACATATAATGAAAAATGCTTTTTAGTTGGCATATCAATGTATATATGTATTTATTGAAAGTTAATGATTTTTTTGTATGATGGAGTTTTGTATTTATTAGCATATAAGATAACATTATATATAATTCATATCCGAATCCAATGTTTTCAGTGATCAATGCACGACTGCTTGTAGGTTGTGAAAGAAAGCATCAATCTCTTTGAAATAAATTAAATTTATGTATGCTAATTAAATAATAAATGTTGTTTTGTTTATATCTCTTATTTATTTCATCTTTTTTAATTAATTGGCTGAGAAATCTCTATTTAAATCTCTGGCTTGTGCGGGCATCTGAAAAACTTGTTTAGTATATATTTTTAAGCTATGTGCGGGAAAACTCATACACTGTGTGAACATGATTGTTTTTCAACATGGAAGGTTAGTTATTCACTCATGTGACCTCCATAGGGAAAACTAAAACCATGACTGGATAAACACTTCAACAAGGAATAAATACGTGTCATTTGATGAATTAATTGACACACACATCATCATTTGGTGGGCATTTGAAAATGGCATTTTAAACTATAGATTTACCACTTGGAAAAAATTATAAAACCAGAAGTCAACATGGGTATTTTTATTTTCACCAACTCCTAAACCAATGATACCATATGATGTAGTACATCCCATTGAGCACAACCAAACTGATTTCCCCTTCAGACTGATCTTCTTCTAAGTTGGGTGGGCATTTTACTAGACTGGAGCAAAATAAGCCAAAGGGCACTTTTGGAATACTGGTAACTTCATATTCAGAGATTTTTTGGAAAAAAAAATGATGTCATTAGATGCACTAATAAACACTCTAGATACCCATACGCTCAGAACAATTTAATCCATCAACTACTGGAAATGGTGGGCATTTTACTGAGGTCACTTACGCATTTTTACCAGAATTTTTATCAAACCCTAGGTCAATGTGATGAGATTTTTATTTTCATCCAATTTGAGGTGTGAGACACCCAGTGGGTAGAGGCCAACATGGTGATTCCATCAAGACCACTTTCATCCTCTGAAGCTTCTTTGTCTCTCCTCGAGGGTCATTTTCTTCTTCTAATGAACTATTGTGGACATTTTCATAACACAACTGCTTTAGGGAAGTTTTTCATCACTTAGTGAAATTCCCAAAATTATCATACTCTTGCAAACCACTATCAGAATGTAACAAAGACATCATGATACATTAGGACACCATCATGTGTCTTTCCAACCTCATCACATCATGAGACTCATATTTTTGTCATCTGACAATCACTAAGCAAACTGAAGGTATGGCTGGATAGCCAGCCCATTAGGAAACAAGACCATGTCACCCTTAGAATTTACTGAGACGACCTGAGCCTCTAGACAGAATATCAAAATGGATTCTTAACTTCTTTCGAGCATCAAAACATATTTCTTCCTATTTTAGCAGACTCCTATTTCACATGTGTGAACACCATATGGAGACCTGAAGTCATGAGCAGATGGAAAACTTACCAAATAATGGATCCATGACATTCGATGAATTTACTTGCACAAATACAGACCTTGGCGGGAATTTCCAACTGACCTCTCAAACTCCTGTTCTTAACACTCGGTCAATTTTTCATACTTTTGAATATGCAAAACAATTTTTCTTCTATTTTGGTAGATTGTTATTTTCCTCATGTGGTCACCATAAGAAAAACTAAGAACATGGAAAGATAGACAGTTCATCAAAGAAAAAACCCATACCCTCATATAAATTTATCATCATCAGGACAATCTCTAGCAGGCATTTCTGTGAAGCCACTTAGGCAGTTTTGCCAGTACTAGAATAGTGCAAATATGGCTGCGAGGCACTTTTAGCAGGTTGACATCTTCCTCCTTAGAGACTTCCTGGTGAGGCAAGTGACATGGTTGTATCTTCCATAAAACACTCTAGAGACTCACATTTTCAATACATTTTTCACATCATCCTATGAGGCATGGAGTGCGTTTCCTTAAGGCCACTTGGGCAGATTCGACATCAATTCCATACATGGACAAATTTCTCAATTTGGTCTAATATGCCTAAAACACCCTTTTGGTAGGTCCATAACTTTTTCTTCATCCACTTCCAAGAAAATATGAAGACATGGTCAGGTAGGCCAAACACCAATCTACAATACACCCATGTGCTATGGGCATTTACTCGAGCCCATAATTTAGGGCGGGCATATTTCTGAGGCTACTTAGCCATTTTTGCATCCATTGGTGAAAAACCTTGTTTTGGCAGGCCTAT